>CM029536.1:22340009-22940009 GCA_017141395.1 Laodelphax striatellus
AGTAGTATAAGCGCCCCTTTGGAGCACCAAGTAGAAATAAAGTGAAATATTAATTAAAGAGAAAATCCAGTGAAATATAATTTAAAGAGGAATTTGGGTGAAATATTAATCACACAGAAATTAAAGTGAAATATTAATTAAAGTAGAAATGAAGTGGAAATTGAACCCAAGAGGAAATCCAGTGAAAATTAATCAACCTTCTTATTTGAAAATAAGAGACACTTTTTAATTTTAAGAATTAAAAAAAATAAAAATGAAAAAAATTTAATTTGGAAAAAAAAATAATTTTAGTTGTTAAAGAAATAGATTCTATAATAAAATATTAATTTTGAAAAAAAAATATTTTCTATATTATAAAAATGGCAACAGTTGAAGAAATTTTAAACATTATTAATAAACCTAAAACATCTAGACAATTTAAAAAGATCTCCGACTTGGAAGAAAACCATAAATATCCCATACAAAATATTAAAAAAGTAAAAGTCAAGTCAAAATTTACAAAAGAATCCATACAGATAGATACAACAGACTTTTTCACTTATCTACCTGAAAGTTGGACCGCGAAATTCACATCTACTTATCTAGAAATATTAAACAAAAAATGCCCAGATCTGTTTTTAACTTATAAAGGAAAAATAAATGAATCTGGCTTTACTAAATTTGATGTAGAAATAACTCAGTAGACTAAAACAAAAACACTAATTTCAAAGGATATTTTCCATTGAAATATACTCTAAAATTTCAAAGAGTCAAAACTCTTTAAAATCAAATAAATATTTTATTATCTAGTGATAATGAAAATGTCGGTAGAATTCTTTATCTATTGATCCTGTTCTTTTAAACAGTTCTATATATTTATCCACATCTAATAAAATTCTGTCATTTCCAATTCTCAGCACAACTTCGGTTTTCTCATTTACTCCACGAATTTCTACAATAAAGTCATTTGTAATATTAATTTGTTTAATTGAATCCATTTATTTATAATATAGAAAATAAAAAATTAACATGTTTTAGCATTAACATATTTTTCAATTTTATTCAATATTTTTTTAGGAAGGAATAGGATAACAGGAAAAGATTACTTTATTTCTTTTCATACTTGATTAACATACTATGACCTCGCTTTTGTCATTTCATTCCCAAAGCAAGGACATTCATGTTTATTTCCAATACTTTCCATATTTTTCCACTTGCAGCATTTCTTTCACTTTTTTCAAAATCTTGACAAAGTCACAGAATGTAATTGACAAATATTTCAACTTGGGAAAATCATTGACAAGTTTTGCTACTCTTCGTAACTTTAGAAAATAGTTCTCAGAGATTTTGAAATTCTGCTTCAAAAACGCAGGCCATGATTCTTCTGGTTTCTCCACAATGAAATAATTACGATAAACCTCCAAATAGTAACCAAAAGCAGCATACATGTAGAAATGTTTTGCTTTGAATTTCTCCAGTGTGGTATTGTAAGAACTTAAAAAATTGAATAATTCCTCTTTATTTTTTTCACTAGGCAGTTTTGTTTCAACAACATTAATATCAGATACCAGCTTTCTCACTAAACTCTTATGTAAAGATTCCAAATTATTTTCTGTGGGCTTTCTCTCCAATTTCACAAATTGCTGCAAACTGTTTCTTGGGCGTTTCGGTAAAATAATTTCTCCAGTTTCAATTTTCTGCTTCACAACTTCCATGTCGTTTTCTTCAATAACACTTAACACTTTCAAGCAATCTTCATGGTAAGTTTTCAACTTTTTCACATTGTTAATAAACTCAAAATCATCGTCAAAAGCAATTTGCAAAATATTTTTCCTACTATTATTTGCCATAACTTCATACAAACTGAACGTAGTGACTATCACAACGGCTGGATTCAAACTGACCAGAGATTGTGATACAATGTTCTTATCGAATGAACAGGAAATTATGCACTTGGCTAGCATTCAACTGACTAGGCTATAGAATAGCAAAAATGCATACAGGCCTAAAACTAGTTAAACTTGTTGAACTTCTGTATGCTTTTTTATGACTTTGTCCTTATGCTTCTGACAAAATTCTGATTCAAGTTTTATTTTCACATTACAACTTGAGCCACTATTTTTTCCTTTCTTATAAACATACTTACAACTACCTAAAACATATATTTTATTACCATCAGCATTATCCTGAAAATATTTTCCAATAATATTTTCAACTTCTATTTGGATTTTCTCCTCTGGTAAATCCATCTCAACTTCTCTAAGGTTTACAATAAAATCATTTATAATTTTTTTAATAGATTCCATTTTATTATTGGAGAAATAATATTTTTTTTCCAACACGAAATATTTCAAAGGGAAAATCCCATTGAAATTGAATTAATCTAACTATTCCTATTCTGAAAACCATTTAAGAAAACTATATTTATTTTTATTAATCAATTGAGAAACTTTTCTCATGTCAATTCCAGACGAAAATAATCTCAATGCTTCCAAACATAAATGACCACAAATTGGTGGATCAGAATCAGTCTGAATTTCATCATCGGTATAAAATATAGTTGAATCTTTTAAATAATTTTGAAGTTCAATTGGTGGAGGAGCTTTCCCATAAGTATCGAAATAAACTACATTTTTTCCAACTTTCATATAACAAGTCCAGTGAGTTCCAGTTGAAAAAATACTATCCAAGTTAATAATTCCACATTCTTTTCTACTTGGTTTATCTACAGAAATTGTATCTCTCATAAAAATATCTTTGAAATTTTTAATTCTTAACATTCGAACATAATATTCAAGATCAGAAATTGACAATGGTTTTATATCGACTTTTTTTTAGTAGCTTCTAGAATGATTGAATCTATTCTTTTATTTATCAGTTTTTTCAAACCAGAACCTTTTGCATCATTTCTGATAACATCTTCCAATTCCTTATTAATCAAATTCTCTAACCAGGGCAATAGTTTGTCTTTTAAAAGTGGAGCTAAATTTTTTCTGACAAGTGGAGAAATCTTTTTAACTAGTGGAATATTATCCTCAGCTTTTACTAAAAGATCGTTTAATAACCCACTACCAACTTGATCGAAATTTAAAGTCAATCTTAAACCTTTATTGTTTTCCAAAGCTTTTTTGACAGCTTTATTTTGAGAATTTGTAAGTTTGACCATTACATCTCCATTCAGTAATTGATCATAACTTAATCCAAGTGTTACATTCCTCTGATTTTTCACAGCAATTCTCAAGTTTTCTTTTGACCTTCAGAGAGGTTAATTTTACGTTTATTATATGTTTCCATAGTATTTTATTATATATAGAAAAATAATTTCAATAGTGAATTCACTATTAAAATAATAATAATAATTTAATACATACAAGTAGACGTACTTAATCCCCAACCTAATTTTCTCTTTGCCCACATAGCTCCTGTAGTAGCTAAACCTGCAATTCTTTCATTAAAATCTGCATCATCTAAAGATGAAGTAACTCTGTCCCAAGCTTTTTTCTGCAGAACTTTATCAGCTTCCCATCTATCTTCAGTATTTTTATGTTTCGAGTACCAAATATCGTGTTCTCTGGCTGCAGCATCAAGTGGATTAATTCCAGGATCTCCTCTAGCTAATCTTTTTTCTAATCTTGTTCCAGGGCCTAAATATTGAAAAGTTGGCCAATGTAACTCAAATGGTAAATTATTTATAATATCGTTTAAAAGACCAGAACCTTCAACAACTTTTTCTGGTAAAGCCAGAAAACATCTAACTAAATATTTAGTACCATTTGGAGAATCAATAAGTTCAGTTAATCTATCTTTCAGAAATCCCACTAAAGACATTTTTTCATTGTGAAAACTATTATTTCCAGCAACTTCCTGAGAATGAATATAGTTCAATCTATTTATTAATTCATTTAATTTTTTGATATACCTGTATTCTATTGGTTGACTTTTCAATTGCAGTAAACCAGAACCAGAGGCAAGATTTTCTTCTTCCAATTCTTCTTCTTCTTCTTCTTCTTCTTCTCCAATTTGTTCCAAATTCTTTTTTGCAGTATGTTCTGTCCAAATTTTCTTAATCATTCCTTTCCACTTTCGTGATTGACTAGATTTTGGTCTATTTTTAGTTGGATCATTATTTTGATATAACGAATTTGTTCTAATCAAAATATCTTTATAATCATTCCAATCTTCATCTGTATACATCATACCTTTTTCAAAAAAATCATTTTTTGTTAAAAGCCTCCACAAACCTTCTGTGCCTTTATATTTTTTATTGTGATTCAACAAAACTATATCATCAAAATCAAATGTTATTGGTTCTGAGCCAATCATAGGTTTGTCTGTTTCTTCATTGTACCAAATTCCAAACTTAGCATCATTAGCTCTAGGAAAATATTTAGAACCAATACTTCCCAGATTAACAATGTTTGTTTCTACAAGTTGTTTGAGTGATTTATTCTGTCGGAAAGATTCTTTCTCAGGAGTTGTAGGCAAACCTAAAGATGAAGAAGATTCTTCATCATACTTGTCCTCATCAATAAGGTCAAATCTAATTCTAGGATCTTTACTCCTAGGTGTACTTTCAGATAAAGGCCTAAATATTGGAACAATTTCTTTACTGGAACTAGTATTAGTTGTTTGTTTCTGTTCTTTTAAAGCCTTAACAATAGGCTCAAACTTTTTGTCTTTCTCTATCTTCATCTATAACTCTTCTGTGAAAACTAGAAAATTCTTCAGTTAGTTTTCTATCTAAATTTTGTATTCTTCTAGCTTCATTTACAGTTAATTGTTTTGGCTTGTTATCTGTTAAATCCATATCTTCTGAACATTGTGGTTCATCTTCATCCCGATTTTTCTTTTTTTCTAATTTCTCAGCTTCTCTAAATTTAGAGTATAATTCTTTTTGACGTTTACTCAACTTTTTAGCTTCTTTAGCACTTATCATATTCTTTATCTTTATTATACATAAAAAATTAATGTTGAAAATTCAAACGTTGAAAACGTTGACTTCAACGCTCATTGTTATTGTTAACGTACATTTACGTTTATATTTACATACGTTCATGTTTTGTTACGTTATTGTTCACGTTTAATTCTTCTTTCAATAAACATCTGTAACGGCCATTATGAGGTTTTCTAGTCATATCAATTGTTATAAAACCGTAATTAATATCCCAACACTTTTACAAATATTTTAAATTCTGTAAAGTCATATCAGAACCTACAAAATCATTGTAAATTCTACGTGTGTAATGCTCAGTCTGTTTGAAAATACATAGAAAATTCACGTTATCTCTAATAAGCTGTAAATCAACTCGAGCATAATTCTGGCTAAGATAGATACATGAAATATTTTTATGACGTGATCTGATAAAATATTCTTTAATTTTTTCTTGTTCAGTCATAATACAATCGTCAAAACAACTAAAGAATTTGGTTCACAGTCATCCACAGAAATAAGGTCTTCACATGATGAAAAAATGAAGCTATTTTCTCACCTTTCAAAGTCTCAATAATTTCATATTGTTTTCTCAAATTTGTATATTCAGGCTGATTTATCGATGTTCCTTTTGCAAAATATATAATTTTTAAATAATAAGCCTTGTTTTCTCTGAATTAAATTTAGAAGTAAATTAGTTTTTCCGCTACCTGAGCCACCAATTAAAAGTGCCCGAATCGGTCTAGGAAACAATTTTTTTTTGTTCTTTATAATAAACAGTAATATCCATTTTATTACAATGAAATTATTTAAACTAACAGGTCGAGAAAGTATACTAAAACTCAATTTGGAAAGACCAATAGTGTTGGATGAAAATAAAAATATGAACTAGCACTTGTGGGTTTTATTCAGAAAATAATATTTATAATTTGGCTGAAGATGGTGAAATTCATGTTGTGGAACCGAATGATAAATCCAAAGAGAATGATGTAATACCAGAAAATGAATATGGCTATGAAGTAATTGAAAAAGGTTATTGGACTTTGGAAAAATTCAAGAGCAAATCAACCGGCATCATGAAGCTGAGTATGACATAAAATTTGAGAAAATTGGAAATAAAGTTGTACTTGTATCACCTTACTATTCTGTTGGATTTACTAAATCTATACGAAAATTATTAGGTTTTAATCGAGAAGGAATAGTTTACAATGAAAGATGCACAGCTGAAAAATTGCCAAATTTGAAACCTTTAGATATTATTGAAATTCACTGTAATATTGTTGAACGTAGCATTTCAAATCATGAAACTCAATGGCACAAACATGATGAACGAGAAATTCTATACTCATTTTATCCAAATGTAAATTATGGCGAAAAAATATCAGAAAGGCCTGAAGAGAAATTATATATTCCGCTGAAAAAGAACTTACATAAAATTCAAGAAATTGTAATCACAATTCAAGATCAAGAAAATAATCTAATTATGAATCCAGATGTAAATAATATTGTTTATCTGAGTCTTGTAGAAAAATAATAGGTTAATGAATTAATTTTAATGGATTTTCCATTGAAATTTTTTAATTTTCCATAGAATTTTTTTATTTTTTCTATATAATAAAAGAGTAATGGATAAAATATATAATAAATACATTCACAATATTACAAGAAGTGAGTTCAGAAATGTAAATCCAGTAACGGATCAGAACTTCAATAAACCAAACAATATTACGGCATTTAATATTGATCATGGAGATTGTTTTTATAACGGAAGAATTCAGTACCATATTATAGGAAAAGTTGTCAAGAAAAGTGATGGTAAAGATTATGCAGCAAGTACTACTGTTAAACTGACTGATAATTTTATTCCGTTTTTATTCCCGATGATGGAACTTAGGAAAAATGGTGTTTTAATCGAAAGAATTGAACATGCTGGAATAACTAGTACAGTAAAAGGCCTGGTTAGTTATAAACGTTCTCAAAAAGGTTTACTAACATCTTCAGGTTTTGAATCGAAATTTATTGGCGGCGGAAAATTCGAAGCTTTAGGTTCACTTTCTCACTTGGGTTTTGGTTTTTTCAATCATTTGAGATTTCCAATTTTTAAAGGTGGTTTTGAAGTAAGTTTCACTAGAGCCGAAGATAACGATGCTATTCTACATTGGCTAAGTTCAGCAGCAGGAGCAACAGAACCTGCAGACGGCAAAGTTGTTATAGAATCATTTGTTCTTAGAGTTCCTCTTGTAGAATATGAACAAACAAGTAAAATCCAACTACTTGATGAACTAAAATCTTTTAGTGATAGTGGAAAATTGATTTATAACTTTTTACAGTGGCAATGTATCGAAAAGAAAGGAATTTATGGCTCGAACTTTAGTTGGGATATTACAGGATTATTTCGAAATATTTATAATCCTATGTTTGTAATTATTTGTCTACAATCAAACAGATCTGATAATCAACAACAGGATTCTAGTAAGTTTGATCACTCGAATCTTAAAAATGCTATAGTAAAAATTGATGGAGATAGATACCCAGAAGAACTTCAAAATTGTTCTGTTACTGATTCAAAATTTAGAATTTTCTACGACATGTATCAGAACTTTAGAAGAGCATTACTAGGAGATGAAGAAACGTATTTAGATTATAGTGACTTTGCAAGTAATTATACTATGGCTGTAATTGATACTTCACTTCACCCGCAAAATAAAATTCGAACAAAAAGTGATATTATAGTTGAACTTGACTTTACAAATCCTGTTACTGCACCAACTGCAGATTCTGGAACTACAGCTTATGTGACAATAGTATCTGAAGCTCATCTAAAATATGATATTACGAGGAATTTAGTTGAATTGATTTAAATCGGGAAAAATACAAATATTTAATTTTAATGGAATTTCCATTAAAATTTTTGTAATAAATACAATGGAAATATATTGCTCAAAATGCAAAAAGAAAACAAAATCTGGTAATGAACAGGAAGTTAAAACTTCAAATAACAGGTGGAGATTGAAAGCTATTTGTAGTGTATGTAAACAAGAAAAAAGTCGTTTTATTAAAGCTCCTGAATCTAGTAGTGGAAATACAGTACAGGAAAAAATTATATTGTCATCTGAAAATCAATTAGAAGAAGCTGAAGAATTGCATAAACCAGTGATAAAAAAATTTCAAAAAAGAAAAATCATAACTCACGGAATTGATGACTTGTGGGCTTCAGACTTAGTAGTTATGAATAAATATTCATCAGAAAATAATGGATTTAAATATATGTTGAATGTAATTGATACATTTTCCAAATATGCCTGGTCAGAGCCACTGATGAAGAAAAGTGGTCCAGATGTGGCCAAAGCTTTAAAAATTATTTTTAAAAAGGCAAAAAGTTCTGGCCATGAGACTCCAAATCTATTGCATACTGATAAAGGTCTAGAATTTAAGAATAAAGATGTTAACAAATTATTAAAACAGAATAACATAAAACTCTATCATACAGAAAATGAGGAGAAAAGTTCAATTATAGAACGTTTCAATAGAAGTTTGAATAACAGAATGAAAATAAAATTTGAGATAAGAAAATCATTCAGATGGATTGATATTCTACAAGAATTAATTAGTGATTATAATAATAGTTATCACAGAACAATTGGAATGAAACCTATTGAAGTTAACTCTGATGATGAAGAAGAATTGAGAAAAATTTATATGACTCAAGAAATAATAAATTATGACAAGCCAAAATATAAAGTTGGAGATAGAGTGAGAATAACTGTGAAAAAAGGAATTTTTGATAATAAATACAGAAATAATTGGACTAGAGAAATATTCAGGATAGTAGAAGTGAAAAATACAGTGCCAGTTACTTACGGAATAGAAAGTTTAGATGAAGAAGAAATAATAGGATCTTTTTACGAAAAAGAATTACAGAAAACTAAAATTGAATAAGTTGTTAAAGGATTAGAAAGTTAGATAAAGTTATGAACTTGAATCCGAAAGCAAAACAGTTATGTGAACAGTACGGGAGTTTTTGGAATTTAGTGGAAAATGCCAATTTTAGTTTGAATTTTATAATGGAAAATCGAGATGCTCTTGAATCAATAATTAATATTCTTGAAGAATTTGATTGTATTCAGAGAATTTTAAAAGATTACTACTTGAGTTTTAATGATAACGAGCTGCCATTATATGATATAGAAAAAGTCAAACACTCATTGAGCTATGATTTTCCCGGAGAACTTACTGATGATGAACTTCGTCTGTTTGCATATAAAAAGTTTGAACAAGAATTGAAAGATGAAATTGAATGTTCATTGATTGATGTATAAATTTTTTAACGGATAATATCTGTTAAAAACTGAAATAACTATTCCATCAGAAAAATTGAATAAGTTGTTAAAAGATTTCACTGTATGTATGTAATGGAACAAAACGAAAAAAATAAATGTTTTTTAAATAATTTTCTATCAAATAAAGATATGAATATTGATAATAAATTAAAAATTAAAGATCTTCGTGCTCTAGCAAAAGAGTACAATTTAAAAGGTTTTTCCAGATGGAAAAAAGACGAACTTATAACTAACATAAATCGTGTAATACGAGTACCATTTGATCAAAATGAGTTGAAAAAATGTAAGAATTTTCAACTGAAAAAACTTGCTCAGAATTACAATATCAAAGTACCCACACGACTACAAAAAGAAAAATGATAGAAAATCTTATGAAACCTCAGAATGTTGTATTTAAGAAGAATGTTGCTCAAGATTTGAGTTTTGATGACGATGTTTTTATCAAGCCAAAAGAACACCGAATATCACCATTCGAAATCACAGAGAAAAATTCACGATTTGTTAAGAAATTTGGAATGACTGAGGTTGATTATACTATAAAATAAATAAAATTATAGAAGTAGAAAATGCCATAAATGCTATGATAAAATGGCCAAGGAAAAGGTAATTATAATAAAGGTGATAAAATTACAATTATAGCAAGTAATCCTAATTTTCATCACGATATTTCAAAAGTTGTACAATCAGATATTCATGCTAGAGATTTTATGGAACATGTTAGTAGAATTCTATCATCGAATGAACAACTGGATATTACACAAACAAGATTCAACGTAAAAATTATGAACATTCCACGCGGTAGTAATAATGCTAAGAAAATTATTAATCTGTCACACGATAAAAGAACAAAAAAATGTATTACACAAATAAAAAATAATGATAATTTATGTTGTCCAAGAGCAATAGTTACAGCATTGACTTATCATTTAGATAATATATTAGACAGACCTATTTCTACAAGTGAGAAAACTAATTAGACAAGGAAGACGTTTACAAGGCGAATTGGGTAGAGAATTATGTCATCGTCTTGGTGAATATAATGAAGAAGGTTTTACTCTGGAAGATATAAAAAATGTCGAAAAATTACTTGGAATTCAAATAAAAATTGTCTGTGCAGAAAGTTTCAATACTATAATTTATAAAGGTGAATTAGCAGAAATAGTATTGTACCTGTACAAACAAGGAAATCATTTCGATGTAATTAGTAGTATGAAAGCTTTTTTTGGTAGTAGTTATTACTGTGAATTATGTGATACTACTTTTAGTCATAAAAATAGTCATAAAAAATGTTCAGCTCAAAAAGTTTGTAATTTATGTATGAATCCAGAGCATGAGGAAATATCTCCTACTGTGTATTGTGAGAAATGTAACAGATATTGTTATAGTCAAGAATGTCTGGAAGATCATGTAGAAGTTTGCACAGAAATATTCAAGTGCAAAACCTGCAATAAAATATGTAAAAGAGAAGATCCACATAATTGTTTCGAGTACTGGTGTTTCAATTGTTCTGCATTTGCAGAGTACAATAACCATAAATGTTATATGCAAAAGAAACAGGCAAAAGGTGGAATTTGTGACTGTTCCAGATGTACTCCTGGATCTCGAGTTGATAATAATCGATGTAGTTTTACAGAGAAATATTTATTCTTCGACTATGAATCAATTCAAGAGACTGGAGTACAGAACCAAATTTAGTTAAAGTCCACGATTTCCAAGGTAATAAATTCACATTTTATGATAACGAAAGTTTTTGTAATTGGTTGATAAGTAAAGAGCACAGGGGATTTACTTGTATTGCTCATTACGCAAAAGGCTATGATTCTCATTTTATTCTCAGATATTGTGTGGAAAATACTATTAAACCTTATACTATATATTCCGGAACGAAACTAATGCTGTTAGAGATAGAAAGTCTTCGCTTAAAAGTTATTGACAGTATGAATTTTGTTGCTTCTCCACTTTCTTCTTTTCCAAAGACATTTGGGTTAAAAGAAGTAAAAAAGGGTTATTTTCCACATTATTTCAATACAGTAAATAATCAGAATTATGTTGGTCCAATTCCAGATAAAAAGTTTTATGGTGTTGATACTATGAATCCAAGTGCTAGAAAATTGTTCTTAAAATGGCATGAAGAAAGAATAGCGGAAAATTATATATTTGATTTTAAGAAGGAATTAGAGGAATATTGTGATTCCGATGTAGATATATTAAGGCGGGTTGTCTTGAGTTGAGAAAACAATTCCTAGAAATAGCAAATATAGATCCTTTCTGTTATTTAACTATAGCTAGTGTTTGTATGGCAGTTTATCGATCAAAATATTTAGTAAATCAATCAATAGCTGTACTTAAACCTGATCGAAAAGAGAAATTCAGTCAACAATCTATTACATGGCTAGAGACATTTAACAATGTGAAACATGCCTTAAATGGCGGTGAAGCAGTTATATGCGGAAGTAAAGTAGACGGTTATTGTGAAAAAACTAATACTGTTTATCAATATCATGGTTGTTTTTGGCATGGTTGTCCTAAATGTTTTAAGCCCGATACTATAAATAATATTAACCGGGAAAGTATGAGTGATTTGTACAATAAAACTGTTGAAAGAACTAATAAGTTGAGAGAAAATAAATACAAAGTAATAGAAATGTGGGAATGTGATTGGGTGCAAAAATTCAAAAAGTTACCGGAAGAATTGGAAATGAAAGTTGTAGAAGAACTTAAGCCAAGAGATGCATTTTTCGGTGGTAGAACTAATGCCAGTAAATTGAAAGTTAGTGGAAAAAAGCTGCGGTATATAGATGTTGTAAGTTTATATCCTACTGTTATGTTTTACGATTATTATCCGTATGGTCATCCAATAAAAATTAAGAAACCAAAGAAATATAATCCAGATTGGTTTGGTCTAATAAAATGTAAAGTATTAGCTCCTAGAAATTTATATCACCCAGTTTTACCTGTAAAAATAAATAAACTATTATTTCCTCTCTGTGTTAAATGTTTTCAGGAGAAGACTCAAGTTTGTAAACATACAGATAAAGAAAGAGAATTTGACGGGACTTGGACAACTATCGAAGTAAATAAAGCTGTAGAAGAAGGCTACCAAATATTAGAAATTTATGAAGTTTGGCATTTCGAAGAGAAATCAAACGAATTATTCAAAGGTTATGTGAAAGATTTTATGAAAATAAAGTTAGAGACTTCTCCATGGGAAAAAGACTTTAAAACTATTGGAGAGTATATAAGTGAAATAAATAAAGGAATGGGAATAGAATTGGAATCAGATAAAATTGAGAATAATCCTGGAAAAGAGCCGTAGCAAAAATATGTTTAAATAGTTTATGGGAAAATTTGGGCAGAGAATGAATATGTCACAAACTAAGTATGTGACTGAACCTTCAGAATTTTACAATATTTTATTAGACGATAGTTTAGACAAGACTAATTTAACTCTGGTTAATGATAATATAGTTCAGGTTTCGTTCAATAAAAAGATGAGTTTGTAGAAAATTCTGGAAGTGTAATTGTTTTTGTGTCTGCTTTTACTACAGCTAATGCTAGACTAAGATTATACGATATGTTAGATAAACTAGGGAATTCTGTTGCTTATTATGATACTGACTCAGTAATTTATATTGATAATGAACAAAATATAATTAAGACTGGTTGCATGTTGGGAGAATGGAGTGACGAATTAGGTAAAGATGATTTTATTAATGATTTTATTTCTACCGGTCCTAAAAGTTATGCATATAATACTCAAAATGGTAATGGAAATTGCAAAATTAAAGGGTTTACTCTGAATTATAGAAATAGTCAGAAATTGGAAATAGAGTCAATGAAAAAGATTTTAGATGGTTCTATGGAGAAAATTACAATAGATTTTAATCAGATTGTAAGAGATGTAAAGACAAAACAATTAGTAAATAAATCGGTACAGAAGAATTTTAAATTAGAATATGACAAGAGAATAATAAAAGAAGAAAAAAATGGAGTTATAGATACTTTACCTTGGGGTTACCAATAAAAAACCTTTTTCGTATTGCATTTTTGATATTTGTAATAATATAAATAATTTAATCATTTTTGTTAAAATATTAATATACAAAATAAATGTTTAATATTTTAAATACGCAATTTTTAAACTGTTTTAATTTTATAACTGAAGAATATCAATATAAAATATTGGAGAATCTTGTTTATTCAAAAAACTGTGAAAAAGAACTAAATCTTTTAAAATCTATAGGCTGTGAAGAATTTGTTAAAAATATATTTATAGAAGACAAAAACAAATCAAAATTAGATACAAAACGTGAAAATATAAAAGAGAATTTAGTAATAAAATATGCTGTAAAAAATAATTTAAGCAAAAAAGATTTCAAAGAGTTGAATATGAAAATCTTTTTAAAAACTATCCAAAATAAAAATATTAAAATATTAAATGGGGAAATAGAAGAAATTATTTTCTAGACCCTAAGGTCAAAAAGCAAAAGATTAGTTGTTTTATCCATATTTATTGTTAAAAATTGTTTTTCAACTCTTAAATACAATTAATCCGGTCTCAAAATATTTTGAGACCAGATGAAATTTTAGAGTATATTTCAATGGAAAATATCCTTTGAAATTAGTGTTTTTGTTTTAGTCTACTGAGTTATTTCTACATCAAATTTAGTAAAGCCAGATTCATTTATTTTTCCTTTATAAGTTAAAAACAGATCTGGGCATTTTTTGTTTAATATTTCTAGATAAGTAGATGTGAATTTCGCGGTCCAACTTTCAGGTAGATAAGTGAAAAAGTCTGTTGTATCTATCTGTATGGATTCTTTTGTAAATTTTGACTTGACTTTTACTTTTTTAATATTTTGTATGGGATATTTATGGTTTTCTTCCAAGTCGGAGATCTTTTTAAATTGTCTAGATGTTTTAGGTTTATTAATAATGTTTAAAATTTCTTCAACTGTTGCCATTTTTATAATATAGAAAATATTTTTTTTTCAAAATTAATATTTTATTATAGAATCTATTTCTTTAACAACTAAAATTATTTTTTTTTCCAAATTAAATTTTTTTAATTTTTATTTTTTTTTAATTCTTAAAATTAAAAAGTGTCTCTTATTTTCAAATAAGAAGGTTGATTAATTTTCACTGGATTTCCTCTTGGGTTCAATTTCCACTTCATTTCTACTTTAATTAATATTTCACTTTAATTTCTGTGTGATTAATATTTCACCCAAATTCCTCTTTAAATTATATTTCACTGGATTTTCTCTTTAATTAATATTTCACTTTATTTCTACTTGGTGCTCCAAAGGGGCGCTTATACTACTAACATCTAATTTGTTATTTATTCATTTTAACATCTAATTTTAACTCATATATTATTATGTTCGATGGTTTTTAGGAACAAATGATGGTATACTAACCATACAAGAAGTAAATTCAACTGGTTCATTGTAGAACCTCCTTTTATAAAAATGAATATTTTTTATTATTTTCTCAATATATTTTTTTAGAATTGTTTCTATATAGTCACGAAGACCACTTCATGGCAATTTCACTTGTGCCCCAGAATATCTATATAAAAGTCTTTAACTTCTGGTCTGGGAGAGCCCATTACTCCAATATTAAAATACAATAAAACGTTTCGTTGAATATGTTTTTTAAATTAGTTTATATTACAATCAGTTTATAACATTATAAGAATGTTTTTGTTTCACTTGTGTGTAAAAAAAAGAATGGCAATAAATTGATTTTGATTTGATTTTTGAACTCTCAATTCAAATACAATACAGCAAAAATGTTGATTTGAGTGATGAATTCAATCGTCCATGGCAATTATTCTCTTTTTAATGTTATTGCAGCCGTGCAGCTGGCCACATCCTCTTCGTGTTCGAACTCGTCGACAAATTCTCAGCCGCTGTCAACAAGTGCTTTTGGCGCGGGAGCTGGCTCTGGGTGTGGCGCGCCGGGCAGTGCCAACAGCAGCAGTCACTCGTCAGCTGGCTCCCAGCCGGCCACGCCCAACTGTAAGAATGCCACGCCCAGTTCTGCGGCCTCCAATCAGCAGCCGCCCGACGAAGAGATGGCCGTCGATGGCGGCGTTCCCTCGTCCCCCTCCATGAAGAAGACGTTTTTCAAGAAAAATGTCGAGGATGGAATGGACCGGTGAGTGCTTAAGAAAACTGCATGAAAACCGGCACTCCGGAGTATACTTCTTCGGTGGCTGTTTTCAAAGCTAGAAATGTGTGAATGGTCTAAAATTGCTTGAATTGTTGCTGTACATTGAAATTTTATTATTATTCATCAAAATTTTTTAGTTGACGTTTGAAATGAGTTGAATTTGCTCCATGTTCATCGACTTATACGGCTATTTTAGAGTAGAAAGACTATCTTTTATCTATTAACCTATTAACCTTATGTTCGTGTTCTTCGTGTTATGTTATGTTCTTCATGGTTCTTCAAAAGCATATAACATAAGTAATGTTATGCATTTATCTCCTCTTCTTTTCCCAAAATGGTTAGAATATTTCTTTCATTCTAGTTTTATCTTGTAATTTTACTCCAAATATCAAATGTCCTGAATTTGTCCCTTTGGAAAAGTAACATTTCACTAGAGAAGAAAGTAGGGGAGACCAAGAATAAGATGGGAGGACGTGGGCACAGATGATACCCAAGAGATGGGTTACAGAAGATTGATTGATTGATTTTTATTGACATGCCAGGTCTTAGAAGACCTATTGCATTACACTATACATCTACTAATATACATATACTTATACATATACATGTACTTATACTTATATTATATAGCAGGATATTTTAAATTGTCAGAAAACAGCTGATTGATGTACGCTCGTTTACTGACGTTAAATCAGCTGTTTTCTGACAAGTTAAAATAATCCTGCTATATCAACATCTAGTTTGAAGACAGAGAGGCTTGGAGGAGTGTTGTGGAGGAAGCCAAACATTGGCCTATATTATATCAATAATAAAAAATTAACATTGTCAATTACTACACTAAAATGGAGAGAAAATGGAAGATGGAAGTGGAAAATGGAGAGAGCTATTGAAGAAACAATTCAAGGAAATTTGTTGAAAGGAAATTCCATCATTCTTTTTATCAATTATGATGTTGGGTTATGTTTCAGTGTTTTGGAGCAGGTGAATTTCGAGAAGAAGTTTTCGTCGCTGCCTGAATTCAAGCCGGAAGAGTGCCAGTCGCCGAGTGCCATTTCAGTGCCCTCTAGTCCACACGTGTTCAACGTGCAAAACTTCCGCAAAAAACAACAGCAACAGCAGCAACAACAACATCAACAGCTACAACAACAGCTGGCACAACAACAACAACAGCAGGCACAACAACAACAACAGCTACAACAGCAGCAGCAGCAACAGATGTCCAGAGGTAAAAAGAAAAAATTGTTGAATTCTAGGTATCCACGAATACACGATAGCGTCACGCGCATATTCCTGTCTAGTTTTTGAAAAGTGTGACGTTATCCTGAACTAAAATAGACAAGTGTTATTAAAGTTTCAATGGCAACCGGTTAATAGCTACCATGTATTCTAGTATACCTGGTTGAATCTATTGTGCTCTCAGTAAATGCCGTCCTCTTCTCACACTTGAGTACGCCACTACCTTAAGTCTGGTTCTCAATATGTGTATAACATATTTTTTATTATTATATATATTTTTTTATTTTTTCTCTTTGACAATTTATTAAATTCTGTAGGGTAGATAAACCTTTGAACATGACACTTTGTGGGCTTTTGTAGTTCACAATCCAAATTTAAGCTTCATAAGAAGACAATTTATATGAGCACTAATTCATAAATAAAACTCCTTTTGTTATCGAAAAAGAATAAGTGATAAAGCAATAGAAACTTGGATTAAGGAAAACGTCTTTTTCGCTTGGAGCTGAATGGTGGTGATGTAAATTTATAATACCTTTTTTAATACATTTCTCATTATTCATTTTTGTTACTGATAATATATTCTTATGCAGTATTTGTATCATTATCTACATTTGATTTATTTAATTTGAACAAATTTTTCGTCTGGTTGGCTTGTTCTTGGTTTTTTATTTTCATTTACTTTGATTATCTTATTGTGTCTGAAACAGTGAAGAATGATAATTTGTTGATCCATATTAGTAGTTTCTTCTGTTATTTAATTTAGTGAGTAGATTCATAGACGTTTCAATACCGATTTATGTATTATATTCAATTTTGTTTCATTCGGACCATTTGCAACTCCCACCAGCGGTCAAAGATTTTTCTTTGCTGGTGGTGCCTAAATAACAATTTTTATTTTTGTATTTCTAGTTGAGTTTTTTATGTTATTGTAATTTTTTATTTTTTTAAATTTTTCTTAATTTATTAGTAACATAAATTTTTGGCAATAAATTGAATTTGAATTACAAATGGATTATAAGGTATAGATGGGCCAATTAACTTGTATAAATCAGCTGATCTACTACTAACCGCATATGAAATAAAACATAACCTGACAAATGTGAATCTCGCAGATTATTGAACAGGTCTTTTAAAACGTTATTCTTTGGAAGGTCTTACTTTAAAGATCTTTCAAAGACTTAAAGGTTTTTCAGGCTTTCAAGCCTTTTGAAACTTATTGTATCACTGGTTATTGATTACTGGATCCCCTGATTATTGACAAGTTCATTGAAACCTGCTATATGTTGTAAATGGCAATGAATCATTCATTCTAATTGTTTTTCATGATTTTGAAAATTTGTTTTTGAACAGATGATGAATCCGGATCGGATGTGCCAATCTCAGCCACTCCGAAATCGGCCAAGCTAACCGGCACAACATTCTTCGGACCGGACTTCAACCTGGAGGCGTTCAAGAGTGGCAGCAGCACGGATGAAGGCGGCGGGCTGGGCGGGCTGGAGTCGCCGCGCACCCCCAAGACGCCCGGCGGCCGCGACGCTGCCGAAAAAGGACACCGCAAAGTGCTCGAGCAGCGGCGTCAGCTGGTCATGCAGCTGTTTCAAGAGCAGGGCTTTTTCCCCTCCACACAAGCTACCACTGCTTTTCAAGTGAGTTACCTCACTGTTTTGCATTCAGCTAAATATCCACCTGGAGATAGCACTAGCTGCTAGGGCTGCTATTCGCTTGAGCATCTACGGTGTTGCGCCTTGGCGGATAATCGTATGATAGAAAAATTATATGAATAAGATAAATGACTTTATTTTTCACTTTCACATTACAAAAGTGCTGTGGGCGAAGTTGAGGCATACAAGCCCCCTCTTCCACTTAACCCACAAATCTTCCACTGTATGAATCTTCCCGAGAAGATTAACATGGTTAATCTTCATGGGTGATAATCTTCATCGTCAAACAAATAAGGTTTTAATCGATTTGAAAATTGAAATTTGTTCTTCACAATAAAAAGTTATTCTTCTAAAACGTTTTCGAAATATCAACGGTTTCGAGTTATTCAAGAAACAAAATTTTAAATGGCCGCCATTTTGTCACTAAAGTACTGTCATAATCTCAGTCAATATTGGTCCAATCTCAACAAATATGAAAGTTCCCAATCGATTTGTAATCAAATTACTAATTAAAAGTTATTCTTCTAAAATTTTCGTAATATCAACGGTTTTCGAGTTATTCAAGAAACAAAATTTTGAATGACAGCCTTTTGTTTTATGGATTTAAAAATTGTCATAATTTTTTCGTAGCTTTTGTCTAGTTGTCATAAATGTTGGTGCAAAGTTTCAATTCCATATGTTTCACCATTATTGAGATAAAATAATAAAAGCTAGTGAAAAAACAAAACAGCTGTGTGAGTGACTAAGGACTTTTGACAATTTAAATATGATATTTAGATATGGTTTTTGACCAGGAACAATGCCCTAGAGTATTGGTAGGGAGTTCTGAAACACCCTGTATAAGAAAAAATCTTGACCGGTTCAAAACAGTAGGGGAAAGTCATCATTATTCGACAAGACATGATACCAATTTATTACTTCCCCAACACCGCCGTGCTTTGTCGGAAGGTGATATAAATATTACAGGGATTAAGATTTATAATAAAATACCTGATGACTTGAAATCTATTGAAAATTATTCAAGAAAAAGCTTAAACAATTTGTCGTAGAGAAAGAGTTCTATTCGTTGAACGAAATTCTGTCTGGCTGAGTTGACATGTGAGCTCGTAACATGACTTGTTTCAAAAATGTATATATTATTGTACTTTTATATTATAGTAAAATTAATGATGACTGTGATATACAGGCACTTGTTGCTGATTGTATTTATACGGAGAATAAAGAAATTTGAAATCAAAATTTAAAACAACAAGTGTTTCTCTCCCAAATCATATTTTCATTATTGGTCTCACTTCTTACTCTTGAATTATGGATGAGTTTTAGTGTTCTAGACATTGGTACTATCAAAATTGTACCAAACGTCCACCCGGTCTTTGCTATTGAACTGTAATCCTGTATATTCATCTTATACTTTGTATTAAACTGTGGTGTGTTTTTGTTTCAGTCTGAACACGCTGATATATTCCCGAGTAAATCATCTCTGCAGCTGAAAATAAGAGAAGTGCGACAAAAACTGATGGCTCAGTCCAATACCACGCCACATGCACTGGTCAGCCCTGTCGAACCCAATCAAGGTTAGTCAATTTGAATTGAAACTTTTCCCTACACTCAATTAGTGCCAAATCAAATATATATATATATCTATAAAACTATACTCCTCTAATTTCTTCCAGAATGTTACATTTGAAAAGCAATCTTACCCGATTGTGCAGATTTGATTTTCATTTTCATCAATGAAATATCATGATCAATGTTTTTCTATCGAAAGTTTAATTTAAATTTATAATTTCATCATAGTATTGTATTTTACAGGGTCATCATCAATGTCAGCCACAATAACAGCTGTGATTCCAGCCTCTTCTGGTAGTTAGCTTTTGACCTGCACTCGTTTGAAGAAAGACATAATCATATTCAAACCCAGATAGTTTCCAACTCAACACACTAAACCGATGATCTCCCTATTAGTAATAGTTATGTTTCCTCTTTCGAAAAACATAATTCCTGCTCCTAACATATTTTCGGAAAAAGTCGTTCAAGGACTTGCAAACTATTAAGCGTTTATAGCCTTCATTATATTTAATTTTAGTTAAAACCTGTGTAGCTTAGCTATTATTTGGTAACGAGTCGACACTTTGTAGTAACAGTACATTTTTATATTGATAGATTATTATCAAATTTATATTGATGTTCTAAGCTAGCCTTATTATTAGTTCAACTATGCGTGAAGTTAGTTGTATTTTAAGACATTGATTGTTGATTATTTCTTTTCAAAACTGAAACAAAATTCTAATGAAATATATTTTACCAGTAACATATACTCTCTAACTTGTAGAGATGGATTGTAGGAAAATTATTACTCAAGTATGAAAAACTAGTGCAATAGAACTGTTGTTTCAGTTGATTAAAAGTTGTGTAAGTTCAAACAGGAGTTCAACAAATTTATTTTCAAATTCGACATATTTATGCAAATTGTTAATAGTAACTTTGGATGATTATTTAAAAAATAACTTGAAGCATGACATTATGCCTAGTTTCATTTTTGAAAGGAATCATTTCAGAAATAATTCAGAGTATCAGGTGTTGAAATAATGATTGTAAAAGGGAATATAATTGAAATATTAGTAATCTTCCACCAATTATTGGATTTTGAGGTTTTTGTCCAAA
This sequence comes from Laodelphax striatellus, assembly GCA_017141395.1. Classification (NCBI taxonomy): domain Eukaryota; kingdom Metazoa; phylum Arthropoda; class Insecta; order Hemiptera; family Delphacidae; genus Laodelphax; species Laodelphax striatellus. The sequence goes on from CM029536.1 coordinate 22,360,997, forward strand.
CATAATTAGAGATGTCAATCTTTGATGCAAGTGTCAGGTTTTGGAATATTTTGATTTTTGTAATGAAATACTGGTCGTCCAGTATTATGCAACAAGAATTTGCTACCAAATGAGCTTATAGGGTATTTGTTGCTCAGCTGATGTTGAAATATAAAATTGAATAATGAAAAATATTCTATTGAAGGTGTAGAAACAATGAACTGTTTAATGTTTATAATTATTGAGGGACTGAATTGCTTGTTGTTTACTGACTCCACTGCCTTGATAGGCCTATCTTATTCGGTATTCGAATGTTTAGTGAAAGGACTAGACTCTTTTTAAAAATCACTTATGCTGTGTAAAAATTTTTCACCGTCTAATAAAGGGTTTCTAATCGAGAATGAAGGATTCGATTTTATATGTCTGTGATTTGTTCATGACAAACTTAGTAAAGATGAGTTTTTTCAGAATCAATTACTAGTTCAAAGAAATAATCTTATTTATTTTTTGTTGTTTTTTACCATTTTATTATAGCAACGATAAAATAGAATCTATTGTAAATGTATATGACTTCAAATAATACTAACTCCAATCATTATTGTAGGTAGATTGTTTTGTCTATCTATGAAAGCTCTTTATTGCAAATAAACCCCGTAATATCAACACCATTTTATTAATTAGTAATCCTGGGCCTAGAACCAGTTTTCTGGTTCTATTCTGATCAGGTCTGACTTTTACATTCTCTTGATGATAATCTTGCTCACAAGCAATGAGTTTCTGTAGGATTATTTATTGGAAATTTTGGCAAGATTATTAAAAACATTTTACTTTTACTTTATCTTTATCTTTCACGTCTTTATTAGATGTGCTTCAAATTTCACTGTTATACTGTAAAAAATTGTGTAAGTGAGATTTCATCTTTCAAGTCAACATAAATACAGTGAACGCTTTACATGTTCTCAACATGTAGGTGAATAAGGATTTTGAAAAAAATATTAAAATAACACTAAATAATTTGAGTGGTCATCTTGTTTAACTGTTGTGTGAATAAGTAGCTTACTTTCTACTTATAAGCAAATATATAAAATTTCCAACATTACTGTTGTGCTGTTACTCAAAAATCAAATCTATTTTAGAGAAACTAAGACGTTCTTCCTTACTGTAATAGAGTTTTCAAATTTTGTATAATTGTTTGTAATTTATGTTTAGTATCTCATTATATGATAACATTCGTGTATAAAAATGTATATATAAGGTATATTTTAGTCATTATGGATTCTATTCGTGCTGAAATTGTTCGTAATTAACTTAGTTGTCAACTATAGTCATTCTTCAGATTTACACATTTCCGTGATTGTTTGTGTATTTATTTATGTTTGCCATGAGTACGAATATTATGTAACAGTGTTAATTTTCAATAGATGCATGCTTAACACGGTTACTTATTGTATAACTCACTAGAAATCGGTCCCATTTACCGTACATGTTTCTCCTTACTCCATCAAATAGTATTCAAAGGTACAAATGTGAATAAATGAGACATCTGTCTTTCATTATAGGCTACATAAGTGAAGAAATAGATTGTGAATAATTTATCGTTTTTAGATTCGTAGGTTTTTATTTGAATTGTGAACTAATAAATCTGCAATCAACAAATTTCCAAACAGCTCATAACATTGCATTTCAAATAGTTGATGTTTTAATGTATGGTGAGATCTTTATTGTCATAATTTTCATGTTATCCCTCACTCATAAATGATGCAACAGATTAAGAAGCTTATGGCGAATCATTCACAAAAATTAATAGATACTGAGATCACATTACAGGTTTAAAACAACTTGTTTTGAAAACAAGATAGCTGTAAGTATGTTAGAAAGATAGTTTTAAAATTAATAATATTGCTCTTATAAGAATGTAATGTTGGCTCAATTGGATGAAATTATTCTCTCAATTAAACTTCTGATTGATTATTTACATTCTCGTGTTTTTAATCTTATCTGATAACTTCAGTTCTGTTCTGGGCTGTCTTCAAATTGTCTTTACAGTTTCTTTAATTCACAGTGTTGTGGAATAGATTTTATCGACAACTTTCAATAATATACTTTTTTATTATTTTTTGTTTTCAATTCATTAGTTTCTTATTGGTGCTATACCTGTTCTTCTCTTTGTCTTGCTTTCAATTGTAAATAACTGTAAATTATCGTTTAGCATTACTCTTATTCGTTTTTATTCTATTTTTTATCTTATTGTTATAATACCAATACTTTAATCGTTTTTATTCTCTTACTTGCTAGCACTATTGCGATTGAAAATTAATAGGATTGCACAATCTTTACGTATTGTTATTAGATTATAATTAATATTATTATAATATTGTTGAAGTAGTAAATTTCAAATATATATTTATAGTATGATTTTATTATATTTTTGACATTACAGTAGAAATCCATGTCACACTTTGAAAGTTACGTCTTTTAACTAGCAAAATATTCAAACTTTAATCCCTTGAAAATTATTTAAAAAAAAGGAATTCCAAACTCTACAGGTTAGTCAATGAACCGATCTTTTTGTGAAGCTGAACATAGAATCATATTCTAACAAATATTATTCAATAAATAATATTCTAACAAATATTATTTAATATTCTATTAATATTATTCTAACATTATAATATATTATGTTGTTGAACCCACATTGTTTCTGATTGTTCAAATTCTATTACCCAACCACCATTTATTGTTTATTCAAGTTGTATAATATAACCTTTTATAAATAAAGTATTTATAAATCGCTGTTCAATTATCATAACTTGAATACATTTTTATTTAGAAATATACGGTATTTCTCATCACTTAGACATTAAAAATTATTATATCAATTTTAAAATATTTTAACAAATATCCAAAACGTTTTCGAACATTATATCAAAAATGTTTTGTTAATAATCAATTTTAATGTCTTCTACGAAGAATCTACAGTAATAGTAAAGAGGTAATGAATGGATCTTATAAAATTTGCGGTCCTACTTACTAATAATTTCCGTTTTTAAAATTCAAGTTTATGAGTATAATTTTTCATAATCATAATCAAGTTCATTGTAAGTACTTCATGCAATCAACTATACATTTTAACGAAAGTTAATGTTTTTAATAATTCTATTGCATTAAAATATTGTGTGATAGCATATCAGTGAGTTTATTTTGAGTTGTTTTCCTTTTTTCGGACAGTTGTCGATATGGATTTCTATTGGTATGTCATTGTTATAATTTATTGTAACAAATTAATTTGCTCTAATAATTTTAGACTGATCAGTCATATTCTTGTGCCACTCTTGGAAATGAATTGTTCATACATACATACATATAAATTTATATAAATTTGTAAAAAAGTCAAATTTGAATGCATAGGTGTACGTGGATGTTAAATAGAAAAGAAAAAATATTTTTAGAAAATCGCTACCACACACTTTGTGCTACAGGCCTTAACAAAAATAAATATGTTTGAAAAGTTGTTAACCACATTTGTTATTGGTAATATTATATGAATATCAGTATGATGTGACGTGAAATTCTAATGTGTATTTGGTACAATTACTGGTTGAAAATTATTATATACATAAATGTGTAATTATTGTGACATGATATTTAGAGGAAATCGATTTTTGGCTACTAAGTACTTCTGTTAAGGTCTGCGTCTCTCAAAAAGATTTGGATCGTTGAATTAAATTGAATAAAATAAAATAATTATTATAAAGTGCCTGGTCTTGAGGTTATGTCTTATTATTTTTCCATTTTCCTATTTTCATCTTTTTATTTTGTTTTCCGCTCAAGTTCAAGAATCGTGTTTATAAATGTTCACAGATTTGATTAGATAGTGTTTTCAACTATGTTGTACGGTTTTCTTCTTTCAAAACTTTTTCGAATCGAATTCAATTTCTCCTCAATGTCCTTGGAATAATTTATTTACAATCTTTACAGAAAAAAATACTCTTAAAAAATGTTATTGATTACCGTTATAGAAATAATGTAGTGATAGGTGGGCATTAGTAGCATTTCTCGATTATGGAATAATAATTGATAGAATTCCAATCAGCGATCTGCTTAGTTTTGTAGTCAAAAATATTCCAAATTTTGGAAGCCTAAAGCACAAAATTGTTTTTAATGTAAATACAGCAAAATATATATTCAATGTGATTGTCATTTGTCAATATAATTCATTGTGTTAAAGAGCTCCCTCTGTTTCACATACTCGTAATAATATTTTCAATAACCGAATTATTTAGGTGTGTAGAGGTAACTTCACTTGAAATGCCATCTTTCACTGTATTGAACATTGTAAATGCATTTATTCTTGTAATTTCTAAAGGGTAGTATACTGAAAAATTCTTACTGTTAAGTATAATATTGAACTTGCCTGGTAGCACTACTGTGAAATCTTATTTTTTTGTAATTAACAATAATTATGGACTAATCAATGTCGTAGTAAAAGTGGCTATGAACTTTAAAAACCATCTTACTTTTGAGGAATCATCTCAACAAACTTGTTTGAATACTAAAAAAAATATATTATTTTCTGTTGATAAGTTTCACTCAGTAAAAGATTGAAACTAACTTTTTAACCTCATTATCATCATTCAGTAGAAATAAAACATTTTCCGACCAACCAGTTCATTAAAGTTAGCATTGAATCACTTCATTACATCAAATATTTATCACATTTCTTCACACTTCAAGATTCAGAAGAAAACCAAGTATGAAAATACTAATTTTTTCTATCCATTTTTCTCATAACACGAATTTAAAAAATGCACTGTAACTTATCTATTCCTCTGAAATTATGTTTGAAACCGTTCACAAATCCTAAGGGCCTGGTCACATACGATTGTGGTTTGTTTTACTTTACTTCACTTCACTAGAAGAGCTACTTTGATTGTGGTTTGCTTTACTTCATTTCACTTACTATATACCATACGATTTATATAGATTTACTATGCGAGTAAGTGAAGTGAAGTAAACCAAAGTAGCTTTGTTAGTAAAGTGAAGTAAAGTAAAGCAAAACACAATCGTATGTGACCAGGCCCTTAATCTCAGTACAGTAGAACCCCGGTTAACCGAAATAAAGGGGGGAGAGCCATTTATTTCGGATAACCAATTTTTCGGTTAAACCGTCATATGCTAAAAATGGCCTATTAACATGGTGTTTAGGAAAAATTAATTTACTAAGTCTGTATTTATTATACAGTGTTTTATTTCAGCTACAAAAAATGTTATAATGGATTAGAAAATAGTGTAAACTGAACAACTGAAGTTACTAAAGAATTATATACATTACATATTACAGAAATCAGTGATTTTTGTCTGCTTTTCAAGTATTTCACATCGTTTAGGTTGACCCGGCTTTCGGTTAACCGAGGTTCTACTGTATCTAATATTTTCATAAGGGATTGTTTTTATTCCCATCAGACCAATTTGAATATTTTTGGAAAAAATTCTCATCTATGATCGAACAATTTGATTGAAGCTGTCAGTACAAAAAATTTTCGGGCAACTAAAACCTCTATAAATTTTCTTGCTGCCTAATTTGTGAGCTTCTAATCAAATCGGTATCTTAAATGGGATTTTGTAAAATCTAGCTAAGGAACAGCGTTAAATTCCTAATTTCAAACAAGAAAAATTCAATGCATTTTATTCTACTGAGCATTATTTCACTGATGTCATTGTGATCAATCCTGATTCACGACTTTTTCGTCTTAGGATCCACTGAATATCTCCCTACAATAAACCAGTGTTTTCAACACAAATAATTTTTAATCATGTTTAGCGTCTTCTTTAGTGATTCTCTATTTTTTACTTTATTATGAAACTCATCGTGCTTCTGCACAGTTGATATTTGTACTGACGACAAAATAAACAATAGTTATTAAGTGATAATAATATTGTTCAATTTGTTAGATCCAAAATGACGAAATTTAATGCTACGTACTCTATATAATTATTTGCAATGATGTAAAACTGATTATATTGTTGTATTACCGCCAAAAATTGTTTGTTTATTGAAAGGATAAAAGTTTTGAAAAAATTGATTACTTCATTTTTGATACCGTTCAAGATTTAATTCAGAATGCATGCATAATTTTGACTATAATCATCCTGTATTTTGGTGTACAATGTCAAGGGTTCAAGACTACATCAGCATAATAATAATTTTATCCATATTTACACTTCTTTCCGAGATAAAATTCCTAATAATGACTGTGAATTGCTCTGAAGTATCAAATTAAATTGGACCAACTCTTAATTTTGCCATCCTACACGCAACTTAAGTTGTACAACAAGTCGTAGCGTCTAGACCGGGCTTAATTCAGAATGCAGGTCAGAGTGCATGATCAGAATGATCGAAGAAGCTACAGTTCTACTAATATCAAGTAGATTATCGGTATTATCGATAGATTATCTTGAAAGGTTGATAGACACACCAAATTAAACAATGTAGTAGTAAATGACTCATTTAACGTTTCCATGGTAACGGATGATGTTCTGTTGATTTCTTTGTTAAATATGTTTTTAACAAGTTATATATAGTATCTTTGTAAAAAAATCAACATAACTTCACCCTTTACCATAGAAACGTTAAATAAAGTCACATTGAAAAAAATAGTAAAATACAAAATATCAACAAATATTGAATGGAAACTTGGAAAAATTTTCTATGAGTTACCCTACTACAACAACTGATCTATTTAGTAAGAGATCGCCCTTGTACCTCTATTTCTTGAACTCCAAGTTGAATAAAAGACTTAATAAATTAGAGAAAAAACAAGGAAGGACTGACAACGAAAACTTGGTTTTCAATTAATGTGTATCTTTATTTGATATAAACGATAACAATTAGCAATTTGCACAGACGTAGCTTTCAATAATAACTTGAATTTCTGACATTTATTGATGGCGTTACGTTCACCACACAACATGCTTTATTTCTACTGTAGACATGTTCCATGATGAATAATTTACTATTTCTTAGGGCTTAGAATAATTTACAATGACGATTTAGGCCTTGGCTGACATGGCCTGCAGGTCGACCAGACACTTCTTGAGGGTGTCGGCTTCCTGTTGAGGCGTGATGGCCTTCAGCACATGGGCCACGATCCATTCAACCATGTGCTTCTGAGCGATGCGCCTCTCCATCAGCTGTTTCTGCGACTGGTAGTCCAATCTCCTCTTGATCTGCACAACAAAGTAATTGCTGATATTATACAAATGCTTGGTTGGGGCAAGGTATTCACAAAATTAATAACAACTACAGGTATATTCCAAGGTGTATAGAATAATAGGTGGGTCGGAGTGCAGCTGTTTGCTAAGAAAGTAGAGATAATGACGGTATTGCAGCCACTAGGTTTGCATTAGAGGAAAGAATAATAGGTGGAAAAGCACATTAATTAAGGTGCTAGGAAGATATTCTTCGAGAACATTGTCAAGAAAGGTATGAACTATCATATCCAACTGGAATTATTTATTTTGCAATTTGTTATGGCTCAAAGGCTCAAAAATAGACTTTTTTAAGTGAAGTGAAAATAATTCACTTCTTGGTACGCGAACATGGCGCGTTCTCTGAAAATAGCCTCCTGTTTTTCAACTATTCTTTGTTGTGAATGATGCCTACTTCAGTATATTACTTGTATGTGAGTAATGAGATAAGGATGATGCGGGGAAAAATGCCAAACGACAACGGGAATAGAACCCGTGACGCGTGCAACGATAGCAGACAGATCGCTAAAGCCAACTAGTCTACGCCGGCTCGCCTAATTTGCTTTCTACGATATTGAGAAATGATCTAAAAATATGAAGTTACTTACAAATAGAAGTAACAAAGTTACTTATGGTGAAGTAACAAACATTCAAGACTGCTCTCGGATGGGTGACCGATACAAAAAAATAAGGCGAGGTGGAACCCACCCGTAAGGGTCTCCCCACCGATAAAAAGCCATACGATAAAGAAAAAAACAAATAGAAGCCTTTAGGAATAAATAGGAAAGGGTATAAGAAATCTTTATTTATTTGAAAGTTTTAATAGTGAGGGCACCAGGGCAACCCCATTATTGCCCTCAGAACACGAGAAAATCTTCCAGAAGATAGAAATAAGCTGAAGCTTAAAAAACAACAGATTAATCAAGGTTTTATTCAGAGTGCATGTATGATTTCACCTATAATTCTGTATTTTAGCATCCAATGATAAGGGTTCATGACTTCATGACATCTAATAGCGTTCAGAAGCCTTAATACCTTATAATTTCTTCCATTTTTTGATGATTAAGATTGGATACGAAAATATAACAAATAACTCACTTCTTGGTAGGCGAACATGGCGCGTTCTCTGAAAATAGCCTCCTGTTGAAGAGCAAGGTTCTCGCGCTTGGCTTCAATGATGAGTTTGTCGGCTTCCTTCTGCCACTGCAGAGTCTTCTCATCTTCTATGCTCTTATTGAAGTTGGCGATCTTGTCCAGCCTATCTTTTTCGAAATGGTGATCGTCAGCCTGAAACCAATCGATTATTACTAAGTATTAGTCATAAGGTGCCTCAATACGAGTTTTTAATTACTAGGTTACCTAACCACTGTTTTCTACTGTATTGTATTTATATTTTGAAGTAAAAGTATTTTTGAAATTGTGTGTCAATAAATGAAATTAAATGTTTTGAAGAATTACAGAAGATTCTAAACAACTTGGAATTAATAACATTTAGATACAAGTACACTCGCTGCCAAGTTAAACGAATCTACCGGTAGCTATCAAGTAATGCAAAAAAGAGAAAAATATTCAGACATTTATATGCTACAATCAAAATCCTATCTATTATAATATTGATCAATATCTTATTAGGTCATGCATAAAAGAAAAAATATTCAGACATTTATGTGCAACAAAAAATCCCATCTATTACAGTATTGATCAAATAATATAATATTATATTCTATGTTGATCAAATGTTATACATTGATTTGTTTTTTTAATAGATCTTGGCTTGAAAGTAGACTGCAACCACTATTCATCACCTATCGGATGATCCTCCAATCAATTTCTTTTCAATTAATTTTATCAGGTTATGGACCTCTAATTGATTGAACAGATTTAAGGCTAGGCGTACACCGGTTAGTCAAGACAAGAGAAGACGAGACTAGTCACGTTTAGTCACAGTACTTCAAATAGTTGGTTATGAAGCAACACACACCGATTAGTCATTGCATTGGTGTTTGCTGCTTCATAAGCAACTATGTGAATTACTGTGACTAAACGTGACTAATCTCGTGTCTTGTCTTGTCTTGACTAACCGGTGTACGCCTGTCATCATATTACAAATTAAAAATTAATCACAATATTTATTTAGATAAATATAGTAAAATAATAATTTAAGATGAAAGCACAGACACCACGTCCGAAACGTCTCTCTTCCTAATTCTGATAAATACAGGGTGCGATTGGAAAGTTTGCTGGAACAACAGTTTTATTGAACTTATGCACAAAAACTCAACCTATTTGATTTTACTGACAAAGCTGCTTAAACAGTGGATTACTACTTTAATCTAGGCATATAATCACCTGACACGAACGAACGAACAAAAACTCTACAAACTCTTCGAAATACATCCCTTGGGCATCGATTAACCGCCGGTAGCGGTATCTCCACTGTTGGAGACGATTTCTATATTCAATCTCCATACCGCTACCAAGGGATGTATTTCGAAGAGTTTGTGGAGTTTTAGTGCATAAGTTCAATAAAACTGTTGTTCCAGCAAAAGTTCGGTTACTTTCCAATTGCCGATATATTAAAAATGAATGTTAAATTGAAATACTAGTCGATTACTCACCTCGATTTCCTTGTCGAGAAAGCTGGCGATTTCTTTTCCAAATTTCTTGTTTCCAAGGTAGAAAATGGCGGCCATCGCATACACGTAGTAGTACTCGTGCTCAATGAGCCAAATTTCTTTGCTCATCACGTAGTTGAAAAGACCGAATCCCAATACATATGGACCTGCGTTCAAAACGAGACAATACTCAGAATCACTTAACAGAGCTAGCTAATACACTGAACTGAACTATAAACTCTAAACTGAACTATAGTTGAAGTTAGGGTCCATGGAGCAAGAGTAAGTCTGTATAATTTTATAGAGAACTATTAGTACAGCTTTAAGCGGAAAATATTACAGCTTAATGAGCTGGTATACAAAACTACTTTGCAGAAATCCTTTTTTCCTTGCTTCACCTGAAAGGGATTGGGCTAAATATGATATTCATTACTCAAATTCAATCCCCTTACCCCCAATACTATAACCTCATTTCAGAATAAAATAGAATAGAATGAGTTTATTGCTTTCAATAATACATTGATCATATCAAGAAATATTATCAAGAACAATAATTGAAATTAAATTTAAAGTAATGTAGCACTAAATTTAATTTTTGAACACTATACCATATGGCCCATATGAATAGGCTACATAGTTTTATTACTATTGGTTTAGTTTAAATTTCAACTATTATTATGGCTGGTTTTCAGGATTCTAGTAGACGTTCAGGTTGGATCATATGATCGTCTACTCTATACAAACAAATAGTCCAATGCTCACCTAAAGCATCTGTTTCAGTGTGTATTGGACTATTTGTTTGTATAGAGTAGACGATCATATGGTCCAACCTGCCTCCAGTAATCTGAACGTCTACTAGAATCGTAAAAACCAGCCTTTGCTGTTATTATAATAAAAAAACTGTCACCTGTAACACCGGTCTTCTTGTAGAAGAAGTCGAACCACTCTTCGGGCACAAAGAGGTAGCGAACCTTGCCTGGTTCCTCTGGCATTTGGGGGCGGGGGAAGTTGACCAGATCTCGCTCGGGTCCCTCCCATGGCGGACGGTCGCCGGCCGCAGCGGACAACTGGCGGCTAGCAGCGGGAGCCGCAACGGCCACCTTGGTCATCAGCTGTGAAGAGGACGCGGCTGCTTCGGTGCCGCTGTATCGCACAGGGGCAACCACCAGCGGGCGCACCTGTTTGGCTGGTCGGCAGAATAACGAACTAGCATCATTAAACTGACTAAATGCAGTAGCCTACTACAATCACCAAATTGATTAAATATAGTACAGTATATTGCAATAAGAACTTTAAACCTTGATATTTTTATACTCCGATCGAACCAAATGAATTTGAATTCAACTCAGCGGTAACTGACAACACATTTACGCACGTAAATGATGAGTTGGGCCTTATTTTCCTTACTAGGAAATACAACAGGAAATTATCCCAAAAAGGTCTAAGTCTGAAAGAGCCTTTTACCGTTCAAAATGTGCCTCTTATTCCCTTCAACTCCATTCATATAGCCTGACCTTATTATATGCACAATTTGAATTGTGCCCCTATAGAATTATAAAATCACTTGAAAAATTGAAATGGGAATAGGCTAAGGGTTTAATTTGAATTTAAAGTGATCGGTTTCTGCTACAATAACCACTATTGGCTACTTCCATTGGAAAATTTGCAAAAACTATAAGAACATGTAGTATCTAACTTGAAACAGCTGCTTTTGGAGATGTCCCTTTCGTTCTGGAGTTGCGATAAGCAGCATGAGGATCTAATTGAGGGTTTGAGGTAATTTGACTCTAAAATCAGGCTTTTAGTTTCACCTTACTGTAGTAGTAGCCTAGAAGTGTGACAATTGAGTTACATGCTACTAATCATCAATAAAATTTGTTGGAAGAATTCATCAATAAAATTAATAGGTTGCCTAAAATGTAAGGATGAATGAGACCCTCAGATCACCCTGTTGTCTCATAATATTGTATCATAAATAATACGAGCGGAGTTTCTGTTACTGGACACTTATAAAACTATTGAGAAGATTATAATTACACTATGTAACTACTTCAAATAGTCTAAAATTATATAGATTGTCAAATATACAAGAGAAGGGTAGGCTTAGGTTAAATGGCTCAGCAATCAAATAATAAGGAGTTTTTGATATTACTAAGTACACAGCTAGCACAATAAAATATGAATAGAGATTAGAGGCTAAAAAGTAATGAAATAATGCGATTAAAATGAATATTTACCGCAATTGAAAGCTAATCTGGAAAACATTTTCTTGTTGCCCTTCACGATCCAGACCCAATATCACAGGCAGGGCAAACGCAAGGACCTTAGATAATATAGAGTGGTACAGGTCATGAAACAAATTAGAGTAGCCGAAGCTGTCATTGCTAAAAGATGACACCAGAGTAAAACGACGACAAAGTAGACTAATTAACGACGACAGAAAGGGTCTACTCTTTGTTATTTTGAATTGTCGGGTGCGTGCAGAGACAGACTGGGCCGGTTCTTATTCTGCACTTCCTGAGTGCTATTAATATTGTATAATATTTCTAATGAATATTGTACTTGACACAATAGAATAGTATAATACTAAAAAGTTGTTTCGTATTGATAACCCATCTTCATAAGTCTGGAATAGTGACCCAATAAAATTACTGCACTTCTTTATAAACATAACGATGGATGTCCTCCACAAATACTTCAGTCTATGTTTGCTGAGTGAGTTCATAATTTGCATATTACTTTGTGAAATAACGACGGTGATTGTTTGATAAATAGGCCTAGAATCTATGAGCTTGAAATCAAATGAACAATAGATAATTAATCAGTATACAATGCAAAAAATACTTTTTATGCTGTGGTGATGCCCACATTAGCTCTCAACTTGTACGTGGGTAATAGAAAGGATGACGAGAATGGAAAGAGGACCTACAACTTTAGGTGGGTTCCGAATCATCAGGAAGAAATTTTGATCCGTATGAAGGAATGAAATTTAACGAAAAAATTCTTCAACTGACAGTGCTCATCCTTGAAATGGGAGTAGTAAGTGCAAGTCTCTTAAGTAATATTACAATAAGATACAGGCACGACTATAAAGAGGCCAACCGCTTTCCTAAGTTTAGATTGGTACTTTGGTATAAATGAATAATAGTATAAAGTGCAAGCAACATGCGAAAACCTTGCAACTCCAGATAAACATCATTAACAAATCCTAGACTGAGCTCAAAGTCTGTGGACGGACTGAATGAAGCAGCATCTCTAATTATGCCTCGTCGGCTCGTCCACACCATCGCCGAACTAGGCGAACGCGAGTCTAGCCCGATGAGACTCGCGTTCGTGTTAAGGTCAATTCCCACATTGACGACAACGACACGACGACGACATTCTCATTTCGTTCTGCGCATGCGTCACCAGCCCATGCTCTGATTGGTCCATGTCTATCTTTGTTTACAAATGATAGCTGTAGCTGTCGGCTATCAAGCTCTTAAAATTGCAGTACCGGTATGACTTGAAAAGGTTTGTATTATAATTTTATTTACTGATTATTATATTAATATTGTCGTACTAATATTATAAATATTAATTGACAATCGATTTCGAACAGCGATCATTCAAACTTCCTACCTAGTCACTTAACCTAGAAATTCGGCTGGTCAGTTGTTCCAAAAGGATGGACCAATCAGAGCGCGGGCTGGTGACGCATGCGCAAAACGAAATGAGAATGTCGTCGTCGTGTCGTTGTCGTCAATGTGGGAATTGACCTTTATCGTCTACATGGGAACTGGGAACATGGCAGAAAAACATAACCACGAATGCCGAGCGAAGCGAGCGCTGTAATCTACGTATGGCACCATATGCAAAATGGAAAATCTGGTGACTGCATCAGCGTTATGTGCTGCAGCATATTATAATTATTTTTTTTTCATATTTATATGGAAAACAAAATGTTCAAAGTTCAAAATGATTACGAAATACCGCCAATATCGGTAGTAAACGACAGACAAAATTAAGCAACAGACGACAGGAGCGTAGACGATGCAGATTGGCATCGCCACGCTCGTCTCCTTTGATCTTTCACTCCGACCGTCAAAATTTGGATCGAAGGCGAGCCGAGCCTAGCATACGCGAGTGACCCCGTCGGCTACACGCTCGCGTTCGCCTAGTTCGGCGATGGTGTAGATGCAGCATTACAAATTTCAAAAAGCCACCAACTCAGACAACGTTCTCAGGTACAAAAATACTGATCAAGTTTTTCATCTTCTTTTGTGGTTCGGAATATTTCTATTTAAAACATAATAACATCGGTAGTACCGGTACCTGATAATCTTAGAGCAAGTATAAAGGTCAATTCCCACATTGACGACAACGACACGACGACGACATTCTCATTTCGTTCTGCGCATGCGTCACCAGCCCGCGCTCTGATTGGTCCATCCTTTTAGAACTTCTGACCAGCCGAATTTCTAGGTTAAGTGACAAGGTAGGAAGTTTGAATGTTCGCTGTTCGGTATCGATTGTCAATTAATATTAATAATATTAGTACGACAATATTAATATAATAATCAGTAAATAAAATTATAATACAAACCTTTTCAAGTCATACCGGTACTGCAATTTTGAGAGCTTGATAGCCGACAGCGCTACAGCTATCATTTCATCATTTGTAAACAAAGATAGACATGGACCAATCAGAGCATGGGCTGGTGACGCATGCGCAGAACGAAATGAGAATGTAGTCGTCGTGTCGTTGTCGTCAATGTGGGAATTGACCTTAAAGCAGACGGCGCTGAACTATGCCAAATTTCGTTCGAAATTGTATAAATTAATAATAACTTAATTGTGACCAAAATAATGGGATAATAGATAATGAATAACAATACGCAGCTAAATAAATAAAATATTTATTTGCCAAAACAAATCAACAAATTGAAAATCTATAAACAATCGGTACATAAATTATTTTAGCAAGAAAAATATTTTCTATACTTGACAAAAGAATAATTCAAATTATCGTTATGTATTCCGATTATATAGATTATCACTTAATAAAATATCTACCACTATTCATCACTAGGGATTTCTTTTTTTTATTACAGAAATGAAAATGAAAAACCAGCAAAAAAATTTATTAAGCAATGATTTTAAAGTTTTCGGTAAACTTGATTACCCGTGACTTGATTAATATAACTGAAGAATACTGAATAGATATTTTTCTCAGCGTGAGAATACTGATTTCAAAGCATAATTAATAATGTTGTACGTTGTAGGCCAATATGAGGTGGAAATATTGATGCAGCAATTATACAATTTCATCGAATCTTTAATACAAAGAAATTAAATAATATTGGTTGGATGAATTACGTTAAAATATAATAGAATTTCAAAAAACTATTACTTTCAAAAATTCTAGAAATACTAATATTAATTGCATTGTAATCGTTCTTTCGTTCATGAATCGATCTCGTGTTCGATAAATTCGCTTGAAAATCGATTTCGCTTTCTAAAAATTCGAATGTGAAAAGCTTTGCTTAACAAACTAGTAATTCATTTATTCTAATTGCATTCTACCGAGTAATTACAATATATAATTTAAAAAACAGTTCAATTTATTAGTGTGCATTTCTGTTTCTCCTAACTCGTCTGATATTCATTCAAAAATTAACAAATTACAAAACCGCGTTGCTATATTACAAGCAATATACAAATACAAAACTTTGAGATTACATACTAACAATATTACAGTCAATTTGCGTCAATTATTCAATAAACCATTCAATTTGACTTCGAGGGGCGGCTTTCCATATTCTTCTTAGGAATTAATTTACCTTGATACTCAACTAAATTATAATAATCAATGAAAGTAGCATATTGAAATAAAGCAAAAGCTAAAACTATTCTTCTCAACAATTAATGTGATTCAACATAGTCCTCTATAATAAATATATCTGTATGTAATAGAAAGAGCCCTATATATAAATTATAATTATTTTGAGATAGACGGAACTTATATAAGAGACTGATACCCTGTTAAATAATGAATAATTGGAACACAATAATGTACTTTGATTTGCACATCAAGTTTTATATCCACTGAAAAAATAGTTTATATTGAATAAATAGGAAATTCAATTAATTATAACTTAATACTGTACTGTTATATTTGATTTGTACATTAAGTGAAAAAATAGTCTGTATTAGATTTTCCAATATTGAAACTTTTTATAATTAAAATTAAGGACTTGGGAAATTCAAAATTTTACTTTAGATTTTTTGTTTTGATGATCAGCCGTTTGATTATTTAAAACCTATTGTTATAATAATTAGACCACCAATATGGTGGAATTAATGGCCTGAGTTGAGAATTTTATTACTCAGATGCAGTTTGGGAAGAATTCATAGTTTTTCATCACAATACTCAATTTTCAGCACTTGTGTGTTACATACAATTCACCGTGAAGCACCAGTTTAAAGAACGAACAAGTTTGAACAACCATTCACCATTCGGAACCTTCACCAAGAACATCTGATAACAGTTCAGCTTGAATTAATGTTATCAAGCTTCAATTAATTAGATTATTGTCATAGCAAAATCAGTTGTAACTAGAGATTCGGAGCGACGTAATTGAGGAATTTGATGGCGGCCTCGAATCCTAGGAAGCAGGCGGCGTTGGCGGGGAAGGCTCTGAGCATGACTGGAGTGCAGCCTCGGTACAGGGCGCTCAGTCCCTCCTCGCGGCGCAGTTTCGCCAACACGTCTCTAAGGCCGTTCGGGTAGGTGCCTTCCGGAGCTGCAAATCAAAGTAATTGAAACGTGTCCGAATCATTTTTAACTGAAATCAATCATTATTATCATTCCCCTCTTCCAAAAACACACAGTTCAATTTATTCTTCTTCTTGCCGGCAAGGATTAGGCATTCACCTGTTCCGATTCACAATTTCCTCAATACTATTTTACTTTAACTGCCACAGTTCAATATTTGATGAGTTTTATAGATTGGATAAAACTATGATTATACAAACAAGAAACACATCAAGTTTAGTATAAACAATATACAATACAGAAATCCTGGTCACTCGGTGAGAACGGTTGCTAAGTTATCATGTGGTTAAGTAACAAACATTCAAGACCGCTCTCGGATGTGTGACCGACACAAAAAATTGTGCAACTAGGCGAGGTGGAACCTACCCGTAAGGGTCTCCCCACCAATAAAAAGCCATACGATAAAAAAAAATAGAAATCCTACAAAAAATGTATTTATTTTTCATTTTCGAAACATAACTATATAGCTATTGAAAAGAATAGATGAACAAAATGCTTCATCATGTATTTCATGAAATACAAATTTCTTAAGATAAATTAATAATTTTATGGAAGGAAAATGTTGGATAATCCATGTGAACTAGAATACATTCAAGCAATTACTAAAGAGAACATGAAAACATAATGAAAAGCTGCGCTCCCATACCTTTTTCCAAGTATATTAGTTTGTATTTATAAATTGGGCTTTGTTTGTTTGGAGTGAATACATTTAGCCTATGATTTCTCAAAAATAGAAAAGTAGAGGGAATTTTTTATCCACTAGAATTCGAGAGAGAATACTTCCAACATGAAGTTGCTGAGGCTAGGTTCCACCTCCTCCATTCTCTGGAGTCAGTCGGAATAGGGGTGAGAATCGGAGAAGAGTAAAGTATTGTATTTGAGAAGAGTATTATTGCATCGGATAAGAAAGTTCAGAATAAGCAATGAAGCTCTATTAATAATTGAGCTCCATTTAAGTATAGTAGTAGAGTTAACAATACTAGCAGGGGGGAATGCTGCACGCTACAAGGTGGTAGTGAATAAAAGAGTATGAAAACTCTGGTCTCTCATTCTGGTTTTATCAGATGTGTTGGAAGCACTTCAAGTTGGACCTAAATTAAAGATTATGGTTGAATCTGGAAAATATTTATAATTCAAAAAGGGTAAATTGAAATGTGCAATTTGCGTGCATTATATAAATATGCTCCAACTACTCCAGCGTCATTAGGTTTCAAGTTAAGTTTTATGGTGAAACCACAGAGATTTGACAAAAGGAGTTTTCATTACCTCAAGTTATTTTTCACTTGCTTAAATAAATTACTGAAATAGAAAAAATAATAGTCAAATTAAAATTCTACCTGTTTGGAGCCGGCTCTTGAGCACATCAGCGGGAATGGCGACCAGCCAATTGCAAATGCCGGCCATTCCGCCAGCAAATATAGTTCTCAACAGGCCGAGATTGTCC
Source organism: Laodelphax striatellus (assembly GCA_017141395.1). Taxonomy (NCBI): domain Eukaryota; kingdom Metazoa; phylum Arthropoda; class Insecta; order Hemiptera; family Delphacidae; genus Laodelphax; species Laodelphax striatellus. Next base: position 22,379,100 of record CM029536.1, read on the forward strand.
TGTTCGCCCTCCTTGGGCGCGAGCGACTTCTGCAGCCACTCGTAGGTCATGAAGTACATGCCACTGGCCGGCACGTCCCTCAGCAGAGTGGCAACGGTGCCCTTGTAGATGCTGCGCATTCCTCCCTCCTTGTACAGCTGTTTCACTACGTCCACTGGTCCGCTGTACTTGGCTTCGGTCACTCCACCTTGAATCTGAAACAAATCACATTTATAACTGAAAATCATTTTCATTATGGTCACATGTCCCAACATGAGAATGAATTTAATCTACAGTTGACTATTTGAATTTATATCCTATTATTATTATTATTATTATGCTTATGGCTTTTATTAGCGGGGAGACCCTTTCGGGTGTTCCGCTTCGCCGAATCATCCAATTTCCTGTAAATCTTCAAAATTGAATTATTTTGATTTACAGATCATAGATTCAGAGCACTGAAACTTAACGCACAATACCACATTTTAAATACAATATTGAATTTCACGAGAAATTTAGACCCAACAATTTTCAACACGTTATAACATCTGAGAGATAGAGAGATTGGAAAAGATTTACAGTAAATTTCAAATCTTCAACTAAAAATCAAGGTTATCAGTGTGTTATGATAACAAGAGTATTGTGTAGGTTTGTCGTGCTGGATAAAAGTAAAAATCGTCACTACCACTTGTCTTATAAGTACCGTTAACACTACAATGCTTTCTGTTGGTTGTTGATGAATTAAGTTCAATTCAATCTTATCTCGTACAGTTCTAACATTTTTTTTATCGTATGGCTTTTTATTGGTGGGGAGACCCTTACGGGTAGGTTCCACCTCGCCTCATTGCACAATTTTTTGTGTCGGTCACCCATCCGAGAGCGGTCTTGAATGTTTGTTACTTAACCACATGATTACTTAGCAACCGCTCTCACCGAGTGACCACTGATATTACCAACATTTCTAGTAACAGTTCTAACATTTCATAGTTGCAATTACAGAGACTGTTTTATCACAGTGTGGTCATTGGTGTAAAAAGGTCTATAACAGTATTTTGGAACATTTTTTATTCCCGCCAACGCCATACCTTTGGCAATTTCTTAAATTCCGATATGGAATTACTGGAAAACATCCACTCACTTTTAACATTTAAAATAACTTTCATACCATTAAAATAGTCTCTCTACTCTTGTTATTATTTTAAAAGCATAAAATTATGAAAACTAAAACTGGGAAAGACAAAAATTGTAGGTAAGAAGTGAATCACTCAACATAACATATGATTTGCATATAATTTCAATACAAATGTTATGGAAATTGGCAAAAGTATGGTAGATTTGTCCGAGCTTTTTATTTTTATTTTTTATCGTATGGCTTTTATTGGTGGGGAGACCCTTACGGGTAGGTTCCACCTCGCCTCATTGCACAATTTTTTTGTGTCGGTCACCCATCCGAGAGCGGTCTTGAATGTTTGTTACTTAACCACATGATTACTTAGCAACCGCTCTCACCGAGTGACCAATCAAAAGTGTGACATCCGATGGCCACACTGTGATTATACAATATCTTCAGTTGCAATGAATAGAAAATCGAAGGCAAATGAATGAATACCTGTAGAAGGCACTTGATGCGTTCGCCGGGAGCCATGATAGTGGTGGTGAAAATACCAGAAAAGGCGCCCGCATAGAAGAGTTCGAGAGGCGTTAGCGAGACATCATCGCCCCTCCCGTACTGCAGAATCCTCTTGCCCACTCCGAACCCAAAGAAGCTCATTGCGAAAATAGGCGCCACTCCAGCTATGGGCGCTCCCATTCCTAGAATAAAAAAAATGTAATAAATCAGAATTCCGTGCCTAATGGATAGGTAACTTCATATAGTAAATAATTAATTATATTTATCTACTTATTCATTAATTAAATTATACATCTACTAGCTATTCGCTAACAATACTCATAAAACTTCCTTTTTTCAGGTTTAATTTAGTTACTGTAGACGAACCATTCCTCCACGCAGGCTCAGCCTAATGAGGAATGCACTTGATTTTTCTTGTATTTTGTAAAAATTGTGTATATTAATTGAGTGAATAAAGTATTTTGATTTTTGAAAACAAATACAAATTATTGTTTAATTCTGAGTGTTCAACTGAAATGGAAACCTATCCTTATTTTTGAATTCATTTATCAAAATCCGGGAGGTATCATATTTTAATTATTTGTGATTGCATCAATAAATGAATTGAATATATAATATTATTAATATTTCATTTGAGCCACAAAAACTGGTTGATTTGGCCAATAATTCACTACTTGTTAACAGAAAATTTATATTGTATATTTTTTATGAGGAATAGATTTTAATTCCAATATTATTTTTTGAAATATATGGATGAAAAAACCTGGTCTTTATTCAATGCTTCAGATAAAAATAGAATATTATTATCTTAATATTGATAGCAATGTCGGCTAATTTCATCCATGGCAGAGTATCGTATGGAGGGGAATATTTGTATAAATTTAAGAAAAGTTCGGATTCATAATCTTGAGCATTTCCATATTTTGAATAATCGAGTTATTGGAGTTTCACATCAATTTTCAATACTACTAGCCTATAAGTATATTTTGATTTTCCAAATTTATAATAGTAATAAAACTCATATTTTTCATTCTTATCCAATTTAAGATAACAGAATAGAGTTCAATAATTCGTAATTTCGAAGCCGTAGAATCTAAACAATTACGTAGTTTTTTAGAATTTAATCGGTATTCTATTTATTATGCATTGTATTATAATTATTATAGTACTGTACAATCAAAACCATGGTCGTGCAATACAGAACTAATACATGGATCATTCATTTCAAGTTTATAAAGTGCATTGAAGGAAGAATGATTAACTTTCAGTAAAACATTCCAAAGTCTGCAATGAGAAAAAATTGGGACATTAATATTCATACGATAGAGATTTGGCAGAGAAGGTGAATATGGTTCAGAGGAAATCCTGAATAGAATGATTTCACTTAAGAGCTTTTACTAGTGATAAGTTTACACTATATAAGTTTAGCTAGTCAATTCTTATCAACTTTATTCCATACAAACTAGTCTTGGCAAATCATACCTCGAAGAAGTGGGATTGATTGAAACTGAACCTGAAAATTGAAAACCCCTCATCCTACCTTTGTACAATCCAGCCACTCCTTCTTTAGTGATGGTCTTTTTAGCGCAATCCCAAGTACCAGTGAACAGAGGCGGCATGCCCGGTGCTGGTTTTGGCATGGTTTGTAACCTCACCTGCGAAAGCGTCATCATAATTGGTAAAACTTTACTAATTAAATAAAGTTTATTAATAAAATGATTAATTAAAGTTGCAAATTAATAGACTCAAATAGTAAAATCCTAGTCTACAGCAAAGCTTTCACATAAATGTCAACATAGTTTTCAACTATGAAGCCGAATTGGAACTGTTCAAAGTGAAACAATTAAATTGGCTCAGAACTGAAAGTTATTGCGCGGTTGGAAGTAACATAAATTTTTTATATTGTGTTTTTTCATCGAGCTGGAATAAACATTTCAAATAAATGCCAAGATTACAACTAGGTAGTAATGGCGCGGTTTCACAATACCAGTAGCACACTGACTGGTGTGCATTGCCCTATTTGTTTGTATAGAGTGGAATATCATATGACCAAACTGCTGCCAGTAACCTACACGTCTACTGGTATCGTGAAACCGCGCCATTAGCCAAGCAAAGTGAAAATCTTCAGTGGCGCCAAGTACTGTCGGAAGTAGAGAGGAAGGTGTTTGAAGCAAGAGAATAATATTGTAAAGATTGATGAGGAATTTCAAAATATTGAGCACTGATTAAGCTGTATACGAAATTTTACAAGAAGGTTTCAACCACATTATTCTTTCATAAAAGCAGGAAGTTCTTCAAAATTGACAAAAACATGCATTTAACAAAACTTTATAAATTACAAAAAGTATCTACCTTACATACATACTTCGGAAGAATACATTTGAGCTCGAAAAAACATTAAACTTCATATTTTGGAAGAATGCAGTTGGACTTGGAAAATTATGTTACTAATGAGAATAAAAATTGAGTTAGTTAATAATAAATTAATAAGTTAGTATGCTAGACAAAATTAATAATAATAACATCACTATTTTCATTCTAAGAAATACATCTACCACTGTATTCTGTTTCATCTTGATCTACAATTTAAAGTTTCAAAATAAACTTGATAGAAGTTTCAAGAGGGGGTTTATAATTTATAAATTGTTTAAAAATGAGATGTTCATGGCGATAAAAATAGTTAATTATTATATGATAATAAAGCATTTGGGCTTGTATTATAATACGATGACGTCCGTCACTTGTCCGTAGGTTATTAGGTGAAAAATGAAAATGATGCCAAAAGAAATAAGAAACAAACACAATCATGGCCGAGTGCAGCGATAGCAGACTGAAAAATAAATACTATAGACCAATTAGAATTTGAAACAGTAACCAAATCGCAATTATAATGATTCAGACACGTGTTAGACGTGATTCCACTATTAAATAGTAACTTATCATTGTATTATGGATTAATATAAAAAAATTATATAGCCTATTAATTTGGTTTGACTGAATGTGAAAGGTCAATAAATAGAAAAACAAAACATTTTTTCACTCAGCTATTGAACCAAAATCATTATTAGTAATTCAATAATGTCACAGGAACAAAATTACTTCGGGATTGAAGTCCCATTATTCGCATAACAAGAATATTCTTTATAAGTTAATGAGTTTTTATGTCTTTAAGCTCTAATCTGATCAGAGTACATACATACAACATACATAAAGTATTAATTCAATAAATTTGAATACAATTGGCATGATAAACTGTAATAGCACTTATTCAATTTCAGAAGAGTTGGACCGAGTTTGTGATTCAGACCCAGTAATTGATAATTCAGATACTATTATTGACTTCAATGTTATAACAGTTGAAGGACATGAGATCAATGTGCTGTGCCAGTTGATAGATCGCTCAACCACTGTCCACAATTTCTTTTCAACATGCTTCTTTTAAAGCAGTATGTGTATTTCGATGCATATGAAATTTTATTTGAGACATAGCATACGAAGGTTCAAGAATTTTGTATACTATTATTTAAAAGCATAAAGCATGCCTTTTCTGATGAATGAAAGTTGAATATAAGTCATTGATTATGTGGCAAGAACTGTTGCCAGTTAGATACTTGGCAATGGATTAGTTGTATCAATTGATTCACTGTCAATAACATTCAATTATATTCTTGGCTTGGTTAGAGAAGTCAAGTTTCACAATAAATGAGTAAAGCTCTCAAAATTGTGCTAAATGTAGTTAGAATGTTAATAAAAAAACATAGTAGTTTAGTGATTTGATTTTTTTTTGGAACCGATAGGATTAATGGAAAATGGTCAAAAACTTGGAATAACTTGCCACTAACTTGAATAACTTAGAGCAAATTAAAAAACTGTTTCGGTACAATCTTTCTTTACGATTTCGTTTTTCTAGAATTCCAGTTCAATATAAAGTTTCAGGTCATAATTTCTGAAAACATTTGGGAACATTTTCTGTATATGTTCCCGCTGGTTAGGTCATAACCAATGCTCATGATTTTTTTGCGGAAAAATGTTTGTACTAAGGCAGCCATCCCATCTAAGGCCGTGCGCCCACGGAGCAACTGCTATCTGATTTCAACACTTTTTCCATGCTTCTTCCTTCATATTATGAGAAATTTTCGTAGAAAAGGCTCCGAAAAGTATATCCTTTTCATCCTTTATTTTAGAAAGGACTGCTAGTTTTTTCAAGGCGCTATCTTTTCGCTTGATTTTACTCATAATTTTAGAATATGACTAAATTTTTAAACCCTAAATATGAATAATATAAGTTATCAATGTTTGTGATAGAATTTGTTATTTTCAAACTAATGTGTGAGGTTCAGATAAACTCTGCGACTCTGCAAATCGTATGTTTCATTTGAAGAGTTACTAAAAATATTGGTGGAACAGATAGCAGTTGCTCCGTAGGCACACAGCCTTAGGGCCATGTCATACGAGCGCTGATAACGTTCCGTTGATAACGTACCGCTAAATTCGCTCCAACACGGCAATGGAGTTCATATGGAGCATGTCATACGGGCGCTAATGCCGTACTCGAGTCTGCGTTAGCAACGTGCGCTGCGCTGCCAACGCAGACGGTTGCGTTAGCAACGTACGCAGAGACCTACGGTCATACGGAGCGCTAGCGCCAGCGCTACGTATGACAGGCACCACATGCGTTGGCAGTACATTATCAACCGACCGCATTTGCCGTCACGTATGACATATACAAGTTCCGTTGATAACGGTACGTTATCAGCGCTCGTATGACATGGCCCTTATAGTGCAAAGTGCAGAATGAAGAGTTGCAGAGTCTATGGAGGAATAGGGCCCAGGTCACTTACGTGTGGGGTTTGATTTAGTTCACTTCACTTAGGGCCTGGTCACACTCCTCCTTTGCTTGACTTCACTTCACTTACTCATAGATATACTATGCGAGTAAGCATAGTCAAACCCCACTCGTATGTGACCAGGCCCGTACCCTCTGTGCCGAGATACGGCCGTGTTGCGGATATGTGTGTTCCGGGCTTTACAGTAGGTTTTTTTTGTAATACAAAATTTCACTTGTGGGGTCTACAGCTTAGTTTTACACGCTTGGGCAATCTGCAGGCCTCCTTCTCGTTCTGCAATAATGACACACCGTCGCCCGTTGTTCTGCTTTGAGGCCTAACACATTTTGAGCAATAATTTTTTTCAACAATTCATTGATTTATTATAAATTATTTCAAAAATTCCCGTTTCTGTGCGCCATTCTGTATAATGTCAATTTTATTGAACTTCAATATTATTCAGGCTACCTCGAAAAAAATTTAATATGAGACAAGTTGAGACGGAAATGAGTATGTGAATTAAGGTTATATTAACTTTATCCACTTAATGAAACAAGATTTCATATTGTTTTTGACAAATATGAAAACTTACCTTGATTGTATCTAGAGGATGGCCAGCTACAACAGTACATACTCCACCAAAACCTCCAGATAAAAAATATTTTATTGGACTAGACTTTTCTGACATCTTGATAATAGGCTAATAAATAATATAAAATAGGAATGCCTCACAAAATAATATTTTAAAGTCTCCTAAATAACTTGAAATATAAGTTGTCACACAGTTACAATAATTGTTGCTAGGACCTCATTAATAAATTAACATTAACCCACATCCGCTCAATTAAACTGTTTAATATTTGTCGTCCTTGCTATCACTTCCTAACCTCAAACATTCTGTTCTGATATCTACTAACTTCTCGTTTAGCACGGCACGTATTGAGAGTCCTTCGTCATCATGCACAGAAGTCAGAAAGTACTGTCTGTACTGCAGAAATAATCTACGGCAAGGTGCTCTACGGATCTTGTTCTTGTTGATGAAAATTTAAAGTTCTTGGAATGATCAATTTTATTACAACAGAGGTTGAATCCATCAATAGCATTTCCAAAAATACAATTTTATAATCAAAATGATGATTTAATTATTATTATTTCGAGTTACTTGAAAATGAAAATGTAAAATTTATCATCTCTGTCGAGACGTTGTGACAAATGGGGTCAACAACAATGTGAGCTATTGACATAATGGATCGACTCTTCAAAACTCATTTGTCGTTACGAGGTTCCGACAAAGTGAGACCAATCAGGAAGGGTCGCTTGACTTGCTTGAGCCCTGATATTGCTAAACCTCATAAAAATGGGGTGCCAACCAATTTCACCCGCTCTGGAACCGTTCAACAGTTTAATCAATTGCTCGAAACCAATTGGTGAGTTCATCCATCTTGGTATGAGATAGTTGGACGAACTTATAAATTTGGTTACAGGATTATTTTGCAACTTGTCAGGAAACAGCTGACAACCAACCAAAAGTCTGTAATACATGTGTGGCTCCAATGCAATTTTCGGAGCTAGTTCATTTCGAATAAACATGTAATTTATTAGAGAATGTTAATGCAGTTGATGTTACTAGTTATTTAGCTGAAATATATTATGTTCTAGTAAACACTACTTTCACTTGTATTTATAATAATTTCAAAAGTAGTTCAGTTTGTCTTCGATCCCACTATGTTGCTGTTGTCCCTCGATTTATCGCCCGGTTAAATTTAATAGACGGGCCGAACCAGCAGCATAGGAATGCTTGATCACTCTGTTAAAGTTTGAAAATATGAATATTGATCCAGTTTATCACTGCACCACATACCGAGACCCTCTGGAAAGTTTCCACTCTGACATATGGCCAACTAATTGACCCATTCTGTCGTAAACCTTAAGATAGAATTGATTTATGTTTTCGTTGAGGCTTGCTTTGTCGGCAATGCTTTGTGGCAATGATTTTGATTCGTAGAGTCTTAACTTCATTCCATCCATCTTCAATTATTCCAAAAACTGACAAACTCCGTTGTTCGTTTTGTCATTGTTTAATGTTGGTTTAGCTTTCTCGAATAATTTACCTCATTTTATTCATTCATACAATATTATTTTATTATATTGAACCTTTCGACTTCACCAAAAAATGTTCAAATTCTCAAAATTTTTCTTAACCTCGTGAAAACTGAACGTGAAGTTCCCATGGAATTGAAGTTGGGTTATGATTTTGTCAACAGTGTTGAACATTGAAGAATTGATTTATCATTATAGTTTTTCTCTTGAAAAATGTCACCTCCTATCTCACTGGATTTGAACTCATCATGTAGACTATGTCTATCTCAAGAAGGTCTACTACCATTATTCTCAGACATCGAATCGGATGAAGAGATCTCCAACTCTTTGCCTAGAAAAATTTTGGCCTGTGTGGCGATTGAGGTAATTATTTACTTGACTACTTGAATAGGTTGTAAGTGCATTAATAGTTTGATAATAATTATTTAGTGTCACTACTTTTGGTTTTGCACGGAAATTTTTTCTTGTTACATGTAGGAGATACTCTAGTATTAATGGTTCAGTCACAAGAATACGTTTGGTTCGAAGTAGCTCTGCGGTATACAGGGGAACAAATTCAAATTCATTTACTGTTGCAACACTAACAAATGCATAAAAAAGTCAATATAACAAAAGAATTCACAATAAAATATGAGACATACATAGGCCTAAACTCAGTTTAAATAAAAATATGGTACATCAAATCACAATCAAACCCAACGATTCATTCGTGCTGTATGGACATTTTTCAACAAGATAATTTATTATATTCTTTTTAAAACATTCAATTTCATCAACCTTTGTAAAGCCTAGTAACATACTCAATAAACCCATTCAATGTGTAAGAATAATTATTGCATCGATTCAATCTGAGCAATGAAGCATGCCTTGTGTAATGGCCATGGACAGAGCTATTCAATGGAATGCATGACAAATGCTATTTATGCATTTAAATGTTCATTGAATATTTAAAAGCATAAATAGCATGGATTGTTAGTATTTTCATTTGCTTGAAAAGTGGTTTACAATGTGTGCTACTAGGAACACGAGCAATTATTCTTATGGCTCGTTTCTGTAGTATAAAAAGTTTCCTTACATTTCTGTCACTTCCCCAAGCAATAATTCCATAAGATGAATGACTATGTACATAAGCAAAATAAATAGTAGTTTAGTAGCAATAATAATAGTAGCCTACGTCCATACTGACTGGGATGCATTGCCCTATTTGTTTTTATAGAGTTGACGATCATACCTGATCCACCTGCCTCCAGTAACCTGAACGTCTACTGGAATCGTGAAATCCATCCATTACACCCAAAACTGTTTTCCCCCTCTTTGAAAAGTGTAGTTCATGAACGGCAAGGATTCTGTACTCCACAGAATTCAAAATAGATGTCTGCGGTGTGACGCATTAGCCGATTAGGCTACTCTGGTTTCGGGAACGTCATCGTTAAGAACTATCATCTGTTGTTGTTTTAAATCACAAGATTATGCTCTGTTGTAATAGAAAGATTTTACTTAGACTTTTTTACTTTTTTGTTCCTTGCCAACAATCCCATGGCTGCGGGAGTCGTCATGTATAATTATTAGGAGTCATCTCCTATATGTGTAAAACAACTTAGAACAGGTAAGAATATTCTACTACTTAAATGCTTGTGAGAATTTTTCATTAATTTCATCTTCTACAGGTTTCTCCAGAGAGCAACTTCCCGAAGAACATATGCGAGGTTTGCAAGAAGAGCATTGATGATTGGGAGAAATTCAAGGAGCAGTGTGAGAGAGTCAACTCTACGCTCCATCAGTTTGTGGACAGTCGAACGTCTGCTGATTATGTAGAGGTGGGTTTCAGTAGATTTTTTTATTTTACAAACAATACAATTTCAAAATTGTGACTTACCGGTTACCGTCATTTCTATTTGTACCCCACAACTTTATTTTCATTCACACGATTCATGCACATTTTTCCAATTTACATACCTCACTGTACTGGACCCATGTCCAGCGGAATGGACCATTGATTGAACTGAATTTATTAGAAATTGTTTGAATTTTATCACCCGTGCTTCAAATAATCTTTGTAGTACAAAATTCTGTTCTTGATTGTTATTTTATCAAGTTAGTCAGCCTTTATTGAAGATTCTAAACTGGCTGATATTTGATAAATAATATATTTTCGACGAATTGCAGCCCATTCCTTCTTGTAGGCATGTTGTCAAGTTATAACGTAGTATTTCAAATTAATTTTCAGGTAATATATTATACTATCTCACTTTGTATTTCTAGTGAGTGGGCTCCCCTATAGATTAACGTATTTAGAAATTAACAATTTTCTTCAGTTTCCGTATTATCTTTTGTTCTTTATGGTGAAATGGTACAAGTACTAGAATGAACGGGAATTGAACCTACGACCATACTAATCTTCTAGAAGTTATAAATGTCTGTTTTACTTGTATTTTGCTGTTTTTTAAATGACATATTTTTAAATATGTTAAATTAACACTTTTTTCAGTTTCCGCATTATCTTTATTAAAAAAGTTTGTTAACATTTCAACAGATTGAATTGAAATTGAGTAGCTTACTAAGAAGCACTGGAGAGGAAAAATCCATCATACTTTACAAAAGAGGAGGAGGAACCCTTGGTTGTGAAGAAAATATCTTATTAGTTGTGGGGTTTCTCAAAATTACTATAAATAATTGATCTGAATAATCAAACCCAACTTAGTGATTAGACTGGCTTTGCTGCTCAATGCTCTACTATCCTATATTGTGATTAATTTATAGAGTAAATTATGGTAATGTGATTTGTACAACAAGAAAATATGATTTCTTCATAGATTACAACGTTGAACGTGGTCTAAAGTGGAAGTGCGATGTCTCACTATTATAATCATTCGTTCTTATCTTGAAATTTCCATTTTCTCGAGCCTTTCAGACAATTTGGATGGAAAATCCTTTGTTTTTATAATGTGATTTGTGATGTTTTCATCCCTCGTGGACGGGCCTTCTGATTGGTGGAATTCTTTTTCAGACGTTGAGAAACAATGTGGGCGGGGCTGCAAGTGCGTTACTATTTTCAGACGTTGATGTCAGCTTGTTTGAGAGAGAATCGTTGTTTGGGGCACTCGATGAAGGCTCACAAGTTGATGGCTCCGATGTTCTCAACATTTCCCTGTCCGATGAACTTCTTTGTGAAAATCAACCTCAGCCATTCACTGCTTCTAATTTGTTGTCGGCGGATGAAATTCTCTGCGACAATCCTCAGCCAATAACTTCTCTTAGTTTGTTACCGTCGAAAACCATTCTCCGTGAAAATCCCCAACCAATGACTGCTTCTAAATTGTTATCGTCGGATAAAATTCCCTGTGATAATCCTCAGTCAATCTCTGCTTCCAATGTCTCCTCACCTATTCTATTCGAAAGCGATGCTATCAAAAGTCTATTACAAACTGATGAAAACTCGGATGTTGGTAATCAGAACATATTCAAACCAATAGAAGGCCCGTCAGAATGTGGAAAACGCGACAGAAACAACGTTTACTCGTGTGAGTTCTGTGAAGAGGTATTCCCAGAATTTGCTAAACTTTTGGAACACGATGATACCAATCATAATACACTCTCCAAAAATGCCGCTTGTCAAGTTTGTAACAAGATGTTCCTATCTGAAAGTAGAATCGCTCCACATATGCGTGAGGGTGTTTGTAATGAACAGGTTGTTGAAACTAGTAGAGAACGTTTTTCTTGTGAATTGTGCGAGAAAGATTTCATATACTTTTCTAGACTCCTCTGTCATGACGACTCTCATCACGCCGAAATTCCCAGAAAGTTCAGCTGTGAAGAGTGTGGTGATCAGTTTTTATCAGAAAGTCGTGTCAACATACATAAGCGACGTCTTCATAAATTGAGAAAAAATGCTGAACGGTTTCCTTGTGAATTATGCAAAAAAGATTTCATAACATTTAATAGACTGCTCAATCATGACGACTCTCATCATGCTGAAATTGCCAGAGATTGCCGTTGTCAAGAGTGTGGTGATCAGTTTATATCGGAAAGTCGTGTCAACATACATATGCGACGTCGTCATAAATATGGAAAACAGAGCGAAAGACGTGATAAAAAGCAGTATGCATGTGGTTTATGTGAAGAGATATTTTCGAAATTTACAAACCTTCTTAAACATGATGATTCTTATCACGCAAAGCTCCCCAGAAATGTCAGTTGTCAAGTCTGTGGTAAGATGTTCCTATCAGAGAGTAGAATCGATGTGCATAAGCGCATACATGAAGAACGCAAGTTCAAGTGTAAAACTTGTGATGAACGTTTTCTGTCCTCTAAATCGTTATCGGTACACGTTCGTATTCACAGCGATAAATATGTTTGTGATATTTGTGGTGCTAGAAAACAGTCGTTGAAAAAATTGGAAGACCACGTTCGTGTGCATACAGGAGGAAAACCATTTGCGTGTCAACTGTGCGGAAAAACGTTTTCCACTAAACAAGGTAAAGAAAAGCACGAAAAAATCTCCCACCAGGATAACAAGAACTTCAAATGTGATATCTGTGATTATCGGTCGCACAGTTCCAATTCAATGAGTATACACAAACAAACCCACAACATAGATAAACAATTCAAGTGTGATCATTGTGATAAACTTTTCCAAACGAAAACTACCTATTTACATCATATCAAACTGCATAAAAACTCCAATCGATCATACAAGTGTCTTGTATGTTCAGCTGCATTTCGTGAAAAGTGCTATCTAACAAGACATGAGGCATCTCATCTGAACTTGAGACAGTTCAGTTGCTATATCTGTGATAAGTCTTACAATCGTAAAGACCTACTTAAAGCTCACATTCGTCTACACATGACAAAAAGGACTCATTGCTGCCAGAAATGCGAACGATCATTCAAGACTGTCAGGTATTTGAAGAGACATAAATGCTCTGCTGTACGAGAGACGCTCGTAGAAAAGAAAGCCGAAAATGAGGCGAGTAATCGCGATGAAATGAACTTGGATGATGCTGATGGAACAAATTTTGTTGAACTTCAAGAAACGATCCTTAATAATGTTGATGATGGAGTAGAAGTCACAGGCGATCTAGATAATTTCGAACAGGCCTCTGATAATTTAAATAATAGTTTTTTCATTCTAAACGATGGCAACCTTATGCTAATTAATCCTTCAGTAGCTTCTGAAGTAGATAATGCAGCACCTCTTTCTTTTTACCTCACCTAGTCTGCTCCATTGTTGGTTCAATCTTGAAAAAATGCATAATGGAAAAATGGACTTTCGACTCAGAACTCCTCTGCTTAATTAAAATATACTATTACTAGTCCAGTCAATGAGTTCCAAAAAACCCCCGATAGGGGAAAAAATACATATAAATCTAATTTTTTCCCCATCGACTACTATCATATAGACAAGTGTCCTGGCGAAAGTCCTGACCCCTACCCCTCTTGCTTCCCCCCCAGCACCCCCTCAAAGTTTCAGTTTGCAAGGGTTTAGTATATCGTACGTATCTCGGTTTCCAACGGAGATATCGATTCAAATCTTTTTTCATTCTTCAGAAAATTAATTTTTCTATATTTTGTTCCATTACCATTTTGATCTAACTCTAGTAGTTCCGGAGTTATTTGTGAAAGAATAATGAAAAATTCAGATTTTTTGCTTAAAAATGTTATACTTTTGCAAATAAAAGTTTATACAAGCATATTTTACCAAAGGTTTACATGTAAAACTTGTAGATCTTTTCAAGATCTTCAAAATGATGTATCATAACCCATATTTAATCACCATCCAATAATCTTAATTCGTCCATTAATGTGCGCTAAACACGATCTCGCTGCGCTTGATGGACTGATCCAGGCGTAGCTTATTATGTGGTTAACAAATCTATCTAAATGATGTTTCTAACCCAACAATTTCTTATATTACTCTGGACTATTGATCTGTATTTGGTGTTGAATTTTTCAGAAAAGTTATAATTCAAAAGATATTTCTACATTGGCGACCATTTTTTTTATTCTAATATGGTACATAATGTATAGCCTAAAGTGATTTAAAACATAATATCATTGTATAGTATTACGAATCCCTCTTTCACAATAATTGAATTTATGAACATCTCGATTGATTTTGAACAGATGTGTCTACTATTTTAATGTTTGCTGGGGAAATGATGGCTTTAAATCACAGATAATGTACAATCTTTATAAGATTATACCTTATCTGTGCTTTAAATAGACCAATGGCCACCGCCGCACCATTGTAACTTGCTGCTGAAGGGCACCGCTGTAACTGTTTACAGATAATTTCTACGTAATTGAAAAGTCCAATTCTCTCAGAAAAAATCTAGAATACGTTTATTTTTGACAAATAATGTTCCATTGATAGTATCTCTTTATATCTTATCAATTAATGTTGGTAACTAATTTTGCTGGTGTAAGTCTTGCTACATAAGTTATCAGTAGATTTCACTAAAATACGTGAATAATAATATTTACGGTTAATTGCTTACACTTGAATTGTCTATCTTATCAGAGAGTTCATTGAGGCTTTTCAACTCTGATGAGTTGTACATGCTCAGGATAAAATTTCTTCTATTACAAGAATATTTGGATAATACTGCATTTTCTAGTACTCAAATATCCATTTGCGTATTTTCCACACCCATAATTCATTATAAATGTATGTCTTCTTCAATAATTCCTACTATCTTCCTAAGAAAATTATTCAACAATCGCCCTCAACGTTTATTTACCTATTTATCGAACCACAAACTTACGTTGTGACTAGTATGTAAAATGCGTACTTTTCATCCAAGATGAATTATACTCATACAACTAGCCGATCTTAAAAGAAATATTGAATTCTTGACTTCAAAATAATCAAAGACTTGAAAGTCTGTAACAAAACCACGCAATTATTTCTTTGAATGAATATCGGCACTCATTGTCGTCCTCAACGAAATTAGTAATCGGATTCAGTTGATGATGAACGTCCTACAATTTTTTTTCATTAAGTTCAGGTTCACAAAACGTCTTATAACATTGTCTGAGATAATGAACTTCAGTCGCAACTAAATTGTTTAGATATAATAGCGTGGCTTCACTTTACAGGCCAAATTATCATTCCTATCGTCCCTAGTTTTGGCTGCCATTTTGGAAATAAATGTTGAATTATATAACTTTTCTGAAAAATCCAACACCCAATACAGATTAATAGTCCTGAAAAATATAAGAAACTGTAGAATAGAAACATTATTTAGATACTGTAGTTTCGTCAACCACAACCTGGAAATAACCTATGCAAAGATAGTAAATATCTCTTCCAAGTAGCCAACTATAGATAGACTTCTGCCTTCAACAATGAGATGATAGGCAAGACATAACAGGAAATATTGCCTTCTCTCCTTCAACTCTAACCATTGCAGGCTCCTTCGAAAAGGCATGATGTGATCATCTCTCCTTGCATCAATGATGAACACAACAGCATAGTTTAAAGCACCCTGCAAATTCCACATTTACATTATTTTATATTCATATCTACTTTATATTGGTGTTTGAAGAGTGGAGAGTTCTCAACATTTTGATCACCATTCGAGATTCTTAACTCCATTATTCATCGTATAAAAAGAGTTTCAATTTGAAAATTGTGTTTTGTTTTAGAAATGCATGGCAATAGTAAGTTGAATTCTTCTTATTAGGAAGATACCAACGTTGAAAATTACAAATGGTGATCAAGTTGCAGAGAATTCATTTTTCTTCAAAATCTGATATATATTTTTATGTTTCACTCTCAAACAAGAAAGTTACACCTAATTAAAAAATTAGAAAAATCATTAACTTTTTCACTATTTGACAGTTAGTAAATAGCCTCTAGATGAAGATTTAAGCAAGATATTATCACGTATTTTGGCTTCAATTGTAGAAAATTTCATCTTCTACAGGATTAAATATCTTAGAAACATTTTCAAACCCTCTGTCTAATTAAAATAACGCTGAAAATTTGAAATAACGAGACATGTTGTGAATTTTTGGACTTACAGAATCAATCGTTTCTGTCATGTAAAATGAATATTTAAAAAATTTTCAATTGGAAATGAAAGAAGAAATCCCGATCTATAATTTGAAACCAATCATGATTTTCTATCATCAAGGACTTCCAAGATATCAGCATTTATAAGCAAAAATTCCTTGTGTTGAACCTTCATTGACTGGACTATTTTCACGAAACCACCTGTTTAATATATGCATTGGCTCAGCCGCCGAGCAATTCGAGATCGTGCAGATCGCACTTTGATGGACTTTTTCTCATGTTCATCTGGAGTAAAATATAGATTGTGATTATTCAAATTAAAGATAATGAAACGCTCTACAACTTTTATGTGGAACATTTTACTGTTTAACAATCACGTAAACTTTTATTTGCAAAAGTATAACATTTTTAAGCAAAAAATCTGAATTTTTCATTATTCTTTCACAAATAACTCCGGAACTACTAGAGTTAGATCAAAATGGTAATGGAACAAAATATAGAAAAATTAATTTTCTGAAGAATGAAAAAAGATTTGAATCGATATCTCCATTGGAAGCCGAGATACGTACGATATACGAAACCCTTGCAAACTGAAACTTTGAGGGGGTGCTGGGGGGGAAGCAAGAGGGGTAGGGGTCAGGACTTTTGCCAGGACACTTGTCTATATGATAGTAGTCGATGGGAGAAAAATTAGCTTTATATGTATTTTTTCCCCTAAAAACCACTCATTGACTGGACTATACATATAAGAGTGATGAAAATACGTTACCAAAAAAGGGACTTTAGGTTTAGTTTAGTTTTATTTGCGCCAAATAACACTAAGGGCCGCTTTCCCCAACGCTGCTCAAGCAATACATCTGGCTTAAGCCTCATTCAGAGAATAGGAAAACTATAGAAAAAAATTGAGCGTCAGCTGTTACTTTACTAAGCAGCGTTGGGGAAAGCGGCCCTAAAAAATCAAGCAGAGCTTGGTATAGATGGGCCAAAATTTCTTGGCACTAGGCAGCTGGCAGCTACTAGCTGCATTAAAAACATTGCCTGCTGCTTTAAATATTCAAATCCATCCTAATTTGGGATCATGCTCTTAGCTGATTGTTGCGTGTAATAGCCCAATATTCTCAGAAAAGTACCCGCGCTAACCCCCTCACCATAGCTCGACCGGTTCTGTCCAAGTGCCAAGAAATTTTGGCCCATCTATAGTATATGGCATGTCAATGATTCCAAAAGGATTTAGGTACAATAGATAGTTAAAATACTTGAAAAAATAATTTAAAAAATAAAATCAGATCACAGACAAGAGAGTTTTCTCGTTTGAGAACTGCCAAACATACGTTTATTTTATTGGCGCCAACATTCAAAACATTCCTCCAAGCTGTATGGTGATACTTCAGTTAATTTCACGTTTAGATAGCTCAGTGCGTTCAATGTTATAAGCTTTAAGCCTCCTATAATGGGCCCCTTTTCTAAGGCTGCCGTTCTATGTTGCGGGTACTGAAGATGGACTTGATCCCTGGTGTTATATCGATGATGGATATGACTCTCTCTTAACGTCTTCTCATTTCTCTTTATCATTGAAGCAATTTCCAAAAAAATACATTGCTGGAATTGTGAGCACATTGTTCTTTTTAAATAAATTTCTATAGGATTCATATGGCTTCAGGTTTTCAACAATTCGGAGGGCTTTCTTCTGTTTCTTAAAAATTGAATTAAGATGAATTATTCCGCTTCCGTAAAAAATGATACTATATTGAACTGTTGACATCAGATAACCATGGAAGACATTCAGTAGCGTTTTTGTTCCAACTATATTCCTTAATACTTGAAGTGAGAAAATAATACTAGAGCGTCCATTTAGAATGGGATCCATCTGATCCTTCCATTTGAGGCTGCTTCTGATCATGCCACTTGACTCACTGATCTTAGTGAACCTAAAATTCAACAGATTTGATTTATTTATGTTCAGAGACCGTTAGCTCGGAACCAGTTACTCATTTCATCAATAGTCTCTTCAGATTTCTGGATAACGTCTTCCTGCGTTCCAGTCACAATACTTGTGGTACCAACCGCAAAAAGAAAGACATTGGACTTAATATTAGGGAGCAATTGGTTACAAATAATAATAAATTCGAAATAACTTGTTAGTTGAAAGAAAATAATTAGAATTACGAGAATCAAACTGCTCTATTGAAGAGTGTACATTAATGATTTCAAGTATTTTGGGAGACATTTTTGGAAACTTTATTTCAGTATGTATTTATATGAAGCTGTCTGTTTTAAACATATTTACAGAACTATAAAAAGTTGAGCACTTGCAATTTTATAGGTTACTTAAAAAATTAATCCTATATGAATGGGATTTTAAAATTACTCTTGAGATTAGCAAATGTTTACGCTCTGATTGGTCCATCCTTTTAGAACTTCTGACCAGCCGAATTTCTAGGTTAAGTGACTAGGTAGGAAGTTTGAATGTTCGCTGTTATCAATTGTCAATTAATATTAATAATATTAGTACGACAATATAAATATAATAATCAGTAAATAAAATTATAATACAAACCTTTTCAAGTCATACCGGTACTGCAATTTTGAGACTTGAGAGCTATCATTATTTGTAAACAAAGATAGACATGGACCAATCAGAGCATGGGCTGGTGATTGTCGTCAATTAACAAGGAAGTAACTTATTTCGCTTATATCTTGAGTCAATTATTCAAGGACTTGAATATCAATATCAGTATATATCGTAAGGACGTAATATCAGAGCCTATTTGAAACCTCACTTGAGAAGTTCTTATCTATAAATAATTCTATGCTCATTGATAATTACCGTACTGCTTTTATATGATAATAATATTTATTAGTTTTCTTTAAAGTTGATTATTTGTCGATTTTCATTTCTTATGAATATTTTAGAATAGCATTCAAGCCTTTTTTGCATTGTATTCATGTAGCTATTTTCGGTTTATAAAATTCGATATCTGGTTGGTTTGCGATATAAAATTCTAGATCTCTATGTACTCATCAAACTTATGTTAATAATATTATTATTCATAACAATATAGATAAAGAATATAAAAGGCTAATTTATAGATTGAGGCTAATTGTTATATTATCAATATCATTATGCTAATTTTTATACGTTTCAATTGAGTAAAAATATCACACAATTGAATAATGTTAAATTTGAAGGGTTTGTCAACTCATCTTTTATAAGACTAATAGAAATAAATTGCTATTAATTTCTTGTATTTTGTAGATTATTCTTTCTATAATCCTTGTGATATGAAATTAGGACTAAAAACCACACCATGTGTTCAAATTGCAATTTATTTTGAATTTAACTACAACCTTCCACCCTTACAATTTCTTATATTGTATACAGGGTTTCTGTTTCAAAAACCTACCTGTTGAAGTGACGTCGTTCATCTATATGAATTTTCTAACGAATTATTCTCTTTTATTGTGTAGATCTTCTTCAAAGGAGACAGTGAGGAAGATGATGGTCAGTCTGATAGCGAAGTTGCGTCATCTCCTTTCTCGGAGAGCAAATATTCAGCGGAAAAGTGCAGATCACTAGGCCTAGACGTGAATTCAGCGGCTAATGGATCGAAGAAGATATTCTTCGAAGACCTTTCGGAAAGTGAAACCATGTTGGAGAATCGTATGGAGGTTGTTTTTGGGAGTAGTGAATGTTCCAAAAATGAGGTACCGAGCGCGCGTCCCAAGCGTAATGTACGGTCGAAGCATTTGGAAGATGTTGAAGAGGTACCGAGCGCACGTCCTAAGCGTAATGTACGGTCGAAGCGTTTGGAGCTTGTGGCTAGTGGCGAATGCAGCAAACGTGAGGTACCGAAAGCTCGTTCCAAGCAGAATATGAGATGCAAGCGCAGTGTGCGTCGCAAGCAGAGTGGCGTAGAAACACCTAGAAAGCGTAAAAGGAGAATGACCGATTATGTATGTGGTGTTAATGGCTGTGAGAAAACATTTCCCTCACTGGGAAAAGTCACCAACCACGACCGTACCGACCATGCTGATGTGCCCTTCGATGTGATCTGTGACATTTGCGCGAGAATGTTCATTTCTCAAGACAGATTAAAAGCACATAAGAATTATTTTCATGGCGAAAAAAAGTTCACTTGCGATTTGTGCAACGGTAAATTCATGACCGCAATGTCGTTACAAAAGCATCAAATAATTCATTCTGGTAGGTTCAAGTGTGAGCAATGTGATAGAACTTTTTCCGCCAATTCTATGTTGGCTGCTCACATGAGGAGGCACACTGGTGAGCGGCCCTTCAAATGTGACTTATGTGAAAGAAAATTCGTAACTATGAGTAACTTGAAATTGCACAAGAAAATTCACTTGAAGCAATTAATGGATTTCAAATGCAGTACATGTGGAAAATTATTCGCCCATACGGCTGCAATGCAAATCCACCAAAAGACTCACAATACTGAAGCGAAGTACAAGTGTGAAGCGTGCGGCAAGTGTTTTGATGAAGTCAGAAGACGACAACATGAGGACAATAAATACACATGTGAAATATGTAACAGACGGTTTCATTTTAAAGTGAATAGAGATGTTCATTATCTTATCCACGCAGAAACATCTATCCTGAGAAAACCCGAATTTTGTGAGAGGTTCTTACAAATAAAAAATGGAAATGAAACACCTGTTTATAAATCCATTGCAGTTGAGAAAGTGGACAAATGTAACAAACTAGTTAATGTCCTCAATGATGAGAAAGCATTCGAAGATGTTGTAAATGATCATAGTATGTTGAAAAAGAACAATGATGTTGATAATGCCATTGAAGTTGAGAAAGTGGACAAATGTAACAAACTAGTTAATGTCCTCAATGATGAGAAAGCATTCAAAGATGTTGTAAATGATCATAGTATGTTGAAAAAGAACAATGATGTTGATAATGCCATTGAAGTTGAGAAAGTGGACAAATGTAACAAAGCAATTGCTAACCACAATGATCAAAAAGCATTCAAAGATGTTGTAAATGATCATAGTATGTTGAAAAAGAACAATGATGTTTATAATGCCATTGAATTTGAGAAAGTGAACAAAGGTAACAAACTAGTTAATGTCCTCAATGATGAGAAAGCGATCAAAGTTGTTGAAAAGGATCGAAGTATCATTATTTATAAAGTAAAAGACAACAGTAACAAATTTATACAATGTTCACGAAGTGTATACAGTAATCAAAAAGTCATAAGAGATGAAAGATTAGACAACTGTGATAAGGTTGATAATGAACACAATGTTATTGAAAATGCGAAAGTGGACAAACTAAATGAGGATCCCAAAAAATGTGATAGAGGAAAATATATTGTGTGTCGTTTGCCAGAAAAAGTTTTCAAAACCTGAGATCTGGAAATGCCATATACAACTGTATATATTGATAAAGATTTTGTTCTGCCATTTCAGATTTCATGAAAAATTATTGTATTATTAATGATAATGATCAAGTTATTTATGGAAAAGTATTGAATGATGCGAGGATAATTAATGAACGCCTCATTGAAAAAGAAGATACAATAAGAACTAATGTACGGTTATATATTGTTAGCAGAAATATATAATGTGACCAGTTGCCATCGACGATCGTTTTTTACGCTGCCTAGAAGTAGCTTTTTTGCTCATCGATCTCCGTTTTTTTCATTTAGCGGTCTCAATATTTTTATTGAAAGTAGTTTTGTTCTTTCCACAATGCAAAGTTGGCAAAATTTTGATTTGATTAAGAAAATGCACTCCATACCATTACTTTTAATTTCAATTTCATTTGCCTCGGATCATTCAATTTTTTTTTTGCTCCCAAGCTAAAAGCTCCCTTTCCACTCTGTCAGCTAAAAATTAAATTTTAGTCTCATTTTAGTTTTAGTCAGAATTTGGTTACTCAACATATTTGAAGGTCTTTTGGCTTTAATATAATCTGTTGGTTAGATTATCTCAATTTGGCTCAACCAAGTTAATATTGTTATTTTTACTAGGCAAACGAATAGCAGTAGCATAGGTGTAATACGTTATTTGATTCCCAAAATTTGAGGAATCTGTTGTTTGAAATCCCAATCTTTATTTTTAATTGAAGTTTTGATTCAATTTAGAAAAATGATAGTCACCAATACCGTGTACCATAAAATCGTACTTTGTAAATTATCTCAGAATTTTCCCGAAGAAATTGTCCTTTCCAAATTTTGTCGTTTTTCTAGCGAGGTGTTATTATTAATGTTCTAATGAATTATTCTCTTTTATTGTATAGAATATCATCGGTGGAGGAGGCAATGACATCATAAAATGGCAAGCACCGTTATCTCCTAGTTTAAACACAGGTGATCAGGGTTCAGAGGGGAATGTCAGAGCTGACGAACGTCGACTCACTGAGACTGAAAAATTGAACACAATGCTTGAAGATACCGAGATTCAAAATGTGAGAGTGCAAAGAGTCATCTTCGAAGAAGTGACAACCGTGATGGAGATTGGTGAAAAAATCGAAATTTTCAATGATTGTTCTGAGAATGATGATCTGAGTGTGGAATCCTCTTCAAATTGTCATCAGAAAAATAAGTACGTCTGTGGTGTAAATAGTTGCGAGAAATCTTTCACCATGTTTGCGCATCTTATCGATCATGACATTAACGAACACTCAGACCTACATTTCGAGGTTGCTTGTGAATTTTGTGACAGAATGTTTCTTTCCCAAGACAGATTGCAAATTCATACAAATTCTTTCCATAGCGAGAAAAAGCTCCCTTGTGATTTGTGCGGTGAAAAATTCACTTCCAAATCAACTTTGCTTACACATAAAGTAAGACATACTGGCAGGTTCACATGTGTGCATTGTGGATTGACGGCTAACTCCAACAGTGCATTGGTCGAGCATATTCGTAAACATACAGACGAGCGACCGTTCGATTGTGATATTTGCGATAAGAAATTCAAATCGAAAAACAATCTACGTGCCCACATGAGATCTCACTCGAAACTACCGCAATTCAAATGCAGTACTTGCGGAAAACTATTCACAGATTGGAGTACCATGCATCGACATAAAAAGATTCACTCAACCGATAAACCGTTCACTTGCGAATTATGTGGAAAATGTTTTCCACTACTGTCCCGTTTAAACGAGCACAAAAAATTTCATACCGATTCAAAAAATTACGCCTGTAAAACATGTAATAAAACGTTTAAAACTAGT
Organism: Laodelphax striatellus; assembly: GCA_017141395.1. Lineage (NCBI taxonomy): Eukaryota > Metazoa > Arthropoda > Insecta > Hemiptera > Delphacidae > Laodelphax > Laodelphax striatellus. Next base: position 22,402,862 of record CM029536.1, read on the forward strand.
TTCCAACGAAACCGTCATTCTCGTGTACACGAAAACGAAAAGAATGTAGGATATTTTGAGTGTAGTACCTGTCGTCAGAGGTTCAGGATACCCGAAATCTATGAGAGCCACTTACAGACACATTTAGTTGAAAAAAATGAAACACCTGTTGACACTGCCATTGAAGCTAAGAATATAAATAAGGATAACAAAAAATGTGACAGGAAAAAATATCTCTTGTGCCATGTTTGCCAGAAAAAGTTTTTGAAACCCGAGATCTTGAGATGTCACTTACGAACACATACGACTGTATACAGTGATGATGATTTTGTCCTGCTAACTCAGATTTAATGCAAATAAAACTGATAAAAAACAAATTATCCATCAACCAATAATTGAACGAATTATTTCAAAACCAACTAGGTCTTTTGGCGGGTTAAGAAACTGTTATGTTTTCTTTAAATTCAGCGGAATAAGTTGTTGGTAGCAATTGAGCTTCAATTTTTCTTATGTTAAAATTAAGATATTTCCAGTTAGAAAAGGCATTTTTGTACCATTTCACCTCATCACCCACTCTGATGTTTCTGAAGTTTTATCATCTCCTCCTAGTTGTCTGTTCAAAGAAACACCTTACAAAACGAAATCGCATTTTCTTTCCCTCGGATCATAGACTTCATCATGTTTTTTCAAAATGATTTGAATGATTGTCAACTATTCTATTACAGTATCACTCTTATCTGTTCACTTATGGTTTAAATGGGTATATAGCTACTAGATGATCCTCCTCTTTTATATAAATTAATTAATCACCATCAACCTGGTCACTTTTAGTTCTAAAATGTCATTTAACCATCCTGGAATGGTTTCAACTTCTTATCCACCTCTATCTACTTTTTCTTTATATTTTTTTCATATTTTAATAATTCTACATTGAAGTCGGCCGATCCTGAGAGAATATGTAGGATGCTTTCTAATTCCTCTTCTATCCGTAAGAAGTTTTAAAGCATGATAATGGATATTTCAAGTTGGTGTAAGCTGGGAAACTAGTACTGTTCTAATGGAATATTCTCTGTTATTGTATAGAGTCTCCAGCGTGGAGGAGACATTGAACCAGCTAAGGAACAAGGAAACGATGACCAATCAGATAGAGAAGCACCGTTGTCTCCTAGTTCAGACGTAGAACTTGAGGAATCACCACTAAGAAAAGTGAGAAAATCTTTTGCTAAAAGAAAAAGAAAAGAGGATGGAGATTTGAATGTTTGTTCTAGAAAAATGAGAACAAGGGGTAAAAAGATTGAGAAGAATAGCAATAAATTGGAAGAGGAAGTGAAAGATAATAATAATTCCGAGATAGATGAACCAAATGATGAAGATGATTTCTCTGATAATTTTGAATCCACCGAATCCAAGTGGAAGTTAATGTATGAACGGTATCAGAAAAAGAAATACGTTTGCGGAGTGAATGATTGTGATAAGATTTTCAGTCGTTTCTGCGATCTGATGAGGCACGACCTTTCAGACCATGCCGACGTACCCCTCGATGTCACTTGTGACGTATGTGGAAAGATATTCATCTCCGACAACCGATTGCAAATCCACGTCAACACATATCACGGCGAGAAAAAGTTCACATGTGATGTGTGCGGTGATAAATTCATGACTAAAGATTCATTACGTGCGCATAAACGAAAACATTCCGGGAGATTTGTGTGTCAGTATTGCGGGTTGGCGGCAAATTCAAATATGGGGTTGATTGAACATATCCGGACACACACTGGCGAAAAACCATTTGTTTGCGATATTTGCGGACAAAAACACTCGACTAAGAATGGACTGAACGCGCACAAACGTGGCCACACCAAGGAGCATTTGTTCAAGTGTAATATTTGTGGATACTCGTCTTCTAACCAAAGTTCCATGTACATGCATAAAGCTACACACAGCACGGACAAGCCTTGTATTTGTGAAACATGCGGTAAACGGTTCAAAATTCCTGTACGTCTAGCCGAGCACAAAAAAATTCACACAGGAATCAAGAACTTTGTTTGTGAAGAGTGCGATATGTCGTTCTTGACCCGGTATCAGCTCACCCAACATGGCCGCGTTCACTCCGGTGAAAAGCCTTTCGAATGTGAATTGTGTGAGAAAAGGTTTTCTAGGCGTGATAACCTGAGGGAGCACATACGGACCCACACGCGAGAAAAACGCTACACGTGTCTGCGGTGCCTGCAAACCTTTTCGTTCCGTAAGTCGTTGAATAAACATAGTTGTGCGCCGGACGTGAGTGGTGAGCAGGCCACATACCATGAAACAATCAATAACGATGTGGCCCTTTATTGTCAGTTATAGTTCAATTCGAATTATCATGTAGTAATAATGTTTGTGTACACTCATACTCATTTAATATTTCAATAAGTTCTTGGAATTTATTCTACATTGCGGATCTTTTAAAAAGAAAACAAAATCAAATTAATACAAAACTCTTCAGAATAAGCTGTAAAAATTAACAGACGATTAATTGCACGAAAGCCGATCAATCTCAATAAAATGACATAATTTAATGGAGATTAATACAATTTGGTTGCATTGATTCTATTGAATTAGAATGTAATGGGTTCTCGTGCAATCGGTCGTTGTAAATTTATGTGTGTTATCTTGAAGAGTAATTGAGTTCAATATTAGTCTACTTGTTTCTAATGCAAATCCGTTCAATTTTATCAAGTGCAGTATAGAATATTAAGATGATACAAAAAATATTTGTATCAAGTATATAGTAATACATGTTATTTATGATCAAGAAAAACTTATGTTTTCACTGTTAGTTTTATTGAGATGTAGTGAAGAATTGTAGTTTTTCTATTGGATTCTTCTTTATTGGTTTATTGTTGACGTTATTTTGACTGAAAAATGAGTTATTGTATGAACGTTTTTGTTTAGTAAGTTGTTTGAAGAAGGGAAACAGAAATTGTATAAAACATAAATTTATCCTTAGGGTTGTTTCATTTTATAGAATTAAATGGTAAAGAATGGATACTATTTTATCAATCTATCAACGATTTTGATAGCTTACAAGTCAAATCTTGAATCAACATTTTGTAGCCTACTGTACTAAGAAGAATAACTCTAACAAATCTAGGAAATTGACTAAAATATAGTCGTAACAAAACAATAAAGAATCATCAATAACTACTATGTTAGTAGCTCAATGAAGAGATGTATTTTTCGAGTGTTATAGGGGCTCATAGCCTACATTATGCTGCATTAGATATATACTGTACCGTACTAGTATAGTGTGTATTTTAGAATTAAGAGGCCAGCATTAGACTAGGAGACTGCGTCGCCTGGCGACTTTCTCAATCTCTACAATCTCAGTTAGGTACATTTTTTTTTTAAATCTTGCGAAACATCTACGGAAGGGAGACGTCCTATGTCCCTTCCTTATGTCCTTAGGCTAATGTGGAATAAACATTTTATATTCAGTGCTTTACTATCGATTAAAAATGTATCAATTGTAAATAAAGTTTCATCTTAATATTGCGTCGCTCAGTTATTGAAATAAATATAGAATTTAACCTAATAGATCAAAATCTCATGAACCGTAACACAAAATTTGAAACATTGCACAATTTATATTTTTTGTATAGAACCATTGACTACTAATCTACACCTCATCATTAATCTAGTGTAGATTAATAGTTAATGATATACGGCAGAGTTTGTCAAGAAGAGAAAGAGAGAGAATCATTTGTTGAAGTTCAAATTCTAGTGATTCACAGAATGCAGATCACGAATACTAGAATACACAGTACAGCATGAATTTGAGAAGAATTTGTCGTCACCCGGAACCCAGTATACAAGTGACTCAGTGACAGACGGGACTCACAAGTACTGTACTGCAACCCGCCTTACCAATGTTGAAAATGGAACATTGGCATCATCTTGAAAAGAAGGAGAATTTTAATTTGAGAACAATTGAAGCGTGTGCAGGCTCAGCTCAATGTTGTTGATTAATAAATAATTTATCTTATACGAGATGATGTTGAATAGAAAATGAAAAAGTCTCAAGTAATAATATCACATTTCAGATCTTTTAATATCACTTCAAACAATAAAATTCCAATCTGACAATAATACTGCATTGATGAAAATAATTATGACCAGCATCCATCAACTGTTGAAGAAAAATCATTAATGAAGATCAGATTTACAAAGCGTTAGGAGAGCCTACAATAATAATAATTATCAACGATTACAACCTCTTTATAATACAGATTTAAAATCACAGATTAGTAAATTACATCATGTATCCTTCTCCGTTCATATTGAGCAAATTTATGTTAATATTTACGAGAAGTATGAAGAACCTCATTAAAATTGAAAGGAAATTATCTACTTTTCTTCTGAAAATACGAGCTTATTCAACTTATTTTATCTAATCATTTTCATGAAAGTGTTGCAATAATATAAAATTATTTACTTTTGTTTCTAATAGTATTATAAATATATCACATTTTATCAATCTTGGCCGATCTAGAACTTAAACAGGTTGAAAGGCACAAATTTAAATAACGGTTTTGTCTAAGAAATTCTAGAAAATATAAAAAGAATATTACAGCTTTCAGACGTCATTCCAGACCATTATATTTACCATTTCACCTATCTAAAGGGTTAAAATATTATTCAATCAACGAAAAATGTTCTCAAAAATAACTAAAATAATCTTGAAAATAATATATAATACAGTAAAATGTAGTCGACTATAGAACACACTAAGTACGTATTATCATAAATAACTGTTGCCTACAATCTCTTTCTGTATAAATATCTTCCTACAATATATAATTTATTTTTAAGAAAGTACGTTTAATACTGATCAGTGTCAAGATCTTGAAGTTTGAGAAAATATATCAAAAGATGTCATGAGTTAATTATTATGGAAAATAATATCAAGTTTAGTTTGAATGAATTAGTTACAACATGAGAAGAATATAATTACTTGAAGAGTAAGTAATGAAAGAAATTTGAGTTAGAAGGCTATCTATTAGTAGTTATAAAATATAAAATTTCTCACTACATTATTACCTATTATTGTTATTGTAAACGTCTAGTTACAAACTTCTAAGTTTTAAGCACAATTGAAATTAATCAAAGAGTTAGATCACTAACTAAAGGCTTTGGCAATACGAGATTCGTTGTTAACAGCTATAAAATTGTAAAACTATTACGAATTCGATAAAATCACTATTAGTTACAAAATGGTTTCATTCTCTTAAAGTGTTTTCATGCTGCATGAAGAAGTCCTTGCGTTGTTGCGGCTGACTGCTGGGCCGCGACTTTCTGCCGCCTGTCAAGAATGAAATCTGCTGCAGAAGAAACTCCTTGTCCTTTGACTCAGCCACTAGCATACCTCTAAGAATTTCAACCATTTTCATTTGTGCCAACGATTTTTCACGAAGATAATAAACACCACCGCTGCAAAAAAGGATGAGAACTTGAGTTGAAAAGTAAAGAATCAAGAATTTTATTAGTCATCAAATATTTACAGAGAAATACATGGACATCATCAGGTACTTAACTTCACGAAGTTATATTTTCTTTAAGCTGTCAAGCTGATGATGTAGCCTGTTTGGCCACGAAACCATGGTCCTTGTACCACAAATAAATAGTAGAATTGACAAAATCATTCTAATTATTATGGAACAGTTCTACAATCTCAATAGTGACTCTTTAGAACTATCTATATTTTTATAAAATATTAACAATAGATACGCTATGAACAATACAATATTATACAGAACACTTGCTAAAAAAATTCCTTCCTCTCAATATAAAAAACTCATACATTACATAAACACAGTCTAATCAATATTTGTTTTGGTGTTTTTTAAACTTATACAAAGGTAGGTGCTTGAAATCATCTGGAGTGGCATTATAAAGTTTTATTAACATAAAATAGAAATTTTCTGAGACTGTACAAGCATATTTTTCCAATCCGAAGTTTATGCCTGTTTCTTGTATTGATACTGTGAAAACTGCTATTTTTGAAGCACTTATTCAAATTCCCTTCCACATAACATCACACTTAAATTACATAAATAACAATAATAGGTATGCAAGCGCAACTTAAGTAATTAATTAATCTGGAAAGAAACCAACAAGATAGGCATGTATTTGCAAGCATAGTATTAATATGTTAATAAAATTATTACTAAAATAAAAAACATAATACCTACCGCAGAATTTCTTAAATTTATTGATACATTATGAATTGAAATTTAATATCTGTGCATTATTGTACATCGTTAATCATCTTTGTTACTGTAAACCATCATAGACATGTCACTGTAATAGGCAATTCAAAAAGATTTTTTTAATTTTATCTATTTATTCCCTATAAAATTACAAATATACAATTTTTTTTAATAAACAACGAAAATGAATAAATCACAATTATCTTTTAATAATACATGAGTGTTCAACAAATTAACAAAAAGTATTCGCTTACTTGGGAACGATTGTACAAACGCCAATTAAATTCATCCGCTGTAAAATTACGTCATTTAAAAAAACTCAGTAGTCATTGTTGTCTGGGCTCCGTCAGATGACGTTATTTTACGGTGTTCAACAAAATAACAAAATGTATTCGCTTACTTGGGAACGATTGTACAAACGCCAATTGAATTTATCCGCTGTAAAATTACGTCATTTTAAAAAACTCAGTAGTTATTTTGTTGTCTGGGCTCCGTCAGAAGACGTTATTTTACGGTGGTTGAATTCAATCGGCTTTTGTTAAACTGGTAGGACTTACAATCGATGAAACGATTGCACAAACATCGATCAGTTTGATCTTCCTTTAGCAGCTTTATAGTTCTAAATAAGTGATCAATGTTCAAACTTTGACTGAAATTTGACGAAACTCCGTCAATATGTTAGTCAATGCGACATTGTTAGAAATGATAAAATAAAATTGAAGTTATGGAATAACAATTTCAATGAGAAAGGATATTTTGAACATATCGCAAAGCGCACTTACCACATGGATAAAAGTAACCCAGCAACAACTCCCGGTTTTCTAAGGAACATTATGAATGCCCAAAAGTCATTGCCATGACGTAGTTGAAAAACGCCTTCTAAAATCCTCTCATACATGTAAACAGATCCCTTTAAAGGGCCACAGTCCGATGTTTTTACTCTGCAAGCAACAAAGTTCATATTTAAAAATATCCAAAGTAAAAATATATTTAAAACTGTGAAGAATTAAATTCTGTACTTCAAATACTTTCGAATTTTATCTTTAATGTCCATAGATGGTCCATTTTTCTAAGGCGTCTGGTTTAATTTAATGGATTACTCCATGAAAGCTTTGTAAAACGTTCAAAGAGTATAAGAATTCATCCATTAAGAAGTATCCTTGTTAATGTCGTATACTTAATGAACAGTTCGAACATAAAGTCTCATACAGTTTAAGATCGTAAAAAGTTGTAATGAGTTTTACTGGCAATAATTCATTACCTATCCAGATGCCTTAGCAAAATGAAACTATATTGCGCAAACTATGAATGAAAGAATAATGTCTATATGTATATACTTTTAATAGTTTTTGCAAATTATTGAAGTACAATATACTTTCATATAACAAATGAACATTCGATTTCAATTGGAAGGCAATGAAATAGAATATTATAAGGATACACATAATCGAACTGAACAGAACGTCAAGACATTTTTCCCACCACTCGATCAGAAAGCTACTCATTATTAAACTGGGAACAGTGTGCAAAGTAGCTCATTCCCGCACGCCGTGTGCAAAGTACTCACTTTGCGCACGGCTCACTTTGCGCACGGCTCTAGTCGATAACATTGATATAAGTATCGATTCTTGATTCACCATCTAAAACAAACGTGAATTTTTTCGTGATCTCAATGTTTCATATCGAGAGTTGAATAGTCGAGTATCGAGTTGAAACCATAACCTTACTTTTAAATTATCTAACAGCTGTTTTTCAAATTCCATTGATATTGCTTAAGAGACTTTCAATATTAATGTAATTATAATAATGATAATGAAGAATAAATGTTGTTTTAGGAGTTTTACAAATGTGTTAATAAAGTTATGATTGTTGAGTAAGTCCTATTTTTCATTTTAATTAGTTGCTATTTTGACTATTCGCCCTACGCAGCAGTCGATGGCATTGGCATCTCAGTCATATCAACAACAGCTGTTTTTTAAACTTCCAAGTTCATTCGCATCAATGAACAAATATAACCTGACTTTCAATATGAGTAACAGCTCTTTTTCAAGATGCAATTGTCATTGTCTTGGAATATTTGAATATCACTGCATAAATATTTATTATCACATGTTTATATGTTCTCAATAATAACTAGAGTGGTAGGAAAAATCTTGTGTGTAACTAGTGTGCAAAAGTTCATTACCAAACACGATAGAATGGCCGAACTCAGCTGCGCTTCGGTCGGCCATCTTCTATCTGGTTTGGTAATGACCCACTTTGCACACATGTTACACAAATAGCTATTGCCTAACAGTGTGATATGATAAATTCACATGCGAACTAATACTCTAAACCAGCTGTTAAACTTCACTATTTCATCCTGATATTTCTTTTTATCATATCACACTGTCAGTCAAAATGTCTTGACGTTCTGTTCTGTTCGATTATGTGTACGGCAGGCCTAAGCAAAATAAGCATCCATAAACCAATAAGAGTGCCAATACTTACGAAGTAATTATATAGCCGAGATTCATTAGAACAGCCAATAACGATATAAATGATAAAACCAGAAATAGCGTTTGAGCTTGAGCCGATCTCCAGTTGCTACTTGATGAAGGAGCACAGTTGTACAACAGACTGAACTGTAATAAATAGATAAAACATTATTTTATAAAGCAATATTAAAGCTAAGCATTAATTATATTAATTATAAGTAAGTCCTAATGTGGGGAAAAGGATCGAACACTTAGATGTCGAAGGAACTAGGAAGAGGGGAAGACCTAGGAAGAAATGGGAAAATTTTATCGCCCAAGATCTTGTAGAGAAGGGACTAACACCAAACGAAGCACATGACCGAGACTCCTGGAAGCGACTGACCCGAAACGCCGACCCCACCTGAGTGGGAAAAGGCGAAGAAAAAGAAGAAGTAAGTACCTATTATTGAATGAGAACATCTTCCAGTATCACTACCATTGATCAGATTTCGATTAAAATTGTTTTATTCATTCAAGTTTAAAATGTGGAAGGAGGGATTGTATAATAATTTTTGTGTGTGAATGGGGCTAAAAGACTATAGTGCTTCTCATCCTTGAAGACCCCTGGCCAGCTTGGTGCGTAATCCAATCAGAATGCCCTGCATTGTTGTCATATTGTGTGCTGTTCAATCATCTGGGCACGCATGCGTATTAGACGGAAATATCAGTCTGCTGCCACGACTCGATGTGTTATAGCAGGATCCTTTTAACTTGTCAGAAATCAGCTGTTTTATATGTTTTCTGACAAGTTAAAAGGATCCTGCTATAGAAGAGATGATCAGAAATTATTCTTTCACATCTGTTTATAACTGACATGTGATAGTGTGCGATTAGTGATTTGCTAACTCAGAAAGTGGTGGTGGACTGTCTCTGTGCTCAGGGGTCTTTAAGGATGAAAAGCACTATAGACAATGAAATGACCAAGTAGTCAGGCAAGACTCATTAAAAGGTATGTTATTTCTGTTATCAATCTATCAGAATTGGAACAAAAATACTCGATACTAAATACGACCACATCAATACATAATTATTTAGTTGAATGTTCAACAACGTTCCAGTAAATGAAACTTTGATAAAGATTGTATCTTTGATGACTAAAAGAACAAAAAATAGATAATATGAGTGATGAAATACACAAGTGGAGAATGTTTTGGCAAGTCTCGGCTTTTAAGACCATTCTGTCACTTCACTTACAATAATATTATCGATTAATGACAAATAAAAAACACTTCCGGCTTATTTCCATAGAAGTCGATTAACTGATGAAAGGAAAAATCGCCTGCAGTCATGATCCTTTCTACTTTTTGATATGGAGTAACGACAAAGCAGTGTCTTTTGAACATGGTTATTCTAAGTGAATAATTTGAAAACAAGTAAGTAAAACAAATAAGTGAGCAGTTCGTTATTGAAAACAACACTGCAAAGCTTTTTTCTATTAATTAAAAACCTTATGAAAGCTCGAGTAAGTTTGTTTTGAACAAATCACAGTAAAATACGGGGTTTTATATTTTAAACATTGAAGGTGATGTTGATAATTCGTGAATGAACTGGCGTGATGAAGCTTGAAAAGTTTATTCTTATGGCAAGAGAATGTGACAAAATATGTTTTTTAACCTTATTTTGGCAATAAACTAACACAAATTTGAATGTGATAGCATGATACCGATAGTAATATATACATAGTGATAACCGAAGTTGTATGGATTCGATCAAGAATTAAATAGCATCAGTGTTTCTACTCACCTTTTTCACATGAAAACTCAAGAACAGTTTGAGTACTATCACTAATGATAATGGTGGACTGAAATAGAATCCGACCCAGAACAATGTTTGGTTGTAAATTAGATTCAACGTGTTCCTGGCTATATCGAATTCAGCCGCTAGTAACAGTGCTTTGCAAATATTCCTGAAAAAGAATAATTAGTAGTCTAATATTCCAATAAAAAACAGGCAGTTGCACAGAAAGTCAAGTGATCTTGACCGCCTTAGAATACAACTTTGAAAACGTATAGTATTTTTTTTAAATAAATATATATAGAACTGGATTTGGTGTTGTTTTAACGGAAAACACATTTATTTATTTATTACACACATTACATAAAGTTTTGACTAGCATATTATGGAAGTGCAGAATCTCGCCCAAGCAAGCGTTAGCGGCGATTAGGTTGAATACTTGTAAGACTGTTTTCACTGGATTCGAGCATGCTAGCTGGCTTGAATAAATAATCAAAGTCGGCAACAACCGTTCAACGTAATTTTGATACCAAGCTCGCAATCACTGTTGATAGAGATGAGTGATGCAGGATACTCAATTATAATTTAAATTTGAAACAAACCCTGAACCAGAATTCATTTTTTTTTTAAATTGAAAGATTAAAATGCTTTATTTTCGATATTTTAATAAGAATCGTTTTGAAAAAATATAATACGCACCTTTGAAGAATACTACGTAGAAATTCCACACATGTTAAAGCAACCCCACTGAGTAAGAAATCCATAAGTATTAACCTATAGACAGCTTGGCCAAGTGAAGTTTCCCAGCACTAGAAAACAATTATCATTGATTAGTAGAAGCGATTTCAATCAAAATTTAGTAATAACATATAAGAAGTTAAATATTCAACATTGATTCAAAGTATTCAACAGAATATTCAATACCTAGTGTCTAAAACAATAGTTCTAAATCTAAAATGAAAAATAGTAGTAGTGTTTTGAACTTTTTTTAAATTACAACTTAGAAGAATTATATTCCTTTATTGTTCATATTCCTTTTTTTCATTATTTTGTGATTCACAATATTTATATAATTATCTAAAATGTAGGCTAACTCAGTAATTTTTAATTATTCAATTTCAAACATTTTTTGCTAAGTAAATATTCCTTGTTTAATACAATTATCTAAAATGTAGGCTAACTCAGTTATTTTTAAATATTCAATTTCAAACATTTTTTTGCTAAGGAAATATTCCTTGTTTAAAAATACTTCTAGTTCACCTATATTAAATTTTGAATATAAAATTGAGTTTCTCAAGACAGAATATCTGATGATAAATCTAAGAAAACTGACACAGTAATTTTTTAATAATTCATTATATTTTCACAAGAATTTCAATGACATATCTGAGATCGATCATCCATTATTTGCAATAGAATAATTAAATCTCGAAAAATCATTCTAAAACTAGTAATTCCATATTTAGAAGGAAATAAAATAATTGCCATCAAAATATAGCGATGAACTCACCTTAGAAGAGCTCCTTCCTAACCAAAATATCACAAGTACCGCTACAACTACACATTCCAAAACAAATGTCCGAACCATGGTTATGTACAGCGATGTGCGTGGATCATTGTACCTCTCAAACCTAAAATCAACAAATATCACGTTCAATTTAACAACAAAAAATATATAAAATTAATTTAATACCATAAATAAATCTTGAACTATATATATATTACTAGAAGCCACCCGTGCTTCGCAACGGAGCTCCGCAAAACAAAGCTACATTATAATTTCTTCTCTTCCTGGTGTATCAAAGATATTATTCATTTTTTCTGGATTAGGCCTTTAAAATATTGTATAGCCTAATGCTATGCTAAAACTGAACATATAAGGTAGGCAAAAATAGTGGTTTAAATTTATTGAGAAATTCATCACATCCAATAAAGTAGCCTAATGAATTGGACCAATTCAGAAATTAACAGGGAAAATATTAGGAAGGAAATGAAGAGAAGTATTTATTGTGGAATAAGCTCCAAGTTATTCTTTATAGGTAAACACAACTGTATACTTATTGTTAGTAGTATTCTCGCTACTTTACTGTAAGCTACACATTCATCATTTGTCAAGTAAGCTACCTGTAAGCTCAATATTCCCGTTAGCAGTCAGCATTTTATTTTAAGAAGGCCCGGTATTAATCTCATTACTTTTGCAAATGCCATCACATACAAAAAATCTTCTTGAACTGCGAAAATTATGAGACAACTGAGATCCCCGTGAATAATCATCCTTCATTACAAATTTTTATTAATGTACCACAATTTGCAGTACATCTATTCCATCAGATAATTCCATAACAATTTTGTAATTTTTATTGCTGTCATAGAACGCTAAACTTGGCAAATTCCAATAATAGTTTAATTAGGTTCTATTTCCCAATGTGTAATTTCAATTGTAATATCATAGCAATTTGTAAAAAGTATTAGAAAAATTTGTTTTACTTGCATGAAGTTGAAAATTATCTGCAAAATACGAACTATTATAAGTCGAAAAATTGAATAAATGAATATTGTTTTATATTGGAAAAATTAATATTGGTTTAATAATAAATAACTGAAAAATTAAAGAATTAATTTTATTTCGATGAAAAAGCAAAAAATAATTGATTTTTGATGAAAGTTTAATGTCAAAAAAATTTGGAGGATCTGAGATTCGAACCCCGAGGAACTGGAGCCCCTTCGGTCTGGAGACACGGGAGACACGCCTAAACCAACTGCTCCACCGCAGCCGTTGCAATTTGATCGGTTTATTAGCGTACTAAAGTTTCTAACCTCGAACTCGAATCATTATGAAGTAGCTATTAAGAGTATTTTAACCTTCCGGAATGAAGTGGTATTTGAGCTTCAATTCTGAAATATCTAAAGGGAAAATTGAAATTTGGGCTTCGAGGTGCATAACATTGATATTTTTGGAAGCTGTATGCAAAATTTCAAGGTCTAGATCATTCTAATTTTTTCGGAACGCAATCCACAAAATTAGCTTGCACCTTGCTAATAAACACACACACACACACGCACACACGAACACACGCAATCGTATCTCCTGTTATTTATTTAGATTGTATATTTTTAATAGTTTATATTATTATATTAATAATTGTTAATAGTATTGTTAATAATTATTTAAATAATAATATTAATAAAATATCATTTTTATAATCATCTATAAAAGACAACAATTTCAAAGGCGATGCATACATGGTTGAAGTTGCTGAAAAATCAAGTTTTGTACAATGTAAAAAAATAGTTCTTGCCTGTAAAGTTATTGCATTTTTATGAAAATAGAAATACTCTACGCTTTCATAAATTGACTGTCAGTAAATAAATGACTAATAGGACCGGTTCATGAGCTCGGGATTTAGCCAAGTCCTAGACTAAAACGGGTGGCTACCGTAGCTTCGACAAACGTTTGTCTCGACTGGTTAGTGGGTTAGCAGTTAGTACATAGTATCGAGGCTAACGTTTGTCGATGGCCACCCGTTTTAGTCTAGGACTTGGCTAAATCCTGAGCTCATGAACCGGCCCTTAATGTCCCAAGCACTACCTCATACAAAAAACTGATTTCTTGGAATTATTTCCATACTATTGGTTTTAAATGTAATTTTAAAATAATACAATCCTAATTTATTAAATACTAGTTGGTAGGGCCCCAACTATGTTATTATTGAATGGTGATTGACGTAAATCACAAGCATAGATAAATTTGATTCGATTTATTCATGTTATGGATTGTACACAATACAATATCAACACAAGTCACATACATAATATCATAATATTAAAATAGTCACTTCATTTTTACGGTATTAATATAGTTAAAAAATGATTTGTCAGTATAGATATATTTGTCAGCAAGAATTATATGAAATGTCCAATTATGTTTCACGAATATTTTAGGGCCTGGTCACATACGTGTGGGGTTTAATTTACTTCACTTCACTAGCAAAAGTATATCTATAGTAAAGTATATGCGAGTAAGTGAAGTGAAGTAAATCAAACCCCACACGTATGTGACCAGGCCCTAAGAACTGCTGTATTAAGAAACAAAGTCTGAGCTTTCTATTCTTACTTTGTACTCAACAAATTGATACAATCTGTCGATCCTGTGATCATGGATTTCAAGTAACAGACTCACCTTACAATCCAAGAGAATAGCAATGGCATTATTATGAGCAGAAATGTGACAACGAAAGACATGAAAATCGGATCCACTTGCCAATCACGCTCACTTTCATCAACATCACCAGCACTATCGTCATCATCATCATCTCCGATGCCATTCAGTGAAGAACTCAACTTAGGCTAGAACGAAACAAGATTTACAAGTATTAATCTATTGAATATAATATACATTTTTTATTAATTCTATTCAACCTCGCAATTTATTGGTGCAATTAAAAAATTGTTTGCTATATTTTAATGTTAGAAATGAGTCAAATGAAATGGTTTGTCGCCAGTAAAACGAACGATACACAAAAGTTTTCTGGCAACGGCCAGTTGCACGAAAATCCAATTAAATTTAACCGTCGTAAAATGATGTCATCTAACGAAGCCAATACAACGAGAACGAATCTGACGTCAATGTGATACTCATTTTACAATAGTTGAATTCAATTGGATTTTTTCACCTGGCCCTGGCCTTGAAGGGTTTAAATTCACTGTATTCGAAACAAAAAATTGAGACCAAAGATAACACAAGTTTCATCAGACTTATCGAATATCAGAATACAAAAATTAATAAGGTACGATTTTACACAAAAGACAAGTTCAACATGCTTATTTTTACATGTCTAAACTCTAATGTCTGTAATTTAAGAATAGTAAAAGAGTAGTAAGGTATTTATTAGTAAGAAAGCTTATGTAACATTTTCGGGTACTGTATTCATAAATTAATAATTTAAATTAAATATAAATACTGTATCATTGATAAATTTATACGGTATATTTAGATTATTTTAGTATTTACAAGGCATTAAGTAGTAGTAGTAAAATGTGTATTTCTAAACTCTAATGTTGGAGATTTGAGAATGGTGAAGGAGCGAGATCAACTTACCACATACTTTCCAGGTATAATAGCAGTGACTAGGCCTGAAGTGTGACTATTTAGCTTGTTCAGCAGTAGGCGATTAAGAAGAGTGTAGACTAGAATGCCGGTACCACCCAGCATCAAGAAAAACAGCAGGTTCACAACACAACGTACTAGCACTATATATACTTGTTGCATCGATTTCGATCTCTGGTAAGAAGATTTAAGGTCTTCGGCCAACATTTCCTAAAACAACATAATTTCAATATAAATATCATAAAGGGTCAGTTACTATCAACACCGTATTCATTTTATAATATATTTATTTATTTGGTTGATAATTTTCTGTTAGTTGACGAGGTTGAGAAAATTCTATACGATGCGATATTCATGGTTTTTCATTAAATATATTGTATAAGATATTAATGTATTTTATAAATTCTATACTACATAAGCTGTAACGTATTTAAACACGCTAATTACAGGTACCTTATTGAATATATGATGTTTTATTACTTTTTCGTTAGAATTTGAAAAAGGAGCACTTGAAATGAATGCCTACTGTTTCATTCAAAATGTCTATGTATTAGAATCAATGAATGAATGAGAAGAGTGTTATTGCCCATGTAATATGAGAGCTGTATGCTAAACAACCATTAAAGCACCAATAAAACCAATAACAGACAGATAAGCAGTAACAACAATGACAGTGATGTTTTAAACAAATGACAATTGTGTCACAGATAGATTAAACTATTAAAACTCGAACCAAGGTGATTTGTTTATATTTTTAAACTGTGCAAATATTCTTGATTCTTGTTTGCTCTATCTGTTCTATCTTGTTCTCTCTATATAACTCATAGACGTTTAAACAAAACTTTACTTACTCTTAGTTCACGCGCCAGTGTTTCTGATTTCAATTTAGCAGCATTATCATCAGCAATACTGAAATCCCATGCGCAAATTATTTTCAGTGCATAAACGTTTTTCACACCACCTGAAGTTTCGATGAAACTTGTGCGATATGACTTGGCCATCCTGTGAAAGAAATATTCAAAATAAAAACTTCAACTTTATAATAAACGCTCCTTCAACTGATGATGTATCATAAATAAATAAATAATGTAACGTTCGAAGCATTAATTTCAACTAATCGTACCTTCTAGGTAACTTAATTTTATAGTTTCCTGTTTACTATCTCAAAAGTTTATGTTACAGACATAGAGAAATCTTTTTTGAGTTCTTCAATTTTTGATTGCTTCAAGCACTCAAGAATACTCGAAAAAATCAGCTTTTGTATTTTCGTAATTGTAGGAAGTGAATATTGAAATTATTTTAGATTTCCTATTCAGCCAAAGAAAATATATAGTTTTATGTATTTATGAATAATGTATAATTGATCGATCCAACACCATCAATGTGAACTACAGTATGCTTCCCAATTCTACTGAGAATATGGTATAATATATTTACTCACCCAAATTCTAATTTATCAAGAAAAATACTTCTCTATAAGTATTAATCGATTCACTTACACCTTTATTATGGACTATTTTCTCCCAATTCTAGAGGATGAGCCAGTGAGACGGACGGATTTGAATAAGTTATCAATAGTTTAAAAGATTTTTTTTTTAGTTTCACAGTTGTCAATAGAAAGTACAAATGTAGTCATTTAGTGTACAATAAGTATTTTTTCAATACTTCATCTGCCAAATGTGCTACATCTGCACTTTTAACTGTTCATGCACTTCTGCAGAAGAGAATAGAAGTTTCCCATGACATTTTGCAGCATATTGACAGGTATTCCTTCAATATCGTCCCGAATTCTTTGTTCTAGGGCTTCGTTCTGAAAAGCTTCGGTTTTCAAGTAACCCATTAGAAAAAGTTGCAGTTAGCCAAATCTGGAGAGCGAGGGGCCTCATTCCCGAAATGGGAATGGAACAAATGGAACCCCTCGCTTTCCAGTCTTCCAGACTACCTTTGAATTTTTTCTATGGGGTATTTTGAAAATAAGACTTATCAGAACCATTTTTCTGAGAATACCCTAGCACTAAAACAGCAAATTCGGGATGAGATTGGAGAAATAAGAGTCAATATACTCCAAAATATCACTGTAAACTTCCAGGCCCGGATGCAGAAGTGCATAGATTCAAATGGAGAACATTTGGTAGATGTTATATTAAAATAAAATTTCACTTATTTTACACTAGATAGCCATCTACATTTGTGCTTTCTATTTATAAACAGGGAACTCACAAATGGAAGTTCTTTTAAAAAAATAACATTTTATTTTAATCAGTCTGTTTCTCTGGCTCACTCAGTATTTCCACTTCATCAAACTGATGGCTCTATCAAGAATATAGCATATTTTCTCACCCACCTTATTGATAATGTGATGAAGACGAATAAGTAGGAGATTAATGCAGTGAAAAAGTATGCAGTCGGAATCGAATATATAAAAGAGCCAATTTTTAAGCTTTGGTCAGTGTAAAACCCATAGTACATTGTCGAGTTAGTGAAGAATCCCTGAAACAAAGAGTGAATACAGTTGAGATGAACAAGATAAAGTTCAATTCGAAAATAACTGCACATGAAACTTTGTTTTCATATGCAATTTTCGAAATTTGATTCAATATCACTGATTAAGCGTTAGTCTCCTGAGACGTTATTGAAAATAAAATTTGAAACTCATATTACTGCGCATGGAAACTTTACATGATTTTCAAAATTAAACAAAAACTGTTTCACAATCACAAACTTATCAAATTAAAACCAATAGGGCTCTCAAATTATGAGACACAATAATCTTATTACAGGCCCATAAAAAAATACTTGATGTTCTTTTCCGAGCTGATATACAGGATTGATTTTCAAAAATAAATGAGATTTCAAATTGAAGGTATGCACGCGCAGAATAGACATCAAACAGCGTGATTTATTTATTTACCGCAAAACACTACTCAAAGAAAAATTCCACCCCATGTATATCTTATGAGAGATTTGGAAGCATTCTAGTATATTAAAAATCTACCTCCTTGACCAGATTGAAGAACTTTCAACAGATTGAAACATGATTTTTTTTCATCGTATGGCTTTTTATCGGTGGGGAGACCCTTACGGGTAGGTTCCACCTCGCCTAATTGCACAATTTTCTGTGTCGGTCACCCATCCAAGAGCAGTCTTGAATGTTTGTTACTTAACCACATGATTACTTAGCAACCGCTCTCACCGAAACATGATATTCTTGATTAAACTGGGCTATATAAAAGAATATTGTCGAGAAAAATTGATAACCTAAAAACGAACACAAGTCTTACCTGTCCAGTAATAAAGTCAGAAATTGAGAATCTTGACATGTTTTTCGATGGCGTATTAATTGAACTGCTCATAACATCCGATACTGAGGTTAGAATATTGTCAACGTGAGCCACTCCATTCCTTTTATATTTCTCAACATAAATGCCTTGAGGTATAATGACGAAAATAACACTGAAAAAATGACACGGAACTATAAGTTGGAGCAAGCAATGCAAATCAGAAATAGAAAAAGAAATCAATTTGTGTTTGTATTTGGAGATATAAAGCTATGAGGAGTAAGAAAAATGAATATACTGTAATTAATTCATTTTATTTGTTCAACACATAGCACAATTTTTTCAATGTCGGATGAATCAGCTCATTACTGTTCGCCAACCAAGAGAATAGGGGTGCGGTATGAGGTGTACAGGGAGCTGTCTCTATCACACGCTATTCCTCTCTCTCACTCTCTCTCTCTCTCGCACACTTCCGTATACACTGCTATTACTACCCAACGTGGCTGTACTGTTTATTATTCTGTATTGTTACTATCGGCCGATAGTTTAACAAATGTTAGTAGAGTCGACGTTCGACATTCTTTATTACCCCCACTCGACCAGCTTCTACATTTCAAGTATTCATGATAGCTCTATTCTCCTGGTTGGCGGACAGTACAAATGGGGAAACAACTGATTGCAAATTTTCTCTGCTACGCGCACAGACGCACCTACATGCTTGTCTGTCTCCAAAAACTACGATTATATCTTTCTAGAATATACATAACAAATATTATCTATTAAGATTAATCAGATTATAAATATTCATTCATGATTTAATCAAATTTTATACGAATTCTAACCTAAAAATAGTTTGACCTACTTAACCAATAAAAGATAGGTCACGCAGTCTATTCTGCCAGAGCTGAGCGTAACATTAGCTGTTTATTGAATAACAATCATTCGCCATCCGCCAAATTAAAAAATACATTGTTATACAATTGTTTGATTGTTGTTATCAAGTGACAATAAATTGAAGCATGCTTAAAAATAAATACAATTTTTTCAAATAATACACTTACCTCATGACGAAAACAAAACAATTATAAAGGAAAAGCCACCTAAGGAACTTGAAATAAGAAGCTACGTCGCTGCCAAAATGCCCTTCAATTGTTTTTAGACTGCCATACCATAGCTCATAGCCGTACACTAAATCATGGATCCACATTCTTACCTGCAACAGAAATCTCTTATTAAAAGGTATTTACGCTAAGATACACTGCACCGATAATCAATATTAACTTACGGCAATTTACTATATTATTTCTTGAAAAAGTGAAGATAATGTATTGAACAGTGAATTATTGAAAGGGATATATTGAAAATCTGAAAAAATTACTTTGAAAAAAGTAATTAGGCTATATACTTTAAAAAGTTAATTATAAATGTTAATTATATACTTTGAAAAAATTATCTTTTTGCTTTTAGTGCTCAATTCTCATCCTTCCAAACTATTTATATTGCAGAATCAATGTAGCGTTGGTGAGGGATTTGTTTTTGATCTAAAACTAAAAAATAAGCCAGTTTTTTTAGAATACGCTTTTAATCATAAAGTTCGAAATTTGTTTAATATTTATAATCTTGTTTGTAATACGTCTCAGAAAATTCTCCTGAGACTTTTTCACTATAAATGACATATTTATAGTTTTAAATTTACATTTACCTATGTATATTATATCCTATAAATTCACACATTTACTATAAATTATATTAAACTTCTGTATTTTTCTGTTTACCCTATCTAGTATAATGACAATGTAGTTTATTCCAAGAATGATTTGGCGGATGAATCATCTGTTTACACATGGGGAACATATTTATATGGAGTCTCTCAACAATCATTCGCCATTAGCCAAATTAAAAAATTCTACTATGATTGAATGTAGCTGCTTACCCTGGTAAAAGCGATACTCAAACGATACTTGAGTCTCCTGAAAAACCCAATCGGATGAACTTTATTATTTTGGCTGACGGTTTGAACTAGTTTCGCTCTAACCGTCCTTTTCACGCTCAAACTCTGTGTCAACTCTTTTAACGTTTCTCTGTAAAAAAAAAAGATCAAAAATGATAATACAAGAAATATTATAGATTTTGATAATGGTTTCATGATTTTATAATCAGAAATAATGTCAAATCAGCAAGAGTTTTGAAGCCAGTTAACTGGGCAGGTAGAGTGAACTTTGCCCTATAAATAGATAATGGTGCTCACTCTCCCCAGTATCTTTATTAGGGATTGCTTGTTGTTTGTAAAACTTAACTTAGGTCTTTTTGATTTAATAGAAAACATTCATGTGCACAACAAAGGTCCAGAAATCAGATCAATCCGAGGCGGGGCAGGCTCTCTAGAACGCAAAAAATGTAAAGCTATATTGGAACTTTGAACATGAACTTGACGTATTATGTGTTTGTGAACATTTCCTGACTGTGGGTGAGGTAGATTTTTACTCACATATATCTGACCTTACACTTGCTTCGATTTTTTGTAGAACTTTGACCAGATGTGGGGGCTCTGCTCTTTATGTTCGAAAAGATATTGAATTCACAGTGATTGATGTGTCTACATTGTGTATAGAACTTGACTTGGAAGTAGTGGCTGTGATGGTGCCTACTTACCATATTATAATTGTTTCTTTGTACCACTCTCCTAGTGGTAACTTTGACAGTTTTTGTGACTTGTTTGAACGTTTACTTGTTTTATTGAATAGACACTCCAAGTATAGGATTGTAATAGCTGGAGACTTTAACGTGAACTTCATTGGTGATGACTCAAAGGCGAGATATGTTATGGATCTTCTGAGAAGTTATGGCCTGTACACCACTTGTGCTGAGCCCACCAGGGGTGCTGCCTGCTTGGACAACGTTGCTGTGGATTTTCAGCCGGGTGTTTGCAGTACTCAAGTAATTGAGCTTCATGGCGATGACCACTCTGCCCTGGTGACAACTTTCCAAATGTGTGGCTCTTCCATGGTGAGTGATGTATCACCTTCTTGGCATGCCAATTACAATTTCAGAAAAAGACCTATACATGATGCTGCTTTGATCCTTTTTAAAGATGCTTTGGCCGGTGCCCCTTGGGAAGAAGTGCTCCAGGATACAAATGACTTGTTTGGAACATTTTTCAAGTATTTTCAGGAGAAATTTAACAGCTTTTTTCCAGAGATTGTCAAGTCACGTTGCACTCAAAGACATAGGAGGAGCCCAGGTCGTGTGAAAAGTCATCTTGAGTGGTACACAGATGATCTTGCCAGACTCAAGGGAATTATGCTTGCCCTAAAAGATAGATGTGAGCGTGGAAATGAGGAGGACAGTGAGAGATACCGTCAAGCCAAATCCATCTATAAGAAAAATCTTGAGCAAGCTAGAAAGTTGGCAACAGCATCAAAAATCGAGAGTGCTCCAAATCGCTGTAAGGCTGCATGGGATGTGATTAACTCCCATAGATCACTGCCAAGGAGACAACTTGATTTTGCAAGTCCTGACTCTTTTAACAACTTCTTCATAGAGTCAGTGAACAGCATAGTGAGTGCATTGCCGGCTGTTGCTGAGGATCCGGTTGAGCTTCTGGCTGTACGAGTACCACCTACACACTCATATCTCTCTTTCTTCTGCCCAGTCACTCCGTTGGCCCTTAGGAGGATAATCCGGTCTTTCAAACCGTCCAGAAGTCCTGATATCTACGGCATGTCTGCGTATATGCTTCGGGAAGTGGTTGATTCTATTTCAGAACCCCTGGCTGCAGCTGTCAACAACTGCCTGAGAACTGGTGTTTTTCCGGGTTTCCTGAAGACCTCAAAAACCGTTCCTGTCTACAAGAAGGGGGACCACCAGAGCCTTAACAGCTACCGGCCGATTTCAGTGACCCCAGTGTTTGTGATAGAAGCAGTTATCAAACCTCAACTTGAGAACTTCTTTGAGAGAAACAACCTTCTTTCAAGTATGCAGTTCGGTTTTCGAAGAGGGAGGTCTACTGTGGATGCAGTTAATAAAGTGGCTGAGCGGATTGGTCTGGTGTTTGAGGATGGAGAATCCCTGGAGCTGACGCTGTGCGACCTGAGCAGGGCTTTCGACTGCGTTGACCATTGCATCCTCATTGAGAAACTGCGCTACTATGGTGTTGTGGACTCTGCACTTTCCGTTCTGGAATCCTATCTGGCTGGGAGGCAGCAGGTGGTCTCTCTGGGTGGAGCTTCTTCCTGTCCACTCCCAGTGAGCTATGGTGTACCACAAGGATCGATACTTGGGCCAATCCTGTTTATTATAATGATAAACGACCTGGACAGTGATGGTTCAACTCTCTTGTTTGCGGATGATACATCATTGATGTCATCTGGTCGTGACCTTCAGCGAGTATTAGAGATGTCAGCCGAACATCTGCAGTCTTCAACTTCATGGTTCCTGGCAAACCGCTTCCAGTTGAATGCAGACAAAACCCAGCATATCATCTGCAGCCTGTCGAGAGACCTGCCTGGTGATCAAAACCCTGTAAAGCTGCTGGGGTTTGTCTTGGATAGTAAACTCAACTGGGCCAGCCATATTCAGCAGGTGACCACAAGACTGTCCAGAATCTGCTTTCTGCTGCTGAAGCTGACTGAGGCCTATCTGGTCATGGTGTATCACGCGCTCTTCCACTGTCACGTTTCCTACGGCCTACTCATGTGGGGTCATTCAGCTAAGGTTGTGGAGGTGCTGAAGCTGCAAAAACGGGCTGTCCGAATCATCACAGCAAGTGAATACCGTGCTCATTGCAAGCCCCTTTTTGTCAGAATTGGTATTCTGACAGTGATCAGCCACTTCCTACTTCTCTGTCTGATGTACGTCAAGAAGAACCAGCAGAACCTGTTGACTCGGACTGAGGTACATCAATATAACACCAGACATCGAGAGCTGATTGATATTCCCAGGGTTCGCCTCCATAGATCGCAGGTATGCTTCAGGAGTTCAGCGCTGCGATACTTCAATAGGCTGCCTGCAGGAGTGAAACAGTTGGACCCAAGAGCATTTGAGAGAGTTGTGTCCAAGCACTTGAAGACCAAGGCGTATTACAGTGTTCAGGAGTATATGAGTGATGATTTGTCTGAAATGTCATCTTGCTAAACGTGCCTTATGTGTGTTTTTGTTTTTATGTGTTTGACGCCATCGATCCCGTATTACGGGTAAAGGATGCAGATTTAGGTATAAAGGTATAAAGGTATAAAGGAATAAAAATGTTTAATAAGCTATCACTGTAAGTTAGAAATCATGATTGTAAAAAATTCAAAAGTATTACAAGTAAATGGTTGAAAGGAAAAGCATTGAAGAAATGTCGGCCAGTGACACACATCCATAACTATAATCTTTAATCATATTTTAATTGTTAATCTAATTTAAATTAAATTAAATGTGAACTTTACAATAACCTGTACTTGGATTAATGCAATTTATGAGTTCTATTGTAAATGAGTTTTGTCCATGCAGTTTTGTGTATGTGACAATAAAATATTCTTTATTCTTAATACTATAGTTAGAATAGAACTAGTTCTCACTTGGCCTGGTGCTCAAGAACCACTCACTAGAAACGTTTTTGTCAGAAAGTTGGATGCTAACATTGAATCAAATGGTCAGCTGTTCGGACATCGGACTTTCTGCCAAAAACGTTTCTAGTGAGTGGTTCTTGAGCACCAGGCCAAGTGAAAACTAGTTTTATTCGAACTGTAGATACATACTTTGTGGTGAAATTATTCCACTTACATTCTCAGTTGTTCAGCTAACGGGTCGTTGGTCATAAGAGTGGAGTTTCTTTCAATTTGACTGATAATACAAGCTGCTCTTTTATCTACATCGGTGTGCGTCTGCACCTCCGGTTGTTCAACTCTATTATCTTCTCTTATCTCCACATCATCCTCGTCTTCTGCTTCACCGTCGGTTGTTCCACCAACTAGAAATATAAGATAAAAATATAGATTAAAAATTGAGATAATCAGAAACTTGGCTAGTCAAGAATTCAACTCAATAGCTGAATTTTTTGCTAGGGATGATGCCCACATAAGCTCTAAGCTTGGGTAATGGGAAGGATGATGATGAGAGATGAATGGACCAACAGATATAGATGGGTTTCGAATCATGAGGAATCGATTTTGAAGCTCATAAATTTTTGTATTTAGAGGAGCCGATCACCGTTACAACGGTAGTGGTAGACGCTGTCTCCTCTAATTTCACCGATTAGACTCGCCTATAATTGCTTCCAATGAGAGGTAAAAAAGGTAAAACAATAGAGAGGGATGCAAAAATGAGTAGGATGGAAGAGAAAAAGAAAAATAGAGATAATAATGATTATCAAACTTGCCTGACAATAGCTCCAAATTGATGTCCTGACAAAGAGTATTCATATCCTTTGAATGAGAGGTTGATCTTGTTCTTGGCTGGGAAAGAACCATGCCAGAATCCTTCAACAATCTATTAAATCTGCGACTCATCTGAAATGTAAAAATTTACAATTAGACTATCCTATTTTGGTATTTTATTCCTAAAAATTTGGTTATTCACCGCAGCCACAGAGAAGAAAGAGCAGAGTTAACTTCCATGCGGGACATTGTTGAGCCTAAGTACAGTTGCAATTGATACCGTTAACCATGATTTGCATCTGCAAATGTTGATTTCCCAGTTACAACTACAGTAGTTGTCGTGGTAGAGGGGAGAGGCATTTCACAATTCCCTCTCCTTAGCCGAAAAAACTAAGAACTGGGGACCCATTTAGCGCAACACTAGTTAAGATGCGTCCTCTGTGCCGCAGCTCTATAATATAAGACTGTTGCATAAATCTCATAGAGAATTCACTCAAATGATTGTAAAGGTTTAGTTTTAAAAATTATCCTACTTATTTTCATAACACTGACAGCACCGCCGTATTGATTATCTGCTCCCAAATGGAAGAGGGAGCCGTATGTTTTCTAAATCATATACGGTAGCCTACGTGTAATAATAAATACTTTATGTAGTAATTGAGCAAATAATGGAAATAGTAGGCCTACAAAGCAGCAATTATAAATAGTTGTAGAACGAGTCTATCATTTCTTCACCAATTTCTTTTACTACTTTACCGGTAAGCAGAAGCTGGAAATTTTGTATTGAAAAATGATCTCATGTGAAAAAGATGAAGTATAGGAATATACTATTAAGTTACATATTAATACAATAAGATAAAAATATTACTGAATTCATAGGATCGGCGATACTGCTTACCGTTGTAAGATCAACATCAAATCATGATTCCAAGTCAATAAATCGCACCTTCAAACACTTTACTGATTGACTAAGCAAATGAAAAAGAGTATGAGTATTTGACTAACATTTTGTTTTACATTGAGTAGGTATTTCAAATTACAATATTAAAATCTTGATAACCAAAATAGGTAGTCCAAAAAATACATTGAATTGTTTACGGATATTTTTTTTAGAAGAGATAAACCGGTCAGCTGTTCAACTTGATCATCATGCTACGATCTAGAGAGAATGAAATACAATACAATAAATTCTTGAATTATGACATAATTGAATAAAAAGTTTGAATAAAAAAGAATGAAAACTTTAATGGAGAGAGAAACTATGCGCAAGGTTTTTGACAAAATAATTGAAAAACATTTTGATTCGGATAATCAAACAGATGATTTGAAGGTCATAGCACAAGGTTCAAATGAAAACGAAAGTGTAAACAAAGCGAAGCCATTATAACCTATAATTTTTATGAATGTTCCAACTCGTTTTTATAACATATTCTTTACTGTTTTCAGAATATTGACATCACTGCCATAGGCTATACGTTATAAAAGAAAAAGTTTGACCGCCTCTGATGAATTCTTTGTCGTTTTGAATATCAAAACTATCATAGAATGATCACCTTTCAGGATAGTTACAATGAGGTAATCACTTGTTAATTATTATTATGCTATGCAATTTTGTTATTCTATTGCTGTAGAACATATTGATCAATTAAAATAAAATTAATTCATTTAATTCATTGTCAGATACCTATTTTTTCCAAAGACATAGTGTTTCTAGTCTATTTATTAGGTACAGTACTTTGTGATTGTACCGGCAAGATGCTAGTTCTAAAACTTTTGTAGTAGAGCAATCTGAGATAGCTTACTTGGTGTCAGATTGAAACGTGAAACAGTTTTCATTGATAGATGATATCTATAGTGATACAATTAATGACGATTGTTTGATAAATTATAGAACTTAGTTACACTACTAATTAATTATTCTGATTAGAAGAAATAACCTTTGAAGCCGGTAGACTACTCTTTATGGTATGAAATAGATAGTAGGCTAAAGATAGGTGATAATTGTAACAAATTTATCCGCTATTAATTTTAGTTAAGTATAAAAACATGTCTATTGATTACTTGAGAACTTAGCCTACATTTTTATTTGCATTGAATTTATATATTTTCAGTCCGCTGCTCATAAAGTAATCATAATACATCCTGGATCATTGTACGTTCAGATCGGTCGAGCATCTGACTCGACTCCACACACAGAACTACATGCCATTGCCAGGAAACGTTTGGTAGGTGGACAAACACACCATGACCCTTTTCTACCGCCAACGGTCAAAAGGGTGAGTAATCAAATTTCTTGCCTTTTTTAAACAAATCAAATTTATGTCACACTTTCCAACAAAAGATGGGTTTGTTCCATTTACCTATATTGAATGTTTATCCTTGCTTTGTTTTCACTGGAAGCACATAGTAGAGATTTAAATTTTGGATAAATCAGGGACAGTATAAAAAGCCATATGAATATATAAATATTTTTTAATAAATTCTTTCAAATTAGTGAAAAAGTCTAAGTTTGCCTTTAAATTTAAAATCTGATTTCAAAGTATTGGCAAAAGAATGTCGGTACCGGGAAAAAATTTTTTAACACACTGTTATGGACCGTTATTAACTAAAATTAACACTGATATTATACAGTCTCTAATTTTCGCTTAGTAGGTAGGCCTATATTTTTTCAGTTTTAATTTTTTCAATCACACCAAAAACAAAATGAAAACAAATTACAATAAAACAGTATAAATAGCAAAACAAAAACTATTTACTACGTGGTTGGGTGTACTGGAGAGAAGAAAGGACGAAGAATGCCTAGCCAATTACGATTTCTCATGTAATAGGCAAGTAGAAGGCAAGAAAAAGTTAGGAGTGAAGGGTGTGAAATAGGAGAAAACAGGGTGGAGGAAGAGAAGAAAAAAGGAAAATTGGTAAACTTAGAAATCGTAGCTACTGAAAGTCATGGTATTCAAAGTTAGAGCAGGAATCTTAGGTTTCACATGTCATGTCAAAATTACTGTTGGTCCTGTTTCTTATATCCAGTTTCGTGTTTTCACTAATTTTAAAGCTTATGAGTTATGGGTTGATTGGTTTTTTCATCTCAGCTGTTTTGGTACCTGGGTTAAATAATTTTCTTTTGTTCAGAGTGCAGAAGTGGCCCAAGAAATGGACGACGTGCGTTTGCAGATTTCGCACACGCTGCAGTCGTGTCTGCAGTCGGACGGCAGTCGACGCTATGCGACGCCACCGCAGCAGATAGCGGCCTTCAACCGGCGCGCCTCCGCCGAGACCATCAGTCCTTCCGCCAACAACTGGATCAAGCCAGAAAAGAATGTCGTCGTCGGCAATGAGGTGAGAATATTATTGCAGAAAACAAATAGCTTAACTAGTAACAACAATTAAATGACAAATTTCATCAAACTAAATGAAAATTGAAATCCAATACAATAAAATTCATAATAACTAGACTAACCTAGTATTTTTTTATCGTTTGGCTTTTATTGGTGGGGAGACCCTTACGGGTAGGTTCCACCTCGCCTCATTGCACAATTTTTTGTGTCTTTTTGTTATAGTAATAATAAAACCTAGTAATAATAATATCAAATACAGTGCCATTCATTTAATTTGACGCTTGGCATTAGATAGATAGATAGGTATGGAGATATCATTTCTCGACGTTCTGATGACCGTAGAGTACGATGGCAAAGGATTTATATCTTTCTATCTGTCTACCTATCTAATATCTATCTATCTATCTATCTAATGCCAAGCGTCAAATGAAATGAATGTCACTGTAATAACTATTACTGCGGTGCGCACGTAGTTCTTCCAGGCGCCGAGATTTTGCGCTGAGTTTTTTTTATCTCTTTAACCCCTTAGAATTTTTTCCAAATACAAATAAAACCTAGGACCAATTACCTTCCTTTTGCTACAAACCGCATCAAAATTGGCCCAATATAACAATTACAGTGGCTGTTCTAGTTTTTGCAAAAGTCTTTTCATACTGTATATGCTGTATAACAGTTAGTTAACTGGAAATTTCATTAATAATTATTTTAATCAATAAATTATATATTAAATAATTATTTAATTATTTGACCTTCTTGAATGATTGAGTTGAGTTTTATTTGAATTGAACGATTTAGAAATGATGCTTTCTATGATTTTCTTCATTATTTGTTTACTATTGTTTGTAAACTGTGAACCATAACTTTGATTTCTTGAAGTGTGTTGAACTTCAATTATTCTGCGAAGCATATTTTATAATTGAGATGCTAAATTGTAGGTGCCCTCTTGGCAACACTGATAACAAGGTTCCGATTCTTTTGTAGGCTCTGATTCTAAGTTCCAGTTTCTTTTGTTGTGAAATGCTACGAACTGAAGAGGAAGACTCAAATTTTCTTATATAATACTTTGTATTTATTTATCGAATATTTGTAATGAATTCGTTAATCACTGGACACATTTCTTCATGGAAACATGACCGATTACTTTCAGGGCTGTTTCAAAAAAATTGTAAATTTTTCAAATAAGGAAGAAAATTTGGAACAAGTATTGGGGACGACTCTAGTCACTCCTATTGTTTATTTTATTTTTTTTAGAATGGTGAATTATGACTAAATATAAAATGTTCTCGTATTCCAGGTTCTCTTCCTTGATCCGGCATTGGACTTTAACATACATTTTCCGATAAAGCGTGGTGATTTGAATGTACATAGCGGAGTTGGTGGCTCATTGACTGCAGTATTGGCTGATTTGCAAGCGATTTGGAGTTTTATTCTCGAGTATAAATTCGGCATACCTCAGAAAGATTTGAAAGTAAGGTACTTCAACATTTGTTCCTCAATTATCTGAATATGCTCTTATGTTTATCACCAAGACACCTGAAATATTACATTTTTTTGTGTTCCAGAGTTACCGAGCTATTCTAATCATACCTGATATATACAATCGACTATACCTGAGAGAATTGATGACTCTACTGTTGAATAATATGGGATTCGGAGCTTGCTTCCTAATACAGGTAAAGTAAATTAGGAAATTGAAATGAGAGTTGGCAGTTGTTGATATTGTGTAGTAGGGATTGATGTACTTAGGTAATACTTATGAACTAAAAGTATAACATCAATTTCAACAAGTTTACCCCGTGCAGCGCAAAGCGCCGCTTGTTTGCTCAGAACTGTATCGTTTAAGAATACAGTATCATTACAAGACTTGTATCAGTGTGAGTTTCCTCTAGATTCCACATAAAATCTCGCAGTGGTTAAAGCACAGTAGAAAGGAATGCGCAAAAATTTATTTAATATAATAGATAACAATAATAATTATTATTGGAGCTAATATATTCGTTTAATATAGTAGTTCACAATCGTATGACGGAATCAACAACATTGCAGTCAAAATAAATGATAACTTATCAATCAAGTATAACAATTTGGATTATAAAATGAATAAATAATATTAGTGAATGGTAAATTATCACTTGATTCGACTGGAGTATCATCGATCCTATCGTGAATTGATTCGCTCATATTATATAAAGCCATGTTTAAACCAAGTTATATTTTGAAATTGACCAATTATATTTCCAGTTACAGTTTAGACTAAATTTACTGTGTTTGTTTTAATTCAGGATCATGTTGCTGCCACATTTGGTGCAGGTCTTGGCTGTGCATGTGTAGTT
Organism: Laodelphax striatellus; assembly: GCA_017141395.1. Lineage (NCBI taxonomy): Eukaryota > Metazoa > Arthropoda > Insecta > Hemiptera > Delphacidae > Laodelphax > Laodelphax striatellus. Next base: position 22,433,754 of record CM029536.1, read on the forward strand.
GACGTTGGACATCAGAAGACATCAGTGTCTTGTGTGGAGGACGGAATTTCGCATCCCACAACGCGCGTAAGACTAGGTTATGGAGGAGGTAAATTATCTTGAATCAATAGGCTATATAAATGTTGAATAATCTAATTCAATTGATTTATTAATAGACAAATCATGATAATATGATTATAATATCAGAATAATTTCCCATTGATTATACAGTATTTTAATTTATTTATAGCTTTTAATTTATTGATTCTTCTTATTTTATTCTTCGGCTAATAAGGCCGGTATGCACACCATCTTAATTTGAACTGAGTTCAACGAAATGATAATTACTTGATCCAAACTATAGATCCTGAAAAGAAACTATAAACTATAGTTTAAACCAAAATAATGTAAGTTGCAACAAAGTTTAAACTGTCGTCTCGTTAAACTTGGTTTATACGGAGATACTACCTTAGTATTGCTGGGTCAACTCCAATTTCATAGCCATTATATGGATGTATTTTAATTATATCCTGTTAGAGTAATAAGTTTTTAAGAGATCTTCGCGCTTTGCGTACAGAGTTATAAACCTTGCAGGGACCTTCCTTATTCTATATTTTGACAAAGTGCTATTAGACCATATTTAGTTTTAATTTATACTATATTATTATTATTATGTTGTACTTTTCATATTTCTAAGCTTTCTATAGTTTTCTGTTGAGGAAAAATAAATTATTTGAATGAATGGAGAGAACTAAGTTACATTACTTGAAAAAGTAATTTGCATATTATCAATAAACTTAATTATTTTAAAACATTTCTTCTGAAGAATTGATAGAAGTACATGAGTTTTTCCAAAATACTCATAGGTTTGGTTTATATCAAATAGATCCATTGTCCTATTCCAGGTGATATAACGCAAGCTTTTCATTGGTTATTGCAAAAGTGTGCGTTTCCGTACAAAACGTGTGACCCGAATGGGAACACGAACGACGCGTTATTGCTGCAGCAGTTGAAACATGACTACTGTCACATCAATCTCGATGTTTGTGGATCGTCGGAGAAGTCGTTTGTTGTTCAGCATCCCAATTCTCCCAGTATTAAGTACACTATACAGGTAATGCCATTTTTTATTAAACTAGACTATACTGTAGCTTTACAATTATTATTTACTCTTTGAGTATTCGCTGTGAGCATCTACGGTGTTGCGCTCTGTCGGATAACCATATGCGTTTTTCCTGATAGTTTAAAATATAAAGGATAGGCCTAAGTATGTAAAAATCAGTTTATAATTGAAATAAAATAAATAAATAAATAAATAAATTTTTATTTGACCAATAAATACAATTCAGACAAAATGAATACATATTAATAATAACAAAAACATAGATAACTTGAATAATAATCATGCATAATAACTAAAAATTTAATTTCACTGCATTATACATAGATAACTTGAATAATAATCATGCATAATAACTAAAAATTTAATTTCACTGCATTATAGAAGTACAAAAAAGGATAACTTAAATAATAATCATGCAAAGCCTAATAACTAAATTTTTATTTTCAATTGGTACATCCCTCTGTAAGCATGCTTGTGATGAGGGATGAGTCTTCTTGACAAAAACAAAACATAAGTACTGAATCATTTAATAAACGTAGCTAACAGAAAATCTAGTCCTATCATTATAATAATTAAATCAATTCCAAATAAGAGGATACAACGAAGAAAAAAATAAAATAAGAACATGCTTTTTAAACTGAAAAAGTTGAAAAGAAGCAAAATAATCCTACAGGTTCGGTTTTATTTCAATTCAATAAAGCGTTGAAGTTTATTCTTGAAAATATTATAAGTTGGTAGATTAGAAATGTTAACCGGTAGCTGATTATATAAACGGGGGCCCCTAGCAAAGGCATGCCCTGCAGCTGCAGTGGTCCTGCAACGAGTCTCCTCCAGGGGATCTCTAATTTGTCTTCTTGTAGCATAGATATGTACTGGAGCGGTAGGAAATTCATGTGGCCTTGAATAGACAAATTTCAATAAATTAAATTCATATATTTTAGGAATATCAAATACAAAAAATTCTTTGTACAGGAGTTCAGACGGATATCTTGTCGGTCTTTTTAAACAAATTTTTATAAATTTCTTATACAATAGAACAAGAGGTTGTTGTATAGTCGTTCCACAGCTGCCCCAGCCAATAATACCATAATTTATCACTGACTGTACCAATGCCAAAAACACCATCCTAAGCTGGTGAAGGGGAAGCATATTTCTCAATTGCACAAATTTATATATTAATCTTCGCAATCTACAGCATAAGTAAGAAATATGTCCCTCCCAACTCAGATGTTTATCTATGATGATACCCAACCATTTAACACTATCCTGGAACTCTAACCGGACACATGCACACCCAACCCGCTCACAGCCAGTCTCATGTATCACCACATTACAATCATCAAAACCAGAAGGTGAACCAACAGACGTTAATGAAAATGGAATAACTACTGTTTTAGATGTATTAATAGAAACCAAATTTGTATCAAGCCAATTTTTAATCACAGACAGACCACTATTGACTCTTTCACATGTATCCTTCCAACTTGGACCCCAAAATACCGCCACTGTATCGTCAGCAAACGAATACATGGAACATTGCTCAAGATCAACACTCAGGAGATCATTAATATACAATAAGAAGAGAATTGGCCCAAGAACAGTACCCTGAGGTACTCCTATATTAATTTCCAATTCTGAACTGACAACTCCATTGATTCTAGTACTTTGGGTCCTTCCCTGTAAGTATGACTGAAAAAATTGTAATGAAATTCCTCTAAACCCCATTAATTGCATTTTTTGTAATAAAATAGTATGGTCGACAGTATCGAACGCCTTTTTGAAATCTAGGAACACACCCACACATTTATCACCCTTATCTAAGTGATTAATGATTTTTTTAGTGACGCTGAATATTGCATCCGAAGTGCTTAAACCACCTCGAAACCCAAATTGTGAACAAGACAGGATGTCATGTTTCTCCAAATAACTTACCAATCTCGACTTGACACATTTCTCAATCACTTTTGACAGGCAAGATATTAGTGAAATGGGGCGGTAATTATTCATGTTTGTCTTTTCTTTGCCTTTATGGAGAGGAATAACAGTGGCATTCTTCAATTCCTTTGGGAAACAACCTTGTTGGAAGCACAGATTAACCGCGTGAACAAGCGGCACTGAAACAGCTGAAGAGCAGTTTATTAGACAATTGGAGTAGATTCCATCTGTGCCTGGGGCTGACTTTTTCCTGATACTTCTTATGCTATCTTGAATTTCCTTATGTGTAACGGGACCGAAAAAGAAAGAATTACAGAATGTCCTATTAATTCTATGTGTAAAGTTATGGTCAAATTGTTGCTTATTTTTTATTATATCAGTTATATTTTTGCCAATACTTATAAAATGTTTGTTGAACTCTTCGGCCATCTCCAACTCCCTATCACATCCTATAATACGACCATCAGAAGACACAATATCTGATACAGTTTTTTTACTACAACGGACAGTATCAGTCGCCTCATCAATTGTTTTCCAAACTTCCCTTAGATTACTTCCACACTCTAGAAATTTTTTTTGAAAGTATGCTTCTTTAGCAACTCGAAGAACAGATTTTAAGATTTTATTATAATTTTTATAAGAAATGCGTAATTGTGCATTGAAAGGCTGCTTGCGCACTGCTAGAGACATTTTATCCCTCTCTCTGATTGACCTCAGCAAACCATTGGTGATCCATGGCTTAAGCTTAGTCAATCTGTTACTAACACTTGTCCTATTGCTTTTGAAATAGAATTCCCTGTCGCTATTTTTCCCACTTAGTGATTGTGGCATTGTATTTAGAATAATAAATTGAACTAAGCGCATGTTATTATATATTATTTTAATGTGTAATTCAAGTTCTAAAACTAAAGCCCGGTCTAGACGCTAGGACTTGTTGTACAACTTAAGTCCTAGGACTATAAATAGTCCTAAGCAATGTCCTAGAGTCTAGATGGCAAAAGTCCTAGGACAAAAGAGGTATCAGCGTGGATAAGTCCTAACGTGTATACGCGATGCAATTCATTCATAAGTCCTAGGACTTGAGTTGTACAACAAGTCCTAGCGCTAGACCGGGCTTAACTTTGAAGGTTATGAAGGCATCAGAGTGGTTTGCAGCAAATGGTTTTCTCCTAAACCAAGCCAAGACTCAGTCAGTTGTTTTTGGTTTGAGACCATACAATGGTGGCACCATGGTCGCCAATAAGGCTAAGTTTCTGGGGATAAAAGCTGACAGGGATCTATCATGGCATGGGCCCCACATATTGATGCAGTCTTGGAGAGGCGGTCCAGAGTGAACTTCCTGTTGTTACGCTTGATGTCGTTTGTTCCATTTGAGTATGTGAGATCCACTTATTTTGCATTATTTCAGCCTGTCATAAGTTGTGGTCTACTTTTCTGAGGTAATACCACCAAGACTGGGGATGTGTTGCTTAAATGCAGAAAAAACAGCCAGAATTATGAGTAGAGCTGGTAGAATTGACCACTGTAAGCCACTCTTTGTTGAGCTTGGAATTCTGACGGTGGTGAATCTCTACATTTATATAGTAGCCTGGTTGCACTCATAAATCTAAAAGAAAATACCAGAGTAGATCAGACTTTCGTGAATTAAATACCAGGCATAGGCATGACATCGAAATTCATATGTCCGCTTGGATAGGCTGCAATCCTGTCATTTGATAATGGGGAGGCGATCCCCAATTGCTCAACAATTGTTAGAGAATTATACAAGTTTGGTAGACTTGTGGTTGTTATTGCTTTGAAAAAATGTAATTATTAGAACTGGAACATTTTTTAGATTTAATACTTTTATTACATCTTGAAAACTTGTTTTCTTTTGAATTGAATCACTTTCATCTTTTGTAATGTTCTATCATAAAAAATAATCATTCAAATAAAGTTTAAGTTTTATTTCTGATCAAAAACAGTAGTATATATATATATTAGTTACTGAAGGTGTCGATTTTTGTACGTCTAGAGTTCTTATTTCAGATTATTTTCAATTTTAAAATGAAATTTATGTTCTATTTTTTATCAAATACAGTAGCTAGGTTAGCATATAGGTTAGTTACTGAAGGTATCAATTTAGAGTTCTAATTTCAGATTATTTTTAATTTTAGATGGCCGATGAATGTCTGATTGCAGCCCTGAGCTTGTTTCAACCTGAGCTGCTGGGCGTTACCGGACCCAAGACACTCACCACCCAAAAACGCCCCACCGGCGATCCCCAAGATCCTCACGATGCTGATTATCTCCGAGAAACAAGTGTAAGTTTTTTAAACTGGTTAACTAAGTACAGTACTTTTTAATAAAAATCCAGCTGAGTGCTAATAATTAGACTGTCGAAGGAAGGCTTCATTCGTTTTGCATTCTATCCAAAAAGTAGTGAACTTGAATCGGATAAGACTGTATTGATGTAAATGGTCCATGTTTCAGATTTTATTACAAGTTATGAATCGTTAGCGTCCTTTGGAGCATAACATGACCCTTTAAAGACGTTAAATAACAGTTATCCGTCATTCGCCATATTAAAAAAAACTACTATAATAATAAATAAATTATAAATTTTTATTTCTCAATAAATACGATACAAAACAATATAATCAAAGCACAAAGTTCATCCTTACATTTAAAGAGAAATTAGGCACTCCCGAGAAACATCCATATGGGAGTTGCCATCAATGGCTAAATCAATAGTTGATTCATTATCATGTATAAACATATAAATCCATCTCTCCTAAAAAACTATTTTATAATAGTTGATATTGTCATGTATGAAAGTATAAATCCATCAATCCTTTGTGATAACAAGAACCGTATTGGAAAAATCATGTTTTGTGAAATATCTGTAGAGACGTGGCCTGAAAGAAGCTACAGAAGCGAATCCGGAGGGTTTGGCGGACGGCGGGGCAGCAGCGGGGGAGGAGGACATAGTGGTCGACACCATTTTGGAGGGAGTTCCGGGCGGGGCGGGCAGTGCACTCGTTGACAGGGAGTTCACCGTCAACTCCAATCAACTGCTTGGGCTCGATCAAGCCATACTGCAGTCCATCGACAGATGTGGTAACTTTTTAGTTACAAATCTAATTGGTCTCATTCATTTTTATCATACAGAGTGGTCCAAAAAAATGTATTCACTGTTTAGAAGTCCATAACTTGCAAACTAATTGATGGAGGAGTCTCATCTTTGGTGAAAGCGTAGCTTAAAGTTCAAGTTAAACTTATCAATTTAGGTTTTCGAAATGGCCACCATTCACATCCACACACAAACGATGCCACCGAACTGCAGCACGAACTACTCGTACGATGGATAGGCTGTAGAGATGATGTGGAGTATCCACCACAGACTTAACTCCTCTGGACTTGAGCTGACAGGAACACTGAAGGACGTCGTTTATCGACAAAAGCCACGCACATTGGATGAACTTCGAGAAGTTCTCCATCGTACATTCATGTTCAAATATCCAACTGAACACGTTGCAGACAGTAGGTAGTTTGTGCAGCAGTTTGGCGGCATCGTTTGTGTGTGACTGAATGGTGGCCATTTTGAACACTTGAAGTGATATGTTTAAGTTGGACTTTAAGCTACACTTTCACCATAGACGAGACAACTGCATGAATTAGTTTGCAAGTTATGGACTTTAAAACAGTGGATATATTTTTTTGGACCATTCTGTATAACTGTATATACAATAAAAATAAAATTAAAATCCTTTTCGAAAATGCTAGTATCTGTTTTCTGTGTGAAAACAAACTTACACCATGTTCCCTATCAAGGGATACTTGTTTTTGTTGGTGAAGTGGAACAACCCTACTCGGGTCTCCTCACTATTAAAAGCCATACGCTAAATAAAATAAATTTTTCGTATTATATTACAGTACTAAATAGTACCTTCGACTGAACAGCTCGATCAGAGTCAGAATCAAAGAAAGACACTCAGAGTCACAAACCGAGTCAGAGTCAAGATCCAAGATTAATCCTAAAGTCCACTGAAACTGTTTTCGTCCGAATCATCCGTTCAGTCGAACTGCCGGCCATTTACACCGGTTGGTTCTAGCAGACGTTAAGCCTTGAGCGGTGTGTGGGTGAACAGGAAGAAGGGTTTAGGTGGTAACAGGAGAAAGTAGGGTTTCAGTGATTATAAAAGACTGTGAAATATCAATTCTCTACTTGAGTAGAAAACTCATTTGGCATGCATTATATTTATTTGTTGCTACAAGTTCTCAGTTTGTTTGGTTACGAGTTGGTGACTTATGTGGATAAGTGAATACAAAAATGTCTATTTCTTAGCGATTATGACTATTTCCAATTGCCTTACGTGGTATTGTAATGTTATTAATTTATTGTTAAAGAATTTTGAAAAGTTTTTCCAGAACCATAAATTTCAAATTTGACATTTTACTTTACGGAAGCAGTTTCAATCTAATAACATAGAAATGTTGAAAAATTGTTCAAAAAGATCTGAAGTATACTATTGTATTTTTGTGAATTATACTTAATAATAAACAAATTTACTTATTGCTATGCTAGTACAGCAATTACCTAGGCTAGTCAGTCTATATTATTGTGAAAATATAGATTGGATAGCCTGTTCGTCCACTAGAACCGTATTTGTCAGAAAACGACCGATCATCCGAAATGCTAACATTGAATCAAATGCCAGCTGTTCGGACATCGGACGCTTTCTGACAAAAACGGTTCCAGTGAATGACTACTGACTAGGCTTATTCTGATACAATTAATTATAAAAATAATTCATATTGGTCTTACTATCTGACTCATCCAATACATTGGATGATTTCCAGTATTTTTTATTGATCTTTATTATTTTTTTTCATTTATTCAAATTTTTGTATCAATCTTATTTGTGAAACAGAATAAAACGATTTGAATTCGCATTCAGTTACAGACGATCTTAAACGAAAGATGTATGCTTCCATATTGGTGGTGGGCGGAGGATTGAAATTTCATGGAATCAATACTTGGCTACATAACAAACTATCTCTTCAAGTTCCTTACATGTTTAGGTCAGGTAAGTCCAAGTCATGATTTCATTCAAAATGTTTTCTTATCTTTAGGAATTTGGTGATCCACCACCACAGAGGATTCTAGTATTAAGGCGCTTGTACACGATCAAATCCAATAAAATATAATTGAACTGATCAGCTGATTTGTAAGGTACCCACACACTGGACATGCTTTTAAATGAAACAGCAAACTATGAAAAAAAGCGTTTTGGATTCACAATGTACATCCGTCACTTTAATGTTAGAATTTACTGGTTTGAACTCAAAGTTAACTTTTTTTGGTTCATCTTCTTTTCACTGATACATTAAGTTGAAGGATCCAATTGAAAAGATCCAAGACAAGTATGGAACGGACGATTTCTTCTTCTCCTTTTTAATGCAATATTGGAATTTGATAAGTATAATTTGTATACGTGAAGTGTATAATGTGAATTGATACCATTCATTTAGCCACATATATAATACGAGTTCACCCCGTGCAGCGCAAAGCGCCGCTCACTTGAATTTTCTAAAATTCTTAGTTTTAAATACAGAGAGTGTATAGTGTCAGTGTGGCCATTTGTGTGAAGCATTCCATAACAGTATGAGGAGATAATTTTTTCCTGCCGCCGCCATCCTTTTGCCAAATTTTGAATCTTGATATGGGATTACAGGCAAACATGAACCCATTACTCAACCTTATTTTAAGAGAAAAAACATCAAAAATAACTCTGTTAACATTAAAATAGTCTCTCCACTCTTAGTATTCCTTTAAAAACTTAAAATTATGAAAACTAATACTGGCAAAGGCAAAATGTAAGTTAGAAGTGAATCACTTATCTTAATACAGAGTTATCATAAAAGAATGGTGCGAAGATTGAATTTTTATCGAAACCAGCGTTGAAGCCAAACAACCTAAATTAGACAGGAATCATGAACTGATCCGCGTCAAATGTTTGTCAGAAAATCGCACCAATTCTTTTGAAACCGCACCATTCTTTTATGATAACCCGGTATTTGATTTGTTTCCATTCCAATGCAATTCCAATGGGAATTGGCAAAAGTATGGTGAATTTTTCTCATATACTTTTATTCAAAAAATTAAATTTAATTTGAATTCTTTCTTTTCATCAATTTACAGTAAATTAGATGCCTGTTTAGTTCATTAATACGCCTTCTGTTATGTTGCATACATACTATGGTTATTATTATTATATATTTTATTTAATCCTTTGTAAACTTTAAACATTGCAAACCAGATATTCAGACTTTTGATGGCAACTCTCATTTAGATTTTTCTCAGGAGCGCCTAATTTCTCATTAAATAACACGACGATTAGTGTCCCTATCAATGGATAAATTAATCAAGAATTTTAATTTTTCAGAACAAATGGATATAGTGACAAGTCCCAAAGATATGGATCCGCAGATAACAGCATGGAAAGGCGCATCGGTTCTCTGCTGTTTGGAATCTGTTCATGAACTATGGATCAAACCCAGTGAATGGGAAAAGTATAGTGTCAAACTGCTCAGAGAAAGGGCCTGTTTTATGTGGTGAAAATACAATTTATTTATTTATTAAAAAACGCAATTTTGTACTGAATAAAAATACTTTTAATAACACAACATTATTGAAAATTGGTTCAACGCCTTGAAATGCACACACAGTATAATTATATAAAATTATCCTTGAATTGATTCGATCAGGACTTTAGCAAGCGAATTTCCGATTCATTTTCATCATTTACCTGGATAATGTTAGCTTTCAGTAAACTTCTGACGAGACAGTATTCTTCCTCGCTAAACTCTATCCATTTGTCATCATTTTCATCGTCATCGATTAGTTTCTGCAAAATTAAAATTTATTTATTATTTTTATTTATAATTTTTAGGTCTTGGAGTTGACTTTTAAGTAGCAATAACATTACTGGAATTGACTGAATAGAAAAAAAATAACTTAATAAGATAGAATAGATAGAATTGAAAATTGTAAATTCTCGATAAGTTGCACGAAAATCTAAACACTTCAAGTTGAATTCGTACAGTTCTTAAAATAATTCTGCAGTATTCATCTTGAATTACGGCGGGTCATGATATTTTTTTTGCAACTAGCCTGAAAATTTCCATTTTATAAATTATACTTTGATTCAAACTGCTTTAGGACCAGCCTAGAGCGGTCCACGACTAAGGTCAAGCGGGTCTCAATCCTAAAGGAGTTTTAATCAGAGTATAAATAACTCCTAAGAAAATTGAGTATTGCCATTGGAAGCAATTTAGACACTGAAATCCCAAAATTATAATTTCATTACTGGTTCAAGAAATATTTTTATATATCTAATGCCTTTATAGATCTTTTAGGAAGTAAAGTAGAAATATGTGAATACTTCTATAGATATTGCATGACAGATAATGGTAATTAATTAATGCCTAATCAATAGGCCTTGTATTGAATAAAAATTGAACTGGATTTGTAACTTCTACTTACCTCCAAGAGATTACTAACAGCCTCATGGCCATTGTTAGGGAATACCGTTTTTAGAATATAATTCTGCAAACAGAAATCATAATAATTTACAAACTCAAAACATTAAAATTGTTTATAAAAGGGTAAGACAAAGTGATTCCATTTGAAAAAAATGTTTGAAAAACAAAATCTTCTATAAAACTAGAATATTATAGCCCAAGCTTGATACAAGAAAAGTGTATTACAAAACGATGATAGCTTACTTTTAGTTGAACGTTCAGTTCAATCGTCATTTTCGTATTTAGCTTGAAGAATATCCATCTTTTGTCTCCAAATACTTGTTTCCTTACTTTGAAACATTGCTAAAAAATATAAAACAAACTATAGTGTACACAAAAAAAAACCCAATTCTACTCACCAATCTAGATTTAGCTTCTTTGAACTTTAAATCCAATATTCTTCTTTCAATTGCATCGACCATTTCCTGTTCCTCCTTTTTGGATTCAGCTTCATCAATCACCTTGATTATTGCCTCTGTTGCTTTTGTAAAACTGTAAATGTAAATTGAACACCATCTAAGTTGCTTGAAAATATTAGTTTTTCCAATATTACCGTGAGAATGTTAAGGAGAACTTGAGCAAAGATGTTTAAGGCCAATAGTAGAGATCATCAAAAGTATGAGATATAATATGATGGTGATGAAAATAAGACATAATAAAGGGAGGGAAAGTTTTCAAATACTAATTGATACTATTTTCTGATGAAATGTACCAAATCAATAAAAATATGCCTATCCATTTTTTCCTTGTTGTAAAATAAGAGGTTTTTGGTACTGTCGGAGGGCACAGTACTGTCAATGGTTTGGGGGTATACTTCACCGAAAACGGAAAAGGGGTTCCAAGGGCCCTTCTTAGTCCAGCGCCATGAATGGCGATGACGTGGCAGCGCTAAATATAAACATAAATTCAACAGCGCACACCAACTCGATGGTTTCATATGTTTGTGTTAGCGTTTTGCGACTCGCCACTCCTCAGTAAACGCTGGACTCAAAACTATAGTCAACCGGGCGACTCGGTCGCCGAGACAAAGTGTCCGGCTAGGGAAGGACACCCTGACTAGTCGCTGACTTCGTTCTCGCCTCCAAGTACCTCTTTCTCGCTCTTCCTCTGTGCAACACACCGTCAGCTAAACTCAATACGTATCTCTTTGTTGATACATATTGAAGATTTCTTTTATACACATATCATATAATACATCTCATATAATATTTTATACTACATATCACATGTAATATTTTTTCTAAACTAATTAAATGGTATCAAGTGTATGAAATGAATTGTAAGAAAGTTACATTAAGTCAATGACTCTATTGATCAACAAAAACCACACACACCAGTCTTAAATAATAATTATTATTATAGTCTCGAAGAGATTAATTAATATTTATCTTGAAAGGTCTGGCAGCTACTATCTACTATGTAAACATCTTGAATCATCAGGAAGGCTCAATCTATCAATAAAACAGCAAAATGTAAACAATTTAATTGTCAACAACGGATGACTAGCGCCAATCTTGCAATATTCACTTTTGTTTCTCTCTATCCTATTCAAAAGTAAAATTTATCACAAATTTCTCAGCATCCCATATTGAATTATGTTTCTGCACTTCATAAATAAAGTCTTCTGTGTTCAGTTTTTTTTCAATTAAAGCAGTAAATTTTTTCACTTTTCTCCTGATTTCGAACACACCCATTTTTTCACGCAAAACTGTAATAAATTCGGCTTTAAGCCTAATTATATTACACTAGGAAAAGAATGAAAACAATGTTTTCTATTCACAATGAATATCTTTAAAACATATTACTCAAGTTTCGATGCTTATGGCAACATCTTCCGTGTTGAGTTGAGCCAAACACTCAACACTATATAGATGATGCCATGAGCTTCGAAAACAGTATGTTTAATAATATTCATTGTGGAATTATAGACAACATTGTTTTCATTCTTTCACCTACTATGGAGAAATTCTACAATATCTGTTATTCAGGTGTTGATTTTACATTACACTTTACTTACAAATGAATTTATTAAATTATTCAGAAAAAATTCACGCAATGAGTCGTACAAATATGTTTTACTTCGGCAAAGGATACAGAACAACTGTACTGTAGCATACTGTAGTGAGACGGAGAACTGGAGTGGAAGAGAGAAAGAGATGAATGGCTGTCCTTGTCACTGCCGAGCATGCGCATTGGGTACATTTTTTGTTCGAGTCGGCGGACCTGGTCGCTCGCGGCTAATAGCTCCCATATAATCCAATGCCCCACGACCGTTCTGGGACACCAGGTCGCCCAGAATCGGTGTCCCACTCGGAAGACAGCCCGAGCGACTTTTTCTGTCGCCGAGACTTGTTTCCGACGGCTAATAGGGTCCCATCTAACTCAATGCTTTTTGGCCCCCGGACACCAGGTCGGCCGACCTGGTCGCTCTAGGCTAATAGGGACCTTACGTTGTTCCGATATGGCGTTGTGTGTAACGTTACAATGAAAGTTCAACAACAGTCTACAGTGGCATATTTGAATTACAGAAAAAAATAACACGGAAAATGTTCAAATAAGATTCAACTTAGATCAGGTCATAGTAACTCATCCTTGAGAAAACGTAATAATCTATTTCAAATTCTTATTGCTTACCGTTTTTGTTCCTTCTTCAAAATGAAGTTCTCCTTCTTCTTCAATTCAATCATTTTCATCAGTTCTGCCAATTCCTTGTGCAAAGAATTCATATACTGTTCACTGGCTTCTTCGGGAAACCTTGGGTGAGCTGAAAAAATTGTATAGATTACGATTTGATAAAATAATAGAAGTGATCAACTTCTTCACTTGATATTTGATTATTTCATCAGCAATCAACAGTAAGTAAATAGTAATAGATAAATAAAATGCTTGTAGACCTCAGAAACATGGTCTTTAATCAATCAAAATTCACTGAATTTTTAAATTGCTAGGTTTAACTTTCAATATTTCTTGTCTTGTCTTGTATTGATAGTGAGCGACTCAACATTTCATCTTCAGGTTTTCCACTATCAATCGAAACTATTGGTTTATAATAAAAATAATCAAGTAATAAATTGAAGCTATATTTTTTTGCCAAGTATCCATACCATTAGGTACTTAAGTTACGAGCTTTCAATAGGTTTTATTAAATTTCTTGGCAAATTTGTTTTCATCCCTAATTAAGCCACCAAAGAATTACATAAATGTGAATTTGAAGAAAATATACGGCCGCCACCATCTTACTCTCAATGACACCTCAGTGAGACTTATGCTAAATGTCAATATTAACTATACTACTACAAAACAGTATGTTCACTATTTGGATGGATATAACAAACTCTAGAAGTATTGGTTACTATCAGTGATGGGCAAAGTACGGCCCGTGGACAAATCTAATCTGGCCCGCGACGTGGTTTTGATCTCCCCTACTATAATCACAAACAGGACAAAACGTATTATTTGTTGTTTAATTTCCTAATCAGATTGGAAATATATTGCTCAAATCTGTAATAACAGTTTTCTTGTCATCACTTTTCAAGTATTATCAGGTATGAAAATGAATAAATTTATTATACATGAATTTTTTATAATATAATATCATTCTTTGCCTACGCACAGGTTTTATACCTATGTAGGCACATTTCCATGATGTTGAAACTTTGTATTATATGTTATTCTATAATTTTTCTAAATTTTGTACTTGTACTTGTAATCAAACTGTAACATTCAAAATATGTGTAAGATATGGAAATAAAATTATTCTGACTTCTTTGGTCCGCCTCAGCGTATTTCTTCATTTCATGTGGCCCTCCTCTCAAAAGTTTGCCCATCTCTGCTATAAGCGGAACATTCTGTGTATTGTACTGTTGACCTAAGATCAATGTTTGATTTTTAATTTCAAACGATTTACATCAGTAGCGTCATTTCATCAAAACCTTGAGGGGGGCAAACACCGCGGGGGGGGGGGTGTTTGCCGGATAAAATGCTCATTTGTACATTAGCTAGTACAGAATATTTTCTGTAACCCAGGAATCAGGGGGGGCAAATGCCCCCCCCCTGCCCTCCCCAAATGACGCCCCTGATTTACATTAATTCAAATTACAGAATGTTTCTTTCACTTTACTTACCCACAGGCGATCTTTCTTGTATTTCTGCGAGTAGGCTCTTGATATAATCACTGTTGTCTCTGATATATTTGGTGAAATCCAGAAATGTTTCATTTCTTCCTCCATCATCATTTTCAACCATGCCAGTGAATTCACGCCACAGGAATTTTGCGTGTTCTGTCTTGTACCTGAAAATATCATTCAAAGAGTGCCGTTCACGAGTTGACGTGTCGCGGCGGCTACCGAATGACATGTTGGAAAACCTGGATTCATCCTGTAAATTAAAAGTAGAATGAACAAAATATTTGGCTTCTGAAAATTTGGAAGCGATTCATAAATGAAGATGACATAAAACATAAGAAAACAAAATGAAGATGACGATGCTTTTGAATGATTAGTATTGTATGTGTGTATAATAATATTCATCATATGAAATCGATGTAACATGGTTTCATTCATCACTAAAAATCTATAAATTTACGCAACCAAAAACGCACGCTAAAACGGTTTTAAACATTTTCTCATTAATAGGCCTAAAATCGACGTTTTCGAGAAAGACCTGGGAATATATGATCAGAGTTTTAAAAAAAGTCCTTGAAATTACAACTAAAATCGACGGTATGTATTTTTTTCTCAGCTTGATTTGATTAATTTATTTGTGTTATGGATTGTACACAATACAATATCATTACAAGTGACATACATAATATCAAAACAGTCACTAAATTCTTATTAAAATCACATCACAGAAAGAAAATGTGATGTTGAAAGAAAACAATTATCGTGATAATAATAATAATAATATTGTGATAATCTCATTAAATATGAAATGCCCCTTTAAACAGTAGAATAGAATAGAGATTTTATTGAAAAAACATCTGAGAACTTCAGATACAATACAAATTGTCATACAAATACATAGGTCCAAAATCAAAGTACTAATAAAGTAAAGCAAATCAAAAAATTAACATACTACAAACTAGTAAAATGAATAGGTACATTTCAAATCATACATTACATGGTAAGCCTAAAGTACACAAACAGTAGATTTAGATGCTTTACAAAAAAATGTACCATAAATAGCAGCAGTATTGGATACTGAACAGTTACCAGAATATTATAATGATGAAATAATGTGATATTTGAGGTAATATTTATCCCCGGTAAAGAGGTTATAATAATTGAGGAAAGTGGATGAAAATATAGCAATGAACCTACCATCATTCACTATTATTTCAAGTATTGGAGTCTGAATAGATAATTCTTATAACTAGAAGTTAAATTTCAAGTTTCAGATTTAAAATAATAGAACTTCACAGTCATAAATCACAAACTCAGGATAAGAATAAAGACATAAACAAAACATTCGCGGGAAGAATCAGTTTCAGCTGTTTGCTATTTGAAAATATCATGTCTGCCAACAAAACAGTTCAAGTTTTGTTTTTAGCAGCTTTCGAATTCATTTGAGGAGCAATATATTGTTTGAATGCACTCAAAAATATGAATGAAAAACAAAAATTATAAGCAAAATATAATAATTACACTATATTATTCTTTATATCTGTTATTTTCGGGATTAGGGTGTGTGTGCGTGCGTGTCAATCGCTTTGTTGCCAGTTGTGTTTTGTCGTCTTGTTGTTTGTGAGAAATCGGTGAAATGATGTTTAGGTTTTGTATGTAGGGTTTGTATATTAATCTAGAATTTCATGTTAAGTGTAATTTATTTTGTATTATCTTCGTCATTATTGCTACATTCATGATGGACTATGAATTTAAAGTAAAGACTGCCAATGAGAGAGCAAAAGTGGAAGATTTGTTTGATTATGAAGGTTGCAAAGTCGGCCGGGGAACTTATGGACATGTTTATAAAGCAAGAAGAAAAGATGGGTAGGTTTAGTAGTACAAATTTCAATTTTAATTAAAAATTGAGGTTCTTCTACAGTAATTATAAGCATTTTTAGAATAACTTATGTTATGTTGGTGATGAAATCGCAAAAACTAGTGGTCTAACCTAAAAATTGTAATTTATCATAATTATTGTCATTTTCAACTCAGTTATTTAAAAAACATTGAAAGTAAACGCTGCTGGTCATACAACAAAAGTGATCGAAAAGTCAACGAAAGTGATTGAGGGCTGTAATAAGTTGGGCCTAGGCCTACGTTTTGTGATTGATAATTTTATTCATTCACCGTTGGATAATCATTCTCAAATAGCCTACCTATCCAATTACATTAAATATTTTTTAATAATTTTTTTACCAAATAGAGCTAATTTTAATTATTCTATCTAATCAATTAATCGTTGACTAGCCATTTGAAATCACTTGTATAGAATCACTAATTTTATCCTATAGACTAATTTTAAATAGCCTTGTTTCTGCTGATAGCCAAAATAACGTTTTTCAGACAAATCCTTACCACTTTGAATACTTTATTGAGAATTATCTGTAAATTATTGATATTATCTAAGATTTTAACTTATCTATTGATTGATGTTACGTTATCAGATTTATACTGATTCGATTTAGATTAATAATATCAAAGAGTAGATTATTCAAGGTGGGTCGAGCCATGTTTCATAGTGAAAGATTTGATTCTGAACAAGCCTGTATTCAATATTGAATGTAATCATTCATGAGTGTGTTCAATGGCTATTAAAAATATGTATGTTCAAATGAGGTATCTCTCATTACAAGTGGATTTAATTGAATGGATGTATTTTTTCCAGGTCAGACAATAAAGACTATGCATTGAAACAAATTGAGGGCACTGGTTTGTCCATGTCAGCGTGTAGAGAAATTGCAGTAAGTAATAAAATACGAGGGTAGGCTGATAATTAATGCACATAATCTTGTTTAAGATAAACAATAACAAATAGCAAAATTGGGTGGAAACCAAATTAAAGTATAAATTTTAAGCTTCAAAATCGTGTTTATAATTTCCACCATAGTCATCATTAAGCATTAAATATTTCTCCCAACGTGTTAAAAACATTTTCTATTTTGTAACTGAACAATTCTTTCAGCTTTTCTTGAACCCAGGACTCAATAGCTGCCTCCATCTCATTGTGCGAGCTACAATGATTACCCTTGAGGTTTCTCTTAAGTAGAGGGAGAAAATAAAGATCGCAAAGTACAAGATTGGGAGAATGTGGTGGAATTAGTTGAAACTTCAGGTTTTTCAGAGCCCCTCAGTTGCGCGTGAAGTGTATGGACAAGCATTGTCATGCTGCAAGATTATTGGCGCCAAGTTCCCCCTAACAACACAGCAAACTCGACGACAGAGGTTTTTTTAGATTCTGTATGTACTGCGCAGAATTCACCTTGTTGAAGTAATCAGTCACATAAACTCGGCGAGCACCCCAAAACAGTCAAAAAACGTTTTGCGGTTGTGTTTTGAATTTTTTTGCATCAGGTAAATGTGGATGACAATACCCTTGCGATTTTTATCTTTTCTCTCTTCTTAAGGGTAATCATAATTACAGCTCCCACAATGAGGTAGAGGCAGCTATTTAGTCCTGGATTCAAGAAAAGCTGGAATAATTGTTCAGTTACAGAATGAAAAAACTTGTAACACGTTGGGAGAAATTTGTAATGCTTAACGATGACTATTAACTATTTATCATATGTATTTGAAGTTAAGCACGTTAGATGAGACGCAAAAATGTTATCTAGTGCTCTTTAAACACCAGTTAAACGCAGCGGCCGCCATAGTGGCCGACATTAAACTAAGTGGCTAGGTGACGTTACCAGCTGTGTGGCCGGTTACGTGTCCAGTGGCTGGGCACTAGTTCTTATGGCGCTTATTACACTACGGTCGCCATGCAGGCCTTAGACTTCAGACAGCTTTTTGAAATACTTGAGAACTTGAGTAAATAAGATCAAAATTAAGAGTGAATTAAGATCAAATTGTGAATTTTAAGATCAGTTCAGACTTTAGAGATTGAAGCTTATGAAGACGGTTGCGTATACCCCGTATTTATAGCCTAGAGCCGTCATGCTAATTATTTGGAAATAATCCCCATCTTTATTATTGAAACGTTTTTCTATTACAGCTTTTGCGTGAGTTGAAACATCCAAATGTGATAAACTTGATACGAGTATTTCTTTCTCACAACGACAGAAAAGTATGGCTCTTATTCGACTACGCTGAACATGATTTATGGGTGAGTTGAATAAATGGTTTGATTTTTTTCTATCCGAGCTTCATCCGAAAGTGTTGTTTTTTGACGTGTCTAACTACTAGGCTTGTTCAGATTATTTCTACAGCCAATCGATTGATTTAATTCAAAGTGTAATTCAACTGTTTTAAAAGTCAAGTAATCAAGGTGCAAGTATATGTTGAATCATACCGTTACAGATTCAGTAGTGTAGCCTAATAATTTGTTGAATCAACTTTGAAAAGTTCAATAATTGCTTTGTGTTCCATTGTCCATTTTAAAAATATGTAAAGTTTTTCTCCACTGTATTCTAATTAGTTCTTGACGACAATAATTCAACTGAGAGGTGATTGTCCTAGGAATCATGAAAATCTGAGGATGTTTCAAGAATCAATACATTTTTTTAATCCATCCTTTTATTTATACTTATGAATCTCATGGAAAATGATTAAATTTGAATTCTGCTTGTACCAGTCTATGTTAACGGGATTAATCCACAAAGAAATGTGTAATGGAACAACGTAGTATGATGATGGTAGTGGGCCTAACAGAGGGCCTGTTATTTCTGCACAAGAAATACACAACTGTAAATTATTTTGAAAATATTGGGATGGAACTTTCTTAAATTCATGCTTTTATTTTCATTGTGCAGCATATAATCAAATTTCATCGAGCAGCCAAAGCCAATAAAAAACCGGTCATGGTTCCTAAAGGAATGGTCAAGTCATTGCTGTATCAAATTTTAGACGGAATTCACTATCTACATTCCAATTGGGTCCTGCATAGAGATTTGGTAAGTTCAATTCATTTGTCTCTTATGTACTCTATTCAATTCAATTGAACAACTTTTACAAGTTTACTAGGATGAAAAGAGTTCATTTGAACATGATTCACCATGTACTTAATGTTGAACAATTTCAGTCCAAATCTTTTATTGAAGATAAATGATGTCGTTAAGCATTAAAATTTACCATTATATGATGTCGTTACAGACCCATTATTTAGTGTCGTCTCTCCTAGATTGAAGTTGCCAGTTCGTACGATCGTGAGTCCTCTCATTTGAAATCTCCAATTGCGTCATATTTCTTTGGACTAGTGCTATCCATGTGAGGCCAAACAATTCCACTCCCTCAACAACAATTCTGCCTCTACCCTTTGGCTGTGTTCCTGTATCAAAGTAGCTGTTGAAGTGATTTAGCTATTTTTAACTCAATTTTTGTTGTCATATTCTAATTAAATCTTTTATACTGATCAAAGCTACTTCATAAATCCAATTTGTTTCTCTTTCTTTCTTTTTGTTATTTTAAAAAGTTTGTTTTTGTTAGTCTTTCAGTTTGTGTCGATGACATTGATTCAATTATTGTTTCTTTGATGCTGTAATATCACAAGTAGGCCTACATTATTTATATTTCGTAATAGTTCTCTTAAATGTTGTGATTTCAGAAACCTGCTAATATTTTGGTAATGGGTGAAGGCCCTGAGCGAGGTAGAGTGAAAATTGCCGACATGGGCTTTGCAAGACTGTTCAATGCTCCGTTGAAGCCGCTGGCTGATCTCGATCCAGTGGTCGTCACATTCTGGTATCGTGCGCCCGAACTTCTATTAGGTGCTAGGCATTACACTAAAGCAATAGGTCAGTTTTTCAGCTCTTATTTTTTTAACATCTACTGTTTTGTATTATGAATGCTTTATCAAATCGAGATAAAATTATTCTATAAACGGTTTTATAATCGATAATCGTTCAACTAGTAAATTTGTGTAATATTCAACCGTTAATTTCTTCAATCATTCACAAAGAAGAGTAGAACAGGCTTATGCCCAACACCCCCTATGTATACACTTGTTCGATATTTTATTCGATTCCAGCATGCGGCGTGGCACATGCTTTGCAGCACATGAAGCTTGTGGCACTCTTTTTTGGTGCAGCATTCGTATTTTTCCTAATTTCGGTAGGAGTAGCATGCTGGAACGAAAGACTATCCAATCTCGTGGATCGTCTTGTGCTTGCAGCTTGCTTGAGCCGCACAGGAAGTCGACCTAGTGTGGACATAGCTATTGTTCCTCTTCCAATTCAGACGATCAGTCTAAATCCAGGTTTTGTCATATTATATTACTAAAACACTAATATTCAAATATTGAATGTGATAATGATAGTTTCTTCCAATTTCATAGATTCCATATTTACTTTGCGTTTTCCATATTTGCGTTGTCAATGCAAGGCTGTAGATTACATAGATAAATTATCTTGGTTATAATGAATGTGACAATGATTGTTCATTTTAATTTTATCAATTTTAGGTCGTATGAACGACAATAAATGAACGTCTGAATGTATGTTAAGATTCCTCATATCTATTATTTTTTATGTACGAAATGGTTACTGTGTACGGTTTATAGCTGAGCATGTAATCGTAGTGTATCGTTGGTAGACAAGAAGCTTATCGAACTGTGTTATAATTTTCTGTATTTTGTTGAAAATATTGATTCTTACATTGTATTAATTATATTATCTATGTTTAGAATTATCGATGTTACAAACGAATAGAGAATAAATATGAAATATTGTCATAATTGAATTTTATCAATTTCCGAATTTAGAAAGACGAATGGGTCTTTTGATCTCATCTGGGCAAAATAGATCAAAGTTGTTAACTTTTTATCTCATCAATTTTCTCACTTGCACACCTTAAATGATTATTACAAAGATTTTTGATGTGTAAATATTGTTAAATTTAAATATACACCTTTAATGTATTTGCAGCCCTGATTTATTTGAAAGGTTAGTCTTTCAAATAAATTTTAGTTCATCTCATAATTGATTTCACTTTTATATTTCAGATATCTGGGCAATAGGTTGTCTATTTGCTGAATTATTAACTTCAGAACCTATATTCCACTGTAGACAAGAAGATATCAAAACTAGTAATCCATATCATCACGATCAACTTGATAGGTATCTATTATCTTTGAATAATATTTTTTCAGTTTTTTTTAATACATTTTATGATAATATGTTGTATTGTAATGGTTGGAATTCTACTAATGTGAAACACTTGAACGTTTTTAAAAATCAAATCAATTTATTTCAACACAGCATCACAAGACATTTACATATATTGTATTGTTTTTACAATAATAAATTTATATAATATAAAGTTACAATAATCAAATAGAAATAAAAATTACAGTATGGGTTGAGTGAAATTCCCCAAGAAGACTATGAGTCTGTGAATGTGGGAGAGTTCCTATAATGTGGGATGAAGTAGTATAATATGAAATGGTTTGATTAATATTAATGTGGATGGTAATTATATGTTTATAATGCATTTGAAGATTTTTTAACTTGTAAAATAGTTTTTATCCTTTTGATAATCGATAACCATGATCTCTATTTTCTGTATAATATATTTTTTCAATAATTGAAATTTGAAGGGTCAATTTACAATCGTGATGGCAATTAACTTGAACAAAGTAAAGCAAACCTAAAATAATTCTATATTTTTGTAAGTTGCTCCGCATGAGTCTGTATGCTCTATTATCATGCTTTATTTAAGATGAGAAAGATGATTATTTAAGATGAGAAAGATGATTTCAATAAATTCCATCCATCAATTTCATTCATTCTATTATTATTTGTAAGTTATTGGTCTGCTTGCACAAAAGTGGATTGAAGTTAATTTTCGATTACTTATGAGAATTAACATTGTTAATTGGAGATTATATTTGGCAGGCCGTTGAACAACTAACACATTGATTTTTTCTCTTCTGCAGGATATTCAACGTAATGGGATTTCCGCTAGAAAAAGACTGGGAAGATATCAAAAAGATGCCTGAGCATCCCACTCTATTGAAAGATTTCAAGAGATCGAAGTAAGTTGGAGGAGTGATTAGTGTACCAAATATATTTTGTAAGTCTTGTTTTGTTATGCATTTTCATTTCTAGTTTGAATTATTCATTTTGGTTTCACGCAAACATGCCTCTCGTTTACAAAATTGTGTGTGTAATCATATGATAAATTTAACCAAAACAATTAGAGGTTTTCTCTGCCCTCGTTTATTGCCAACTGACGGACAGATCTATATTTCTATATTCCAGCAATTTTACACATATATACTGAGCTCCACCTACTTTGGAAGCGACCACATAGGCTCACACTAGTTGAAAAAAAAGAATTCACACAATTTGGCTATTAGGGGATATTTTATACAGCTATTTTTCTTCCTGTCTTTGCAGGAGCAATTACAATACTTCTAACTGACCGAAATCTAAACTTCAACTCTATTTTCATCAAAGTGTCTTGTCTACTTCAGTATTCGCCATACTGAAAGTAACGATCACTAAAATGAATGATAACATGAAATTAACAACTCTATGCATCACCAGATTGATTCTGCTAGCTTAGATATTAGATAATTGTCTTAAGAAACTCTTTAATCTACAATATTCCTTAATTACTGCTTTTTAAACACAAAAAACTTGGTGTTATCCAAGTTATTTTCATAAATTAATTTTGTTGCAGGCTATAAACAAACATAACTTACAGTATTCCAGTAATCCCAAAGACTATCGGCCAATTACACGAAAATCCAATTGAATTAAACCACCTTAAAATGGCGGCATTGCATTGCATTCGTTCATTGGTTCTCGTTACAGGGACTGTAAAATCAGTCTGATCCCGTTAGATGACATCATTTTACAGCGGTTAAGTTCAATTGGATTTTTGTGCAAATGGCTGCCAATTTTTTAAATAGATTCTATTCTTTTAATAGATACTCAATGGTTGTGGCAATAGTGGCTGTAATATCATGTTCATTCACAATATAATTTTTTTATTAACAAGTTCTTTTTGTTTCAGCTATTCGAGTTGCTCCCTAGTGAAGTACATGGATCGACATAAAATCAAGCCTGATAGTAAAGCATTCCATCTGGTATGAATAATAACCAAACATTAGTAAAATATAGTTGCTTGATTGTGTAGAGTAAAAGCGAGAATTGAAAAATGAACTTAATTTTTTATGAAATCTGATTTTAAGATTCGAATAGAATAGAAATTGTTCAGTTTCGAATAGCTCGTTTCTGTAAAGTCATATTACTGTTTTCTACTAGAGAAATTGATGAAAAAACAAGAACTCTTATATCATTATAAAATTTTTCTGTTGAAATATTACACCACTGTGTAATATTGTGTAAATTGTTTTTTTTCGGTGGATTGTGGTGTTGATTGGTTGAATTATTTACCCTTTGGGCGCATGAATTTCTATTCTGCAGAAGCGTGATTTGAATATTGCCTAATTAATTACAGAATATTTTTCACTACGTAATATTCCAGTTTCAAATTAGAAATACCCGTTGAAATAACCTTCATAACTTCTCAAAATTTCTGTTGATTTGAACTCTCATTCAAAATTCCATCACTTCAACATGTCAATGCATTTTTCATTTTCCAGCTTCAGAAATTATTGCTAATGGATCCAAATAAGAGAATAACATCGGAACAGGCAATGCAAGATTCGTACTTTCAAGAAGAACCGTTACCCACTCAGGAGTAAGTTGATTTTTATTGGTTAAAGATATGCTTCTCAAACAGAATGATCCTTCGATTATCATTCTTGTTATGAGATGTTTCATTTTGTCCCTTATCCTTGTAATCTCTGTTCTGTGTCTTGGATATCAATATCATGTAATAATACAATACTAGTATCATTTTTTAAATTTGGAACTTTTTCAAATCTCATTTAAGAAGAGTTCGCCATTGCAACTCACATCCATACAATTATTAAATAATGCAGCTGTTAAGAAAAAGTCTGATTTAAAAAAATTCTGTGTTCTTATTATAAGAATTTATGTTTTATATCCTCTATATGGATTTGATTTTAATTTTCCAGTGTTTTCGCTGGCTGTGCAATACCGTATCCGAAAAGGGAGTTCCTCACAGACGATGATCAGGATGACAAATCTGATAAAACCAGACAAAACCAAAATAATGTAAGTAGAACAGTCTATACTCGTCTTCCATAGAAATCTTGAATAAAATAATTTTACTTCACTACTTCACGTTTCTTTTTGTTTCCTCATAATTATTTTGTTCACTGTTGTTAACTGAATTTGTTGAAACGTTTTTCTTTCATGTGTAGTGTATATAGTAGTGTATAATAATAACTGTGGTCAAAACTTCTCTTATTCTATTCTTTCTGTGAAACCATTTTTACAGTGAAATGAATGTAGGTCTATATGACGTTTTATCTACAAATCATATTAAATATAAAAAATTTTGTTTTTATCTAAGAAATAAACATATTTGTTCTTTTACTTGGAATGTGAATAATGTGCTTTTCGAATGATATGGATAAATAATAATAATACAGTAATAGTGAAATTTGTTCGAATGCTCTATATCGAAAAAAAACAACATGCACTTGCAAACAAAGTATTCCATACTGGAAACTTGTAAATATATTAGATAAGGACCAATAATTTTTCTTTAGCTTATTGAATCATTTTTGGTTTTTATGTTATCTTGATATGTTTAAATTTGAATTATTTGTTTGAAAGTTTTTGGTGTTCAATTTACAAGTAAACAAATGAATAATAATTTACCTTTTTATAAATGATTTGTAATCAAGTTCATTTCTTTATTTCTCGTCTGATATTTTCTCTAAATTCGGCTTAATTCTATAATTTGAGTTATTACTTTGACAATCTTACAAGTAAAGCATCATATAGTATATCATTTTGAAAAAAAATATGAATTCCTACTCTCTGACTCCTTATATATTTAATATATTTTTTGAACTTTGTGCGTGTGTAAACTTACTAAGACAACCTTGCAAGTATGAGCAACATATTGTAGTATTTTGTAATGAAAATAACAACTCTATACTCTTTGACTTACTTCTACGTGTGCCAGCTCACAATGACAAACTCAATTTCAAACAACATATTATTTTAGTAGTTTATATTGAAAATTATGACTCCATCCTTTTCGACTTCATATAGTGTGTGATTATTAGCTTATTTATGCTTTGACTTCTATGTATGTCAACTTACAAAGACAAACTCTTAAGTTCAAACAACATATTTTGGTATACTATATTGAAAAATACGACTTCATCCTTGTTGACTTGATATATTATGTGTGTCATTATTGGCTTATTTGTGTTTGAATGGCTCTGTTTAGTTTTCAAAAGCTGTTTAAATGTCATAGGGAGGCCAAGGCGGTCAATCAGATCAGGGAAATCACAACCACGGTGCTAGTGCAGCAAAACGGATGCACTTGGCCGGACCCCCACACCCCGTCAATCCAGGCCCTGCTATGACTCAGCCTCCACAGGATTTCCACCACGTATCCCAACAAAACATCATTTTCACGTCTGCCAACACCCAGCAAGGAAATTTCCCTCAACGTTTCTAGTTTATTCTACTCTTATGCGGTTCACTAGATCTGAATTAAGACTGTGTGGGTGATTTTCTCTATAAATTGTCAGGGTTTTCTCAGATTTTTAACTTTGATATTGTTTGCGTCGAACCGTTGCAGGACTGAATGTGGAACAAGATATTGTCGAACTCCGTTTCTTAGTTGATAGTTAGCAATGACAAAAAACGTTTATGACTGGTTACCATGTACCGTAAACTTGACTATGGTGGTGATGGTAAGCACCTGTTGAAATATCAAATGACTCTAAAAATAATGAAGCTCTCATCTCTCAACCAATAATAATACACCTTGAAAATGATTCCTTTTACCCTCTTCATCCTTCCCTATCAATTGAAATTTACTTGAAATTATATCATTGTTGTTCATAAAAAGGGAAACAAATTGAACTTTTTAATCAGAGGAGATAAAATATAATGTAGGATGGAAATCTTCAAAATAATAATTGAGGTCCTTTTCCAATTAATAAATATGTATAATTACGATTTTTCCTCATTATTTATCACTAGTTTTTTTTAAAGGAAAATCAGATTTTAAAGGAAAATTATAGTTTTAGTTGAGTATACAATGATATTATAATAGTTGAGTATAATTTATAATCAAGTTAAAACCTGTCCTATTTATTAGGAGTGTTGGAAAGGGGCCCTAAGTAGTAAATAAATGACATACTTAGAACAATCAGTTGAATTGTATTTTAAAATATCATATTTTTTATCATATAAATATCACTGGAAAATTTAAAACGCTTTTAGCTGGACTAAGCGTTTACGACTCTTCACACTATTTGTGCGAGAAAGGTTTTATTTACAACATGACTCAAAAATTGTTCTTTGTGCGAAAATTATAGTTTTAGTTGAGTATACAATGATATTATAATAGTTGAGTATAATTTATAATCAAGTTATGTGCGATACTGAATAATAAAGCAATAATATAAAGATACATTTTGTGCTTAATTCATTTTATCATTATTACCTTTCATCACTTGGGCCTATTATTAGCAAAAAATAATTTTTGATAAAAAGTAACAAGGACTGTCATGTAATGCTATGAGAGCTCTTCAAATTGGGTACAATATTGTGGAATTAGTCATAACCCGTTAGTATTTCCATTCCTTATAAAGAGTAACATGTCAATACCCTCAACCTGCTCTGCAAAATGTACTATTCTCAATTATTATCTATTCTGGTTTTGTTGTTTTTGCAGCTCGTTATTTTTCTATCTATGGGTTTAAGCCACAAAACAACAAAGTTCTTGAAATAAATGAGAATCTATTTTTGCTGTCAGTAGTGGATCAATCTATTTATGAACCCGACCGCAATTATTATTCACCCTCAACCGTTCAACTAGATTGCAAACAAATGTATAAAATTAGATTGGTAAATCGATAAGCCTTGACCTTTCTTATCTATAAATTATTAATGAGGATTATTTCTGATTGAATGCATTCTGCAATTATTGCAATAGTCGTATTTTTAAAAATATCTAGTCATTGATTCTCCCTAGACTTTTTAAATGTTTCTATAAATGAGAGCAAGGCGCACACTGATTCAATGAATAAATACGATCGAAAATTAACGGCTCCTACCCCAACAGCGCATTAGGCTTGCTAAGAACTTGTTCCAAATCCACCAAACCAAGCATATAAGCTTGTTTCAAGTCTAGTCACCCAAGCCTATAGGCTTGGTTTTGACTTGGTTTAGAGATCGAAGTCTACAGTTTTTCAACTTGCTCCAAGCTTGGCTCACAAGCCTAGAACAAGTTTAATACCCTAGAACAAGTCTAAAATGTCTCTAGACCAAGCTTGGTTCTGACTGCAAATAAACAAGCTCATTAGAACAAGTAACTTTCAAGCTCTTCGAGAGTCTCCATAATCTAAGTTTGCCATAGCAAGTCAAAAATACACAAAAAGCTGGGATTGGTTTAAGCTTGTGTGCTGTCTGGGTAATGAGGAACCTTCCATTCTTCAATCTTTTTCTATCCACGACAGTAATGAAATTTTTAACAATCAAACTCAACTTTTTTGTATTTTGTAACTATGCTGTAGGCCTATTTTGACTACCTTTCTACCTAAAGATGAACTATAGCCTACTGTATTACGAATATTTCAAGTTTGTTGACTTCTTTCTTCCTCCAGATGAATATTCTAATCCAATCCAACTTATTATCCCCTGTAAAAAACATTAGGAGAAGAAAACAATTTAAAACATAAGAAAATATCTGCACTTAATTCTGGTAAAAACCCGTTTTATATAGGATCAATTATTTTATGTATAAGAAAAAATCATGTAATCAAAATAGATTATAAAATCCAATTTACACGGTAGATTCCACTTCAAACATAATTATATTAATATATACGTACTTCACCCTTTATGATGACTTAATTTTATATTATTCATTCAATAATGTTTTCATGGGGATCTTTTTTAACTCAATATCTCATCAGAATCATAATTATTATCCCTATTTTTCTATATTTTAATGAAAATATTACCTATTATAAGATACTATAAGTTAAAGTTATTGGTCATCATTAATTTTATTGTAGTATGAAAATCTCAGTTGTAAAGTTATAAAATATTCAGTTAGGTATCAATTTTATGAAACATTCTATTAGTTACAGTATTCTATCAGCAGTCCAATCATTTACTTGAACAAAAATTGTACTACAGTATTAGTAAGTATATTGACGATTATGGCGCGGTTTCACGATACCAGTAGACGTGTAGGTTACCGCCTTTAGTGATAATGTGATAGATATCAATAATAACAATCAAAACGTCATGCTGTCACAGCCATAAATGTGATCAAGTTTTTTTATCTATGAAACAAAACCTACAATTCAACAAGTCCATAATTTTCAACCGCAATGCGTTTTGACCATATCAATTTCATTTTTTTCCCATTGTTTACCGTATCAGATTGACCGATAACAAGTAACAGTAGAACCCTGGAACAACTTGTCCCCCTCCCCCATCATACCACGCATAGTCACCCCACAAACCACGTTTGGCTTTAAATTTCGTGCATTCACTCCCCGCACAACAGTTCGCACGGTAATTTGTCTTTCCGTCGTCGTTGTGTTGAATTCCAGCTCAATAATTTAGCTGAAATGAGCAGCACACGAAGGTCAAAGTCCGCTACGCTACTCTTTTGAACCGCTGCGACTTTTCTATCACGCAAACTTCTACAGAATAAATTATTGAGAAGTATGTGCGGTTACCAACTTGAACTTACTTGAACTTGGCGGGGTCCTTCTTGTTAAAGTGGAAGAGAGCGTACCGTATTGTTTGCATACATTTTCTCTCTGCTGAATTGTTATTGCTGTTTTGCTAGAAAATGCAAAGGGCGAATTTCTCATAATAATTATTCAAACATCCTTTGTAATACAATCATATAAGAATTACACTGGAAACTTTGTAGTGAGCATATTGACAACAGAACTAGGCTTTTAATAGGTAGCTGATGAAAAGCGATGAATAAGTCAATGAATATACGAGCATACCGCATATAAACTAATAATTATATTTTTGATTATTTAAAATTTCTATATTTCTCTTAAAAAACAACGATGTGATCATGGAATTCTATTACCAATAACAGAGAAAAATGGTTATTTTATTTTATCTTTACTAAACTGCAGTGGCGGATCTGCGGGGGGGGGGGGGGGTTTTGGTGTTGAAGCCTCGCCAGGGAACTAATGCTTGTACCACCTACTTCCCGGTTTTGTAGCGTAATATACTATTACAAAAAGCAAATTTTCCTAGGGAGGATTCTCGACCATCCTTTTTTCCTTTTTCCAGAGGTATTTCAAATTCCCCCGTCCCATTGGTAGATCCGCCTCAAAAAATTCTAGATCCGCCACTGCTAAACTGGATGATAAATATTTGTGATTAAAAATACCATATAGGCGTATACTGTTTTATTTTTCAAATCTCTTAAATAATACGTATTGAACTCACTCGCTAGCCATGATAGCCGTGAGATATCCGTCAGATATTTCTTGCTTTGCTCCACATTATGTTTTCTTTCGACAACTACAATAACTTACATGAAAATATTTGAAATGAGATATGTTTATTTGAACCAAGAATATAAAACACAAAAATTTTTAGGAAATCAAAATTTTGCCCACTGTTCTCTTCCTCCCCTATCTACACTGATGCTCAATACTGGGTGGCGCAGAAAACGGGAAATTTTGAAATTTCACCAACTAACACTAATGAGGGTAAGAAAATGAATTTTTAAAGTTCAAGGGTAAAACCGTTAAGAAACATACTTATCATTAAAATATGCTCGATGCATATTATTAATATAAATATTCAATTTCATTTAGATTACATATTTCATTTAATTTGCTTATTAAATTTCAGTTCTTGTAGACAAATACTATTTGTTACAGTATTTAAAACCGGTTTTTACATATTTTTGCATTGCTTGCTACAGCTGTATCTATTTATACCTACTATACTGCCCGTAGGAATTTGCTGGAGCAAACTAAAGGATTTGGAGGAAACGGTATTGTCTTTCCGGGAAGGAATAAGCATTCCACCCTTGTCTGACATATGATAACGAGTCTCCTCTAGCTGGTGTAAACCCAAAATTTTGTATTCTTATATGAATGAATGAATAATAAATAGTGAATCCAGGTCGACAGACAGGAAGCAAACAGAATTTTCAGCGAAGGCTTGCTCTGTTTATTTTTGTTCTGAATAGGACACAGATCGCTGAGTAGTCCTCTGTTTGTAATAGACTACAACTTAGAACACAAACCCTCACCGTACAAAAGGTCATAGTTGTGACATTTCTATGGCATTTGTTTATCTATCGATTGGAGCCGTTCTCGTTTCATTTTTCCACATGAATCATCAACCACTCCACGACAAGTGTACACGGAAATAACGGCTATTTTTCAAATTAGGAAAATTGCATAGGTTTGCGTCATTATTTATAATCATGTTAGATTGCCAGATATATTCATGAATCAATAGAATTATAAATGTGTGAAATAGCTCTTAAATCAGCAGTCTGTGTAATATATTTGTTGATTTTTTCGAAGTTTCTCTTGTGAAGATTATCTTGAATAAAATACCTACTTAAAACATCTCATCGTACATGAATGTTTTTATAATCAAAATTGAAAAATAATTCAATAACGGTTTATAAAATGTTTCACACGTTATGTTGATGTTCACATGCATATTCGTCCTTCTTATTCTAAACTCTGATAGTCCGAAGTTAAGCGAGGAAAGAATAAAACTCTTTTAGTTTTAACTTGAATCAAATACTGTAATTGAACATCCAAAATGAAGCATTGTTACATTTTTATGCTGTGACCCTCACATTCAAATTAAATTACTTACATTTCACATTCCAAATGAGCCATATTCTCACATTTCCATTATTATTTATTATAGTAGATTCTTGCCGTGAAAAAGCAACGGAGGAATAATAAACTTCTTCAATAAATTTAGTATTACAGGTATTTCAAAAAAATTGTGATTTTCACCTCAAATGAATCATTTTAATTGCTGTATTCAGTCAACTAAATTCATTTGTCAGGCAACTAAATTTTTAGTTTCTAGTATCTGTACTGACTACACCGTAACTTAGCCCTCTCAGACAATCTAGACAGCTAGCAAACCTTTTTCATTTTTCTAAAACTGTGTTTTTTCAACCAAAAACAACTACCAGACTAAATTTAATACTGAAATGATATGCCTACCTTTTCATATATAATAGGCCTACTCATTCTGATTGAATATCTCCAAGATTGCAATGGTAAGAATCAATCAATCAGAAACAGAAGTTACAATATTATATTTACTTCTGTTTTTTATACCTATATTTCTTGGTTTGTTATAGCAGAGGTCAGCACAGATTCCATGAAAAATGTTCTGACAGATTTTCAATTTCGGGTTGAGTGATGTAATTGGTTAAGATAGGTGTAGCCGGAGTTCATCATCCTTCTTTCTAACTGAAGCTGGAATAGTGACTCGGGTTTTCATTCTGAACCTCATGTCAAACCTCGTAAGAGCGACATTTCTTGTCCTATCTGGCTGACGCGACATCTGATTCTAACAGAAGGCGAAAGTTATCGATCAACTTACTCAGCAGACTGACTTTTGCCTGTCGCAGAAGAAAGTTCTCACTAAGACAGAGATGATTCTTTCCTTCTGAATCGTGATGTTTTGAGCTCGCTAATAACCCCTAGTCAACTTATCTTTATTCCAACTTATTTGAAGAATTCTTTTTGATGTTGTGGAACTCCATGATGAAATAAAACACTACATTATATTGTCAATTCCACTATTTTATTGTTTACAATACTGGGTCTTAATTTTCAATGGTACTGTTGAAAATGTGACTAGTGTAGCCTCGAAACCGCGGTCCAGTGCTGTAAACAATAAAATACAGTGGAATTGGCAATATCATAATTATCATTTAGTGTTTTGTGTTATCTTTATTATTAATTCATCAAATCATGAATGATTAACTAAATGGAAAATCCTTCAAGTAGGCCCTATTCAAGTATTAAGTTAAAATGCAGTTGCACGCAAATCAATTAAATTTAATCGCCTCAAGTTTATGTCATTTGGTGGAACCAAAACATCTTAATTAAATCCCTATTGAGCTCCGTAAAACGAAGTCATTCTACATAGATGAATCTGGATTTTTTGCAATTGGCCACTAATTTTATATCTCATCAATTTTCAATGGATTGTTTATAAAGTTCATTCTCACATCTAAAGAATAACGTCTATGAGTAGAACGTTTAATCTAGTTTAAACTGAGCTGAGCTTCTACATTTCGCAAATTTCGAATATTTCTCTCTGGCTCTTATTGAAGCGGGAAACTAATTTTTTTAAAGAATACGTTATTGAATAAAACTTTCTCATTTGAGCAGAACCATACTAATTATATTTTATTGCTCGCTAGGAAAGTTTCAAGAGTTGGGAGCTGTTAATTCGTGATTATTCAAAGTTGGAATGTAACCAAGCTGAATCCATGATTCAGTTTCAAAGCAAACCTCCACAGAAGTTGCAAATCCTGATAACTTTGTTACTCAATAAGACAATCGTACAAATTAACAACTCTTCAGGTGAAACCTCGAATGCGTTCTGTTATTTCAAGCTTCTCGAGAGAGTTTCAGCGCTTACCTAAGCTTATGAGTTGTACTTTGTTCAGTGCTTGATCTTCTGAAGTATACTTCAACTTCCCTTCAACGCTCTTGCCAAGATATTGGGAAATCTGTATTTAATTGTAAACCGGCTGGGGAACCTTTCACAGTATATTGTTTAATAGTGATTGAGCTCCTGTCATCCAATCAATATTATTATTAAAAACTTGCAATTAATATTCGAAAAATAATAATGAACTATAATCAATTTGAGAATTTTTCAGGTTCTACTAGAAATTAATCCATTAAAAAGAAGAATCCGTGAAATAGGATAATAGCCAACATGTTATTTCTACAAAAAATACCATTTTCAAAAAAGGAGACAATCGGTCAGTTCCACGAAAATCCAATTGGATTAAATCATCGTAAAATGACGTCAGCGCAATCGCAATGACGTCAGATTGGTTCCGTTGGATTTTTAGATTATATCATTTTACGGCAGTTATATTTAATTGCATTTTTGTGCAACTGTACGAATGAGATTCTGATATTCTGATTTATTTATTTATTTAGCGTATGGCTTTAAATAGTGGGGAGACCCGAGTAGGGTTGTTCCACTTCACCAACTTAACCAATTATCCCTTGATAGGGAACATGGTGAAAGTTTGATATTCTGATAGTAGCGTAACATTCTTCTCAAAAAAAAAAAATAATTAAAATGATGATTTACTCATTTTCATACTAAGGGTGATGAACGGAAAATTGACATATATTATTGTAATATTGATTTCACCCATCGGTTGGATTATGTCATAAGAGCCTTGACATGAAAAAGATGGCTAGCTTGATAACTCAAAGTATGACTTGTGTTTATTCAACATAATTTATTCAAGACC
Source organism: Laodelphax striatellus (assembly GCA_017141395.1). Taxonomy (NCBI): domain Eukaryota; kingdom Metazoa; phylum Arthropoda; class Insecta; order Hemiptera; family Delphacidae; genus Laodelphax; species Laodelphax striatellus. The sequence continues at coordinate 22,468,071 of CM029536.1, forward strand.
CGTAGCTCTATAAACCAACAGTTCTAATCCATTATTGTACATCGCTACAGGAAACAGTATTGGTTTGAACAGGCCAGGTTCACGCCCAACGGCCCAGTTGCATAAATAATTTATGAATCATTTTATAGGTTCTATTGAATCTTTATAGCCATCGGTGTTTGCTCAAATTTTTCACTTATATATATTTTCCATTTCCATCAAGTTGTCTGAAGTGTTGAGAAAGAGGGCAGCGAGTGTGTGTTGAAGGATTACTTGAAAAAATAATTCGATAAATAGATGAATTTCAAGCTTGAGTCCTCATTATATTGTAATGAATATTATATTCCCTGTATCAATAATTCCCACGAATATAATTTGCACAACTTCAATTATATTATTATACAAATTAAATATTCTTATTAATAACTATAAAATTGAAAAAAATGTATTCTTAAATATAATTATTAAGAAAGAAACAGTAAATTAAGAGGTGATTATTAGATTTCAGTTTGAAATTGTGACCTGGTACATTCACTAGGAGCTCTGTCAACTGTAATAGATAGTATTAAATCATAAGAAATGAACCGATACAACGATGTATTTAAGGACCCGATGTGGTATAGTGTTCACAAATAAAAATTTAATTTTTTAATTTTTACAGTTGATATAAAATTTGATTTTAAATGTAATATTTTATCCCGGTCCTTGTGCTCCATAGCATGCATAGTACATTTGGAGATTAAAGTACCTATTTTTTTGCTTGTAACTTTTTTAAAACTCAACCCTCAATATTTAAAATTGTTAGGCTTCTTACTTGATCTATGAAGATATTATATATTCGAAATTTCAAAACTGTACGATCTTCCTTTTGTTAGATATCGTGCGGACGGGCGGACACTTGTACGATCGCATTAAGGCCGTATCGGATCCTTACAGTAATAATAATTACTATATTTTAAAAATAATGTGAATGAAACTTGTGTAGAATAAATACCGTACTTGAACAGAGCTCATTGAACGTGGGTATTATAAAGAATACTTGTGTGTTTTACAGTCAAGTGTGAACGTAAATCATGAACTCAAACGAGTTCCGAATAAAGTTTATGAAAGGTGAAACAAATGTTTTCCTTCCTTCAAAAATGAGCAATGCAACACTTGAATCACAGAAGCCGATTGATAGTCTATAATTATTCAGGAGTGGCTTTAGTCACAGAGAAGGAGAGAAAACTCTGAATAATCTCTGCTTTAGTTTTTCTTTTTGTCACTGAGCGGACAATGAACGTCGACAGTAATGTGATATGCAAAGCTTTTCATGTCCTCTTCACACTGGGCTTATGGTGGTTTCATTCTCATACCACTAATAAATATAAATAGGACTGTCTTTGATTAAAAATTCAGAACTAGAATACAAATGACCGCTGGAGAGGCATCCCATGAATAATTTACGTCGAATCGATTCTCATTTGCATGTGTCTTCTTGTCTTTTTGGCCGATTTTCACCCTCATCTAATAACGAAACTTTCTCTCTATCCCACACCTTTCATCTTCAAATATCTCCTCTCCTTCTCTTCTCACTTTCTCTCTACAAAATTTTCTCAAATCTCACTTTTTAGTCACTCTGTGATAAATTTCTTTCACATACTTGTGTCTCATTTGAAACTTTTCAAGGAAACTATCACTCGGATAGGCTATAACATTGGATTGCCAAATAAATTAACTATCACTATCACTATCTACTATCACTCGGATAGGCTATAACATTGGATTGCCAAATAAATTAACTATCACTATCACTATCTACTATCACTCGGATAGGCTATAACATTGGATTGACAAATAAATTACAAAAACATTAGCCTAATAAACAAGTTAATGAGACTAAAATTCTGAAAAAGAATAGAATCAAAAAGCTGTATTTCCGAATGAATAATTATGAAGAACTTTCTGTAAAGGAATTAAACTTTTGAGGTCGCTGAGTAAACTTTGCGAAATATAATATTCCACTGAGATGGCACATTGTTCTGCCTACCTTACCAACACTTGAAGCAACTTCCAACATTTCCATTCACTCTATTGTCTTGTAATCGTCATTCTCGAGAGCTGAAATCAGTTTCCATTCTCACAGAAAGCTCTGAATTTGTCCCCGGAGAAGTGTTCTGTGCTCTGTTATGTTCATCGATTCCATCCAGCTGCCATTATTCATTGAAAGGTTAAGCGCATTGAACGCCGGAGAAAGTTCTCCTGCTTGAATAGAACAATAACTGTATGGAATGGACTGACTTTTGTTGGATAGAAACAGCCAGCTAGCTTCCAGGGAATCGTGAATTATTTGTAGAAAATCTCTCGAATTTTGCTGGGTCTTTTCAGTGATGAGAATGATTGTTACACATGAAAATGGTTCCTCGACCTGGAACGATCAGCGTGAGTTATAATCGTCAATTCAAATTCAGGTGGAGACCGTTAATGGATTTTTAAATAAGAAGACAACTTAATTAAAATTTCAAATTAGTCGGAAAGTCGGTGATCCCCGAAGGGTAATGAACTCCAAACTCGAAGCTTCATCTTTACATAATATATTCAGTTCTGTATTCACTTATTTCCATATATTTTACATTACTCTAATAAATATACGTTCTCACCTATCTATACCATCTATTTTACTATTGAATTGGTGTATTGGTATAATGGTATTTTAGTAGTACTTTCCTTTCAAAACTACTGAAATTTCATTTTACTTTCATCCTAATAAAAATTATACTGTGAATTTATTCTGAAAATTCATTTTAAAAAAAAGAATCTAGGAGAAAGCTAGAAGATAGAAGATGAAGAAACTAAATAATACAAAAAGATAACTTACAAGACTCTTTATACGGGAAGAAACTTTAATAGAAGGCTTCTGAGATCCTCATTCAATCAGATTGTGGTGCTTGTAGGCTGACATTCATGTATTATTATGTCACCACGTTGACTGAAACGAGTGACCGTGATAGAAAAATTTGAAATTCGAATATCTTTTTCCCATTTTCTTAAACTCTCCATGCTAGAAACAACGATGATAGATCACTAAAAGGAAGGGAAAATCCCTTCCTATTCGCAAAATGGAAATCAGGTCTTCAATTATTCATGAGTTGGTCAATTTTCCCTGCGAAATTATAATAAATGGAAGACTATTGACTAGGGTAGCAGGGAGTTTACTGGAGCATTTCAGTGAACAAACAAAAAGTCAATTATCTGATAATTTGCTAAGCCTAGTAGCGGAGTGGAGAAAGTGGAGAAGTTTATCAAGTAATTTCATTGCGCATTTTTCAGGTCAATCTCAACTAACTGAATATTCAAGTAGAGGGAGGCTTAGTTTTGAAGTAGCAGAATACTCGAATCGAATGTAGGTAATCGATCATGAAGGTTGAAATAACTATTCATTGAAAACTGTAAAGTTTTTCAGTCTTCATTCAGAAATTTTTCAATGATCTTGCATTTATATATTTCTGCATCACATTCTCTTGATTCGAGTTTCGAGGACACGTTATAGGTTGCCTAAAAAGCAGTGGTTGAATTCATCTCTCATCATCCAGTCCCCATTACCCAGGGAAGAGTGGATAATGCCCACTACCCATGTAATTATTACTCATGTGGGCATCATCCTCAGGAAAAATTACCGTAAGAGAATAGGAGCAGAACTTGGTAGATTAAAGGAATTTTATATTAATTCTTTCAGGAAATAGTACTATTGGAGAAGGTTTGAAAATGGACATACATTATCGCTTCATTTTTCTAGACCCTTCCTCTTGAAATATAACTCATATGAAAGAAAACCATTCAATTTTAACAAAATCAGGACCTACTGTATATGTTTCAGAGCATAATAAACCAATAGCTACGTGATTAATAATGATAAAGGCTATAAAATAATTATATAATAATAAATGATAGTATAAATAACGGTATGAAATCAGAGAATCCATATTAAATACCTTCAGGTTTCGTTGAAATAAATCTATGTCATATTCCAAATATCAGAAGCACGTTTTGCTGGAGCTCTCCATTTTCAAAAAGGTAATATGAGCAGTCACCAGTCATCATAATATAATAATATCATGATATCATACCTGTTAAACTAGATTAATCAGCAGTATCAGCAGCTAGGTAACTCGACTAGTGTATCTGTCACCGACAATAGTTCTGAGGTTAGTTAACAAGACTTGATTAATCAACTTGATGACTGATCTAATGAAAATTCAAGCATTTCGACTGTGTAAACTGTCAACTCAATGCTGAATGGACAGGCGAATGAGGAGAACAAGTCATGGGAGGAAGAGGAGGAGTAGGAGGAAGAAGGAAAACTAGGAGGAGGATGAGAAAGAGGGGTAGGGGAAAGTGACAATACCAACAACGTACGAGTAGCGAAGCTATTTCGAGACTCAAAATACTGACAGAGATACATGTGTGCGCATTTTATCCGTCATTTTATAGCAATTTCCGGACTGAAACTTGTTGGAGCGTTTTCATTCTGTACTCTTCTGAATGTATTACTCGACATGTTTTGCATGTGATTCAATTCTACGTGACCTAATTGAATTGCGCTTTTTCGACTGTAATTAGTTCATAGGAATAGTATGTGATCTTACAATTTTTTAGAGGTTGCAATATTATGAAGATAGAATTGGTAATTGAATGATAGATAATTATAATTAGTAATTTCCTTCAATAATTATTATGGTTGTAATTATATTCTCTACACTTTCAATACTCAATACTGTGTCCGAATTCAATATTTTTTTGCTCTTGTGATGCCCACTTGTTTTGAGCTCTTGGCTTGTCATGGGTACTGGGGAGCTTGATGATGAGGAGAAATGAATTATAGTCTATAATTTATTATTATTATATAGTCTACCATTCGTTTGTCATTTGTATTTCCGTTTCCAATCATTTTATTTTTAGTCTGCTACAATGAATGGACTAATACTAACTACTGTACTACGGGTACAAATGTTGGAGTATCACTATGTGGATTCACTCCAATCATTGCAATCTCATTACAATTGTTCAAAATATTGATAGGCCTACATCCCTACAAGCTACATTAATTTCGGTAGTTGGATGAAGTTAGGACTAATTCAATTGGGTCTTAGTAATTTAATAATAGGGTGTCAGCAATTATTCAATTCGTATAATTCAATTTAAGGCCTCATTATTGAATTTAAGGATTCAGTAATTCTCTTCTCAATTAACGTTTTGGGTAACTTTCATTTTTAAATAAGTTTAACCCGAATTTCTACTCCTATTTTCTTTTCCAGCACGTGAAATGAAACTAGCGGAGTGCTAAGTGCGTTATAATCAAAGTAGATGCAGGTGTAAAAATGTCCTTTGTAACGCAAAAACAACAATTCTGCCCGCATAAGTAGAACGCTGTAGAAAAGGTTCAAAGGCTCATTTCCTCTTTCACAAAAATAAATTCAGAACCTTAGACCTCTCATAAAATAAATCTTTTAGTTTAGGAGTTAATTTGTGAGAGGAGTTTGTTAGAGGAATGGGATGGTAGAATAATTTTCGAATCATATTATAAATAAATTCAAATCAAAACACATTTTTGTTACTCATCTTGATCAGCGAATTATGAAATAGGATATATTATTATATTTTCACCAAATAACAAAAATTACGTCTTCATACTACTTATGGGTAGAACTGAACACATCTAAGTTATATAATTCATGCAAAGTAATGTTTCAATCAAGTTCTTGTGTGTGAACAATATTGAATGGAAATGAATATTTACAAGATGAAACAATGATATATTTCCAATTGTATGAAGTAATACTTTAGTGAGTATGATTGTAGTACAGAAGTATGCATGGCTTAAAAATTATAGGCACTCAACAATTTGTCCGTACAGTAGTATAAATTTCGTAGCTTATGTGTGAACGCTTGAAATTGATAGTAGGCGAGCTAATAGTTACAATTCAATAAAATTTCAATAAGGTACCTCAGGATGAGAGTTGTAAGAGAATTAAAACTTAAATGATGACTGTAGAATCAAACTCTATTAGATTAATTTCTCTTCACGTTAGAGAAAGTCTGGGAAGAATGATAATAATTGACATAATAAGAAAGATGAAAATTGAAAATGTAAGTGAATGCAATAAAGTTGGGCAAAGGCAAGTTTCGTGAGGACTCGAGATGCTTTTATTGCGAAGGCTTTTGGCAGAGAAATGGCGGAGGGGTAGACAGATGCGTTTGATATAAATTTAGTCGAATTAAATCAGAAATGAGCTCGAATAAGTTTACTGCGAGTCTTCATAACTTGAAGTGTTCTGAATGTTGGGATGACGCTCCAGTGAGTTGAATATTTTATTTGTTGTGAAGTGCTTTCGAGTCTGGTTTGTTTTGCATGTCAATCCAGACATAAGTTTATACATGAATGAATATCTTAATCTGATTCACAAAATAATTCAGTTCAATTAGGATTTCTTTTACCTAAAATCAATTTTATCGTTAATCATCACCAAAAATATTATTCTTTATAAAATTCAAACTATCTTATTAGCGAACCGGAAAATGCTAAAAATGAGGTGTTGTCCTTAGAAATGTTTTAACAAAGTAAATGAACGTTAACGTTTCAAGTTAATCATAAAGGCCCGCACACCATCTTCTTTTAAATTGAGTTTTACGAAACGATAGTTTAAACTTGTAGTTTCTTGGTAAGGATATATTGATCAAACCAACAGTTCAAACTTACTGAGGATATGGATATAAAGCAGTTTTAACAATGTTTTAGTATAGTACTGTTAAACTCAGTATTAACCAAGATGTTGTATACGGACCTAAGTGTCAGCAAAGACAATTATATTTTATTTCTTATTATTAGGATGGAATTGGCTAACCCAATCGCATTCAATGATATTAACAGCATTTATAAGTTCTATTATAAGCTATTTTTATTCTATTTATTTGATAAAAAAATACTTTTTATTTATTTGATAAAAGGAGATACAATACAGATATATTTTTACAGAGCAAATATACCCCTCTAGCTGATAGCAAAAAGGATCTTAGAAAATCCTTTTGCTGATAGTATCTTTTCCAACATCCTCTTTGCTGATAGCTATTTGAGGGGACTTATTAGTAGATTTTTAGTTCGTCGATTTTCTCGTCGTTCGTATTTCGTCGGGCGATTTTTTAGTTCATGTCTCTGTGACATGAGCATAAAAAATCATTATACATTTTTTCTCTGCGTAGGTTAAGGTATAACGCTATCAATCACCCATTTACTTGTTGTAGATTTTACATGACTGTCATGGTATATTATTTTGGCATTGATACTTCGCTTCATCTTCGATAGAAAAGCGTAGACTCCACATTATCAGGTGGAACACGAATCCACGACGTGTCAAAAAAGTGGATACGGTTCATTGCTGTCAACATTAACGAAATTCAAGCAGAAAACCCATGAAGGGCGTTTCGCCACATGATCGAAATTCTATGAAAATCGTCCTCCTATTTCCTACCCAAGTTGTACGTGAAAAATGTCAATGTGGATAAAGACTGTCTTCCATGGGGATGGATGGAATATTCTGTCGGAAAGATTTATCCCCGAATCGAAATCTACGGCTCAAAAAGTTTCCAGCGGAGGTTTTTCTCAATTTTTGCTCGATTTGCAGAAAAAGTTGTCGCTGGCAACGCTGAGAAAGTGGGAAAAGTTGCAGAATCAAATAGTTTCAAAGTTGTGCACGGGCGAAGGTTTCATTGTTCACGATTCGGTACTCTGGAGTATGTATGAATCCTATTAAAAGTTTGAATTATTTTCAGTACAATGGATTGTACTCAAGACAGTGTTTTGTACCCTGGAAAACACCCTACTGTTCAGTTTTTTGGGGGAACTAAATAATGCATTCAATAACTCTGGAACTGTCTATTGAATTTTTGATAAAACAAGGACCTTTGTAGTAGTTTACACCATATAACGAGTGACATTAAAAGGGAATCTTGGTACTTGAGAACATTATTCTAGCTTAGTCTCAGTTGGAGAGTGTTCCCTACTGAGATATCTTCACCACCTTTACAGCCTTGACCCTATTAGCGGATACTTTTCACTGGCTATTTCAAGATATGAATGAGATTTTTAGCCTCTTTTGTCTCTCTGCTTCTAATAAAGATTTTAAAAATGGAAATTGACTTTGTGCATGTTTTAAAAAAGGAAATTGACTTTGTGAATGATATACAAGATATAGATGTGAACTACACATTGGTATTTGAAGAAATTTTACTCTTCTCATTTAATTCAGATTGAAAAATAAATTGTAGTAATATTGGACAGATTTCGACTGAAAATTATATTCATCATTGCGACATAATATCGTTACTGTATTATAGTAATAATAATTGAACGAGCGTAGCGAGTTCTTCCTTTTGACTTGAGGCTCGAGGCGTTGTCCGTTTGTATGTTCGACGATAACTTTCGAACGCTTTTATCAATCAAATTCAAAATTTAAACATCTATTCTTGGAACCTTTATACAGGTCAAGTTCGTTGGCCACTTGCACGAAAATACAATTATTGAATTCAAACACAGTAAAATGAAGTCATTGCATTGACGTCTGATTAGTTCATTGGTTCTCGTTGTTTTGATTCTGTAGGATGACATAATTTTACGGCGTTTAAATTTACTTTGAGTTTCGTGCAACTGGCCGTAATTTCTATTTCCTATTGCTTGTTTCACCCGGTACCATCTATCTGTTTAACCTTTTTTTCTATTTTACTTACAACCTTCAATGCGACAACACCAGCGTAAATAGATATACCGGTGCAGATCAGCGAGTTTATTAACGTAAAGCCGGTTAACGACCCGTTATCAATTTAGCCACGTCCCGTTATCGACGTTACGTGGCCAGCAAGCCACACATCCCGTTATTATACTCCCCAACGTTATTACGAATACGAAAACTACCGCAAATTAATTTTACGGTCAACAAATTCCCATTTATTGTAGGGGGCAGACTCAATTTTCGCAGTGAACCCTGTATTTGTGGGCTCCGAAATTCAATCTGGTACATCCATCACTTCTCCTAACCCAAATTCAATGTATATTCCATATACACTAGTGAGAGTGGAATTACGTTTCCCGAACGTTACATAATGTAGCTGGGGACAAACCCTACAAGAAAACACCTTATTTAGATGGAGAGGTTTTCCCTAAACATATCTCTTTTGGGTTGATAGGCCTGAAGAAAATGGAGTTTGAATGGAAGTTCCCTACTGTAACGTAACGTTATTATGTTTCATTAATTTTTTACAGTCGAATATGAGAGAAATCACAGTTTTCTTGAACTATTTATTAAAAAAACATTATTTTAATTAATTATCCTAATGAAAACACTATATCGTCAAATATTTATACATTAAATATTGTCAAATATCACTTGATTTATTAAATAAATTAACAAACATGTTTCAGCATCATTGTCGAATCACCAGTGTCTATACTGAAGATGGCACAATGGAACATGTTTGTTAATTTATTTGATAAATCAAGTGAAATTTGACAACATCTAGTGTTTTTATTGAATATGTAGCGTTTCATCCGACATCCAAATTCTTGGAAATTAGTAGCGTTTCGTCCGACTGGTTTTCACGCTTCTGTGCGTATTACCAACGAGTAGCGTTTCGTCCGATTTTTGAGTCTTCTACCTGACTTCAGAAACCCTTCTATCACTGGCTAATTACTGTTGTAAATAATCAGTATCAAATAAAATTTAAAATCTGCTTCTTCAGATTCTATAGCTGCAATAGTTGGCTATTATTTGTATTGCTTCATGTGAATTATTTCTATCAAAGCCACTGATTCGAAGTCAAAGCCTATTTATTTGGATGTAATTACAAGTTTTCCTCCCTATAAAACTGTATCCAGAAGAAGCTCATATAGAAATTTATGCCAATTCATTAAACATTGGCAGAAGTTGAATCAATCCAATAATAGCAATGAATTGTGGATGAGTACATTTTAAAAATGGTAGCTTGGATGAAGTAATTTAATCTACTTTCGGCTTCACTTTGGGGATTCACTTTGGGTAGAACACCTCTGACATCTAGACGGCTGAATAATGAAGTTGTAACTTGAATGACCCAGTAACTGCTGCCATCTTACGACAGAATTCAGAACTAGCTGCGTTGTGCATTGCCGACCAATCAGGGGAGAGAGGCGGAGCTTAGAGGCGTGTCTGTAAAAATTGAAGCTGTAAATCACCCAGTAACTGCAGCCATCTACCGGTCGAATTCAGAACTAGCTGAATCATTCATTTCTGGCTTATCAAGAGATACTAGGCGGAGTTTGGAGGTTACATGATTTACAAATTAGGCTACGATTCATGGAAGAATTTTAGACACAGTCAAGAATTGTTCAAGTATTTTCATAGCTGAATAAATAAATAGAAAAAAATTTGTCTTGAAACACAATAAATGATTGAATCACCGTTTCTGAAATATGTTTGTTATCATAATGAAATGGTTACACCCCATTCAACATCTTTATCAGATGTTGTTGAGTTGAAGTTGATGTTGAAGTTGAAGTTGTTGAAGTTTATGAAGTTGAATTCCAATTCTCTGATCATAACTTCAAACTCCTCCGCTTCCTTTCCAACGATTCATGTGATTCAAAAACAAAATAGGCCTATCAAAAAAACAAGACATTTTCCATGAAAGTATTTTTGGATTCACCTCAAAGTTTTTTCACATGCACGAATCCAATTCACAATCACTTAGTTCATATTATAGTGATGCAAAAATTGGCTTCCTGTTTTCTTCCCTTTATCTTCCCTTTGACTCAAAACTGCTGATAATACGTTTCTTGTTATTGTATACAGTATAATTTTGTGGGGAAATCTTAAACCCCATAATCACATTTTAGTCCATAATCAATCACACCTCAATTATTTGTAGTCCTCAACTATTTTTGTATACTTGAGCTTTACTACATAGTTTATTATATAGTGTGCTGAGACTATTAGTTTTCAAGATGATTTATAGTTTACCTTTGAAGTTCTATTATTAATTTATCAATCCTATTTTCAATCTCCATTTACTAAATCGTTTCTATTATGCATTATGCCAATGCAGACATTCTTGCTTTTGTTATTTGTCAAAAATTTTGTCGGACGAAACACTACTTCTTCAGGTATCCTGCCTAATCCCAAAACTACCTGAGACATTGCTGTCGGACGAATCGCTACTCGGACGAAACGCTACAGGACCGTTTTCATTACGTTTAAATATCACACCAGACACTGTATCAGAAGTTATTATGCTAAAGATGATGTCAGTGCTCTCAGGCTGATGTATCTGCAGTTTGTGCGGGTCTTGTTTTTGCATGAAAAGTTCTTTATCATAATGTATTGATATTGTTACAAAAAATAAATCAATATGAATTTATACTCTCCAGTCTTAGCTTTTCCAAATTAGGTATCGCATTACAACTACATTGCTAACGTAGCCTACCTCAAAACAGGCTCTAAAATCTTGATCATCAATGATTACTCTTCAAGTAACTGACCCAGTAACGAGAAAGAAAATCCTTTCTTATCTCACTCTGTACATTTCCATTCCATTTTTGTCCTCGCATTAAAAAAATGCGAACCGATGAATGAATGTCAGAAACCATTGAGAAAAAGAACATCTCTATAGAAACCTAAAAGCCAGGACGTGAGTTTTGTGCTTAGAAGGCGCATAGGAGAATAATGGCAGAATATGGACCTCAATGAACACGCATGTAGTAGTGAGCAGGTGGGGCCTCTCTCTAGCATTCCTCTCTTTTTTCTCTCTTCATCTGCAAATTCCGATCACATCTAGACTATAAATTCGGCTGCGCTGATTTATTCTAGTAACATTATGTCACTATTCAATACGAACATGGAATAGAAATTTCCGACTGCATGAGCTTATAGCTGTGTTTCAAACAATTCATTGTTTTATTGAAATGAATTGATGGCGCTATAAAATTTATTGGAAGAAAAGATAACATCCCCCGACGGCTGTCGTCTCTCAACAGATATGAGATGATTTATTCACTTCTTTTAGTATTTATATTACTGTATTCCAATAGAATTTGAATAGCAGTTGTGTTTAGCTCGAGTTTTGTCATTTATGATGGTGAAGTATGGGTGGTGACGTACAATGAATATCGTTCTAACCAAAAATAATGCTGAAAACATTACATTGTTCATGTCTATTGTCTATGTCTTAAATTTATAAATTTTACCCATTGGAGAAAACTTCGTAAAAAATACTGTACTTATTAAAAAAAAAAAATCAACTTCTAGTAGGAACGGTAGGTCAAACAATGGAATAGGCGCACTATTAGTTTCACCAATAAGCCATCACTTGATCACATTCATTACAGTAGAAGTTTCTGTAACTGGAACATTTTATTTCGTGCTTCTATTACCTCTCATCGTCCATTTCACCTCAACAATTAATTTATTTTTCCAAATCTTATTTGCCAATTTGAGCTTTTGCTTTGAGCAGTTGAAGGTCTATTTATCTGTCATTGCCACATTCCACTTCTCCCATTAGTTTGTTTCCATGTGAACATATTTTTCAGTGACTAATATGAAGTAGTTTGAATAATGTGAACATGTAATGTTTAGATGGATTAGTTCCGATCATATGAATATAATGTTTATGAATGTCTTGACCCATGACGAATTGAGAAGTTAACACTATCAATTTCTCACTAGGATAACAACAAACCCATGCTTTTCCAACCAACCACACATCCTGCGATCCGATCGAGCAGACCACCACTGTTGGCAATGAGCTCGAACACTCGGAAGCGCTCCAGTCAATGTCAGTAAAAAAGTGTTCACATGAGTGAAGATTGTCTGCATGAAATGGATAGATATTATTCTTGCGAGAAATAGATGGAGTACCGATTATCCATCAGAGTACTGATATCTGATCACCCAACGTTTTGAAAACCGCCTATATGTATCTAGTTAACGAAAAGTGCTCTAAAAATGGAGAAAGAGAGTTTTCCATCGAAATGCCAATTAAAAGTGAATCAATATGCAAAGGACAGGAGTTTCCTTTGCTGGGCGGGGAGGCAATGGTTTTTGAAGATTGGTTATTTCTGATGAAGATTTGTTTTTTCTTTCTTTAAATGTACGCTACAGTATTAGGTTTAATTTTTAGGTATGGGAATTTATTGTTTATCATTGATTTTTCTCTCCTGATCATTGTATTGTGAATTAATATTCAAATAATGTTTGTTGAATGGCAATGAAATATTATGCATGGATTGTATGAACTATGTATTGACAATATTATGTATGTTTACTGGTCAATACCAACGTTTCGAAATCCGCATATGCAAATCTAGTTGAAAAACAGAGCTCTAAAATGAGAGACAATTCAATTCAAAGGCAACTATCATAATATTGTGATACAAACCAATAAAAACTTTTACACCAAGAAATGTGATAAATTGAATCATACATTGTTTCTATAGAGTGATCAGCATTTTCTGTTCTGGTTGAAAAAAGAAGTTAAAGAGTTTTCCATCGACGATCCTATTAAAAATGAATCAATATTATGTATTGAATTAGCGAATATAATAGATAATTGGCAATAACGCGATGTTGGGGCGGGGGTGGGGATGGGGGGGGGGTGAAGAGGGTGGTGCGCAGGTGCGCGCTTGCGCAGTGGTGTGCCGGAGGGGGGTTGCTTGGGGTGTCGTATCAGTGGCGGCGGAACACGGTGCTCGGATGAGGCTATGCGGGGAAGCAGCTGCGAACTGCTGCTGGACCCGCAGGCTGAGCTCAGGAAGCGACGTCTACTGGAGCTGGCACGACCAAAGAAGCAGCGTCCGGCTCGGCGCACCTGCCGTCAGCGCGTCTGGTTCTACGCGACGTCGCTATTCGCAATGACCGCCGTCTCGGCCGGCTCCAGCCTGCTGTTTCTGGTGCCGCTCTACGTCGATCCGGCCATATCGACGCTGGCCGCCGACTTCACGCCGCAGCCGGTCACCTGTGTGACGGCGCGTCGCGACGACCGGCGCGGCATCAACAACTGCACGTGGAGCAGTTGTCGCGAGGGCTGCACCAGCGACATGTACTCCTGCACGCACATATTCGTCTCCTACCACGCACATAACCTCACCCTCGACTCGCCATCCTCGTCCGATGTCACCGAGGAAGCGGTGCTGCTAGTGAACATCAAAGGGTGCGGCTACCCGCCCGAGGTGCGCTGCGCCGACTTCAACGCGCTCTACGGCGACGAGGGCGCCCGCTTTCCCTGCTACTACTCGCGACAGAATCGGACTATTGTGATGACCAGCTACGACCGCGACAAGCAGGTCGAGGTGATCATTAACTATTTCGCCATTCCGTTCGTGGTCACGCTGGTCACGTCGGTTGTGCTCTGCGTCATGCACTGCGACTGCCGCAACACCACGCCGCCACGCTCCTTCCGTCGTCACGCTCGTGTCGAGGATGCCAGGTCAGTCTCATACATAATCTTTCATTTCAAATTTGAATTCAATTTTCCATTTTCTCTTCGATGATATATTACAAAGATTTATCATAAATGTAATACAGAGAAAGAATATTCTTCACATGGGCTTCGCCTGTGTGCGAAGAAGAGTCTGAATCCTTTTTATTATAAATTTGTACGTAGGAAGAAAAAAGAAATGCTAGAAGGAAAAGATTAGTGGCGAAGCGTGGTATACTTATTTGGTATACTTATTTCGGCGATGACCAAATAAGTATACCACGCTTCGCCACGGAAAAAGAGATAGATCTAGGAACAGTGGATCTCATCCTACTTTGAGTATTTTGTTTATTTTTGATGATTTTTTTGCAAGATTTTGTTAATTCAATTCAATCAATAATTACATCCTAAACATCTGGTGATCAGACAGAGAATAAGTCAGAAAAGAGCAAGCTATGGGAAGGTTCTCAATACATATAACAAGAAAAGTCTCTATGCACATAAATCATACAGAATAATAAAAAAATGTAGTAATCGAAAGTGTGTGGAAGTACCAGAGTTATTCCTGCAGGAATTCATCCACAGAATCCCTTTCAAGCAACAACCTCTTTAATAGCATCATGGAAGTTGAGATAAAAGTGAGAAAATTGAAGCCGAAATACTGAAATTTGAAATTGAATTGGGACTGAAATGTGTTAAATGACGTGATAGCATTCTTAATAAAATTAATAAGAAGAGATGGAAGTAGAAGGTAGGATAGTACAAAAAAGAGGTGAGCATGAAGTATGACTATCATACTTTTCGGTCATAAATGGCCAATTTTTCAATTAGAATTGCGTTGAAAATGTTTAATCAAATCACTTACCAAGTTGAATGGTTGTTGAATTCATCTCTCATCATTACCCTTCCCATTGCCCATGCATACGTTCATGTGGGCATCATCCCCAGGAAAATCTCATTTTCAAAACATTCAATTACAGTATTGCCAATTATGCTTAGGCAGCGATTGCATTCTACAAAACTCATCGTTGGAGAATAGGCGGGAAATTGTAATTTCGATTGAGGTCCTCGTTTTTATTCATACAGTACATGAAAATTCGCCTCCGGTCGGTCAAACAATCAAAATAATGAGAAATTGAAAAACGAGTTAACAGACTGTCAACTTTTTGACGGATGTCGAGTAAGTTTGGGGATATTCAATTTCACTGAAAAATCGTAGCTTGTCCGGTCTCCTTTGATTACACCTTTTTCTCCTTCCATTGTAATATTCCGAAATAATATTTAAAATCAAAAATAATTTGATCCCAAAATAGAATCAGTGCTGTTTGCTCAAGAGCCTAGTACAGTATCATAAGCATTTAAAACACAATATAGACATAGAAAATGAGAAAATCTCAATGTTTGTTCCATAATTGAACATATTTGAATTCCGTTCACTCAACATGATATTAATACAGTATTCACCTCTAATCCTGATGTTATACTGCTAAATGAATGGAATGCCTAGCCACCATATCGAGCTAAAAAATATATAAATATATATTGCTATATAATTCAATGTCAGTTATAAATATTGTATTCAAAAAAGAAAATCAACAAATGATAGAAAATTCAGAAACCTCATTTTTCTACTCGTGGAAAACATTATTTGATTGTGTAATTTAGAAAAATCGATTGTGAACTTTAGTAGTGAAAATATACATATGATTCACCTATCGAAGCACGTTGCCTCGGTTCATGTAGAGAAACGTGATGATAGAGCTCCAATTCAATGGAATATAATCTATTGCAAGGATCATACATATTCTATGTAATTCGTCATATTCCATGGACTGAATGAGGTCAATTAATTAATCAGAATGATGATTTGGAGAATCCATGAACCATATTGAATCTTCCTGTAGCACTGAATCAACAAGAATTAATTCCATTAATGGTTTCCACGAAGTTTTCCAAGTTATTTTCCTTTCAAACTAATGAAGTTTTGGAAAAGTAACAGCATAATTCAAACGAGAATTTAGCAATGTCAAACTGGCTACAACTGGAAAATTATTGCATGACTGAAAATTCACACTGATAAAAAGCAAGAGTAATACTCTTGTGGCGTGTATATCAGATTGAATTGTGAAAGGACAGAACTGATTTTAAAGCACGCAACTTGGAATACTAAATAGTAGGGACCAGAAATTATGCGTTTTTTATAAGTTGTGTAGTTGTTGAAGGGAATATACTGTTGTCGTTTAGGGCATTCTCGCTGGAATTGATGTAAACTCTGGAGAATTGTGAATAGCGTTAGTTGGGGTTAACGTTTCACGTTTAGAGTCATATTGCATACTAGTTTAGAATGACCAAATTCAAGAATCGTGCCTCACGCTAGCAGTTCAATATCGTTGCTAATTAATTCAAATCAGAAAAGTGAATGAATTTTTTCGCGATTTAAATTGCGTTCTAATTGATTCTAAGTGATGGATTGCGCATTTTGTTGCAAGCATTCAAAGTTTTCAATTATGTCAGGGTTGTGGGCCTTGAATAATTTCAATATTTCCATAATATTATCTAACTCTTGACTACTAAAAATGAAATGATTGACAACTCTCCATCTGGAGAGTTGTTATTGAAAATGATATCCTTGGGCATGCTCTTCAAAGAATAGACATTTACATGTTCAAACTTCGCTTTTCAATGTAGGTAAATCACAATTATTTCATCGTTATCATTATAAGTTTTTAGGAACAATTTTTTACTGTTGTCATCATCCATCGTAATCATCATTCTTTTAATTAATATAAACAGCCGATTGCACGAATCTCAATGAAGTTTAACCTGCCTAAAACTAAATCCCTGTTGAGTGAAATAATTTTATGAAGATCAAATTCAGTTAGCTCTCGTAAAATTGGCGGTTGATTTTTCAGATCTGATGTTATATTCTTCTTATATATTATTTTTCTTCTAGTTCTCGGCCTTCTACCATACTAAATTTGTGAATTTTGTGTGTGTGGTAGTGAAGGTGATATTGTTATACATACTGAATAAAAAGATACGAAGTTGCCACAACCACAAATTCATTAAAACATCGAGATACTGGTATCGGTTGTTATACCATCAATCTAAAGCTACAGTGAAGAGCTGCAAATGCAGCGATGAGCTATTGACCTATCAAGGTGATCGACTACGACTGGCCTATAGCCTACAAGCCACTCCCCCAATGGGCGGTTCATACAAACGTCACAGCAATGGCGGCTCATCCAACAAACATAGCAATGAACCGCCATTGTATGTACCAATAATTGTGGGAGTGGTTTGTTTGGGCCAATGGTAGTCATTGAAATTGATTCAATTATCATATCGCTTGCTCTAAAGAATGATTTTAGATAATAAAGTAACAACCGGCACCAGTTTATTGGTATTTTAATATATTTGTGGTTGAGACAACTATGTATATTTTTATTCAATTTGTGAAGTGTATCTTTCGAGATTGGCTTTGATTTGAAAAAGTTTAGGATTTCTACCTATGCACCCACATTGGAATTTTGGAACAAGTAAATAAATGGGTAAACTCATCACATCTTCTTAAAAACAATAAAAGCAAAAACTGGATATTCCATTAATAAAACTACTTGAAAAATTAGGTGAAAATAATTGTATCCACAGTGTTTGCATTGTCATTATTTTCCGTCACATTAGAGATCTTTTTTATTCCTTAGATAGAAATAATATTTATTACTACTTGAGAGATTCTTTTATTCCCCAATTATTCCGACCTCTTCTTGAAACATTGTTCATTTCTTGGAAACCGAAGCATTCAACAAAAAATGATATTAGGCTACATCATCCAATGTGTTCCATTCCCGGAATTCTCCAGCAAAACTCCTGCTCTCATTAAAAGCTGAAAATACCGTGTTAATTATTTTCAGGGAATTCGTTTTAAAAGAGTGTCCAGTTACAGCCGTGTGTGTGTGTGATAGAAAGAAGAATACTCTTGTAACAAGGAAGTTGGATGTTCCTGTTCTGGCCGATTTTAATGAATGGGACGCGTTTCATCAATGCACTCGTCCAACATATGTTTGATATCGATGTTGTCAGCTGATTGCACTTCTGCGCTGTGGCAAATTTCCGGTTCTGGAAGGGGGTCGGAGGGGGTTGAGGACCTCCTCCTCTTTTGTAGGGTGGTGAACTACGCAGGCGAAATGAGATTTTCACCAAAGAGCGGCTATTACCGTGAGCCGAATGGGAATTTTCCAAATTGACTTACTAATCTCACATTTCTAAATTTCCTCCGTCAGCCGGCCACCACTGAATTATAAGCAGGATATAAAAGTATGGCCGATGGATTTCCTTTACTGAAAATGTGTGAGCGGTGATGATTGATTTTGTTAGGCTGCTCTTCAGAATTATTCGCAACTGCTGTCATCGAATGTCGACTGTTGTTATCATATTGTCACCTGCCACCAGATAAATGAAATATCCTTTTATTTATTTTTTGTGTAATTTCTCTTCATATACGTTTTTGTTGTTATGGATCTATGAGTCTGAATATAAAACCATGATTGAATAATGGATTAGAAGTAGGGCAGTTAATTTGCCAGTTTAAGTAGGCCAATAAGATTAATTTGTTTGTATGACGAATTCCATGTAGTTCGTCAGTGTTTGATAATTATTTCGCTGAAATTCGCCCGACTGTTATCGAAGTAGAATATTATGGGATGTAGAGTAGAAGAGACATTAATAATGGAATTAACGATGAACTCATGATAATTATAGTGATGGCTTTATTGTTAAATAGCAATAAACATATTATTTGATAATCATTTCGCTGAAATTTGCCCGACTGTTATCGAAGTAGAATATTATGGGATGTAGAGTAGAAGGGACATTAATAATTGAATTAATGATGAATTCATGATGATTATAGTGATGGCTTTATTGTTAAATAGTAATAAACATATTTTTGGTAATAAGCATTGATCAAGTCGTATTATGAAGATTCTACTTAGGGTGTGTTAACGTATGTGATATTGATGTAGAATAAATCAATACAGAATTAATCCTTCATTACTTGATTATTAAAATTTATATTATCCTAATTCATATTAATACAGTAAATTTCAATGATCAGAACATTATTATCTTTAAAACATTTTGTGTACGAGTTCTGCATATTACTCCATAAATATGTATGTTTTGAATATAATATTTGTTTGGTTGTCGAATAGAGCCTATACCAAGACTCATTAATAAAATGTAGAGGTTCTATTACTACAACGGCTAGCGATATAGAATAAACTTGCAATAGTAATATAACGCATATAATTTGTAAATGAAAATAATTGTTAAATTAAAAAAATTAATTATTATTCACATTTCAGTTAATTCTTCAGTAATCTTATCATTATTACTGAATCTAAGTTTCCTCATCTGCAAAATTTGTCATTTCATTTATCTCAATCTTGACTCATCAGGTCAGAATATTGAGAGATATGTTGAGATACGTTTACGGGACAAGATTGTAGTTTTGATTCCCAATCATACAATTTTCTCATCATACTTGAATGTCACTTTAATCAATTCACTATCATAATTAATATGAAAACACAAGGATTTTGTCAATTCTACTTTCTACTATTTATTTGTGGTTCAAGGGCCATGGTTTAGTGGCTAAAGTTATTATTTATTTATTAAGCAATGGACTATCTATTTATTTGGACTATTTATTTTATTAGCATTTTTTCAATTGACTATCATTGCTAATAATTACTACTATCAATTTTCAGTTCCTTTGAATTCCTCCTCTTGAAACTTCTTGCACCAAACATTGATTTCCAATCATAGACTACTCTCCACTTGAAGTTTATTGACGTCATGACTCTTTCTCCGCTTCTTCTCTCTTCCTTTCTCTCTTTCCCCCTTCCCCACCATCTCATCCCATTGATCCCCCTTCATCCTCCTTCTTCTTCTCCTATTTCCCTCGGCGGTGAGAGCCAAGTCTGAAGAGGCATCATCAAAATGAATTTCATTTATTCAGTGGTACAGTACCTGTCGTCTCGAAATCCTGCTCTATCCCAGGCTGAAATACTTTACGAGTACATAACAAGTCTTGTGCTGATGCTGCTGCAGCACTAAGAGATTGTCGGCGTCATGATAATGGAATAGAATTTAAGAGCACGACAATGTCTCACTCGCATAAATTGTCAGATCTATTATCTGTGGATTACAGGATGAAATCAAGAATTCTAACACTTTACCATTCGTTTCTATGAAATCATTATTTTTCGATAATAATTAAAAAAACAACATGAAGAACAGAAGAAGAAAAT
Source organism: Laodelphax striatellus (assembly GCA_017141395.1). Classification (NCBI taxonomy): domain Eukaryota; kingdom Metazoa; phylum Arthropoda; class Insecta; order Hemiptera; family Delphacidae; genus Laodelphax; species Laodelphax striatellus. Next base: position 22,488,839 of record CM029536.1, read on the forward strand.
ATATTAATTCTAACTAATATAATATTTGGAATTGGAATTTCTTCTTCATGTTCTGTCACAATATTACATCCACGTGGATAAGGTGTTAAAACTCCTAATGATTCTCTAATATTATTCTCTATCATTGGAGATAATGGTAAGTGTAAAAGAGATAGACGTGTGAAAGAATGATTGTTCAATTGAAGATGAGAACCGAGGACCGTGAAGCAATTTATTCAGTTGTTTCCTCTCAATTATTTTGTAAAGTAGAGAAAATAGAATGAAGGTTCAAACAGCTTTATTCAATAGCAATGAGACTATTAGTGGAGTCCTGGGGCAATGAAAATGGTGACCAAATGAAATAGAAATAAGCGCACAGCAAAAATTGTTGACCCCAAGAGAGTGGAACAAATTCTATTTCACCCCTGTGTGAGAGAGAGAATTAGTGAATAAGGATGAGAGAGAAAGAGGGAGGAATGTGAGAAGAAAGAGAAAAACTCAGGCAATGGTCACGCTAGCTAGATTAGTACCTTGAAAAACTGTTGAGGCCACCTTAACCTCCTCGGAGCTAAGTAGAAAGGGTTGAACTCTCGGCCTAAATAAACAACCCCAAATAGGCGAATTATCAACCCTTATGCGACGCAATCCTTTGAAATTACTTTCTCGGTTAATTACACGCAATGAGCCAATTCTCTGTTTCATTTGGGGGTTCTTTTTGAATTGTCTCAGAAAGACAGCACTGTGCGGCTACTGTAACAAGCTTTCGAATTCCAAACTCTAATCTATTTTGTTTACTAGTTTCAAGATATTGGAAAACGTATTGCAATTTTCTTGATAATATTCTGTCACCAAGTTAACAAGTTGTCACCAGGTTACTCACGAACAAATTCAAATAAGTACAGATATATAATATGAGTGTAGATCAATTTATTTTCAAAATTGTTTCAAATCTTGAATATGTTATTTATTGAGTTCATCCTGGTCAGCATGTCATCAAACCCTAACAATTCTATAATTCAATGTGCGCTAATATATTTCTAATTGCAGACTTTTTAAAGATATTTTGCTATACAAATAAGTTCAATTAAATTTAAATTATACAATCTATCTTGAATCGTACATCTTGAATGAATGGAAAATAATTTAACAGATCTCAATTACTATTTTCCAAGGTAACGTTTTCCAGATTATTCAAAAGGCCTTTCATAAAACACTAGGCTACTCTTGTCAACTCTCTTTCTACCGGTAAATCTTATAATCTTACTGCCTCTCTTCTTCCTATATCGTACTTGAATAGTACAGTAACAATATTTTGAACTTGGAATTGAACCATATAATATCAAATTTATTAATTAAATTGTAGGTGGAATTACTATATAAGTAATAATTTATAGCACTAATATTCACTCTCATATATTTTAAGAATTTTGCTTCAGTTTAAAAACTTCATGAATAGAAACTTTGAAAAGTTCATGAATAGAGTTTAGTAGCCTTTACAGAAGAGAGTAGAGTATAGTAGTATAGTTTAGTAGTATATAAGTTCAAGTAGCCCAGTTGTTATATTTTCTGAATTATTATTAATTTGACGGGTACCGTAATACGATCAGTTCGCGTAAAAAGATTGCTTGTGTTCATAAAAGTAAACAAGCTCTCATTTTAAATTTACCTGAGAACTTTTTCTAAGACTCGGGAAAAACCCGCGCAGTGCTTTTGAGGTTTCTTAATTGGAACTATTCTTTCATGGTAAGTTGTTGACAAAACTCAACTGTCGTCTTTTTTCCTTTTTCCTAGCAGCTTTGCTTTTGCTTTCGAGGCGAAAGGTAATGAGGCCATTTAAACGCTGAAGGCACTCCATTCATGCAACTCTATTCATTCAGTCTGAGTCGACATTTTTCTCAGTTCTTTTGAAAAAATAGAATAATTAAATTTGCCGGTCGTTGAGTTCTAGGATGTTGTTGTACAAATTGATTGTTGTTTTGATACTGTTTACTGTTCATGAATTGCTATTGAGGTTTGAAATGTTTGTGTCTTGTGCTGAAGGGTAAATTGAAACAATGTGAATTTACTTGTGAAATTCAACTCCTACAAAATTCACTACTAACACTAACAACACAACATACACTCTACAAAATAAGGCTACATCAACCAAGATAGCATTAAAAGTAAATTGTCTACTAACCGTGTATGAATTATTTGTTTTGATATACAGTACTTTAAATCTGATGTAAATTGAAACAATGTGAAGTTGCTTGTGAAATTCATTTCCTACAAATTTCACTACTAACACAACATACACTCTACAAAATAAGGCTATATCAACCAAGATAGCATTAAAAGGTAATTGTCTATTAACAGTGTATGAATTTGTTTTGATATACTTAAAATTTGATGTAAACAAGCTGGCACACTACAATATTCAAGATATTCGAATTAAAGAACATTAAATTGAAGAACCTATCTTCATCAGAAACAGAGTATTCACACCTTACACTTGATCTAAGCGAATTTCTATTTTTTTTTTGAATGAATAAATGTTTTATTGCCAAAGTAAACAAATGATACAAAACAATAATTTTTGGCGTGGCTGGAAAAAAGAATCCTTGTGCTCCAGACACGAGTTCTTTACTCGTTTTTACTCGCACTCTTCTTTTCAAGTGAAGTTGAAATGGAATTTGAGTTGTCTCTGCAAAGCTTTGTGATGATTGAACCGGTAGCAATTTAATCCTTGACTTGAAGCCTACAAAGCAAACGACAGCCCTGAATCAGTCTTAAACATGTTTGACTCGATTGAAACTTCTACAATATTGTATTATTAGACTATTGAATATTGCATTATTATATAGACTACTGCATTGCATTGTAAATAAAATTATAGAAACTAAACCCAACAATCTTACTCAACAAACCATGTCATTTTTACATTTTCTAAAAATGTGATTCATACAGATTCATTGGCTGATCTCATTACTGATTTGAAAGAGTCTTTAGTAGAGGTCGTTAACAGAGTTTTATTCCACATAATTCCTCTTCTCTGATAAAAAACATACATCTTTACAAAAATGCTTCACTAGCTACATAATTCAATCTTGAAAGGTCCTTCAGAATTCATCAAATACAAATGTGAAGGACCTTGGCAAGTAACATATTGCCATTGAAAAAGTATGAGATCTGTAGTGCTTGAGATAAAAGAAGAAGGGGCTTAGTCAGGCTAGAAGAAGAACAGCGATATATGCAAAGGGTCTTCTGTTGATGACGGAAAAGCTTCTTGACGTATAATGAAGTCTCTTCCTCTCTTCCCCCTCCTCCTCCGCATCCTTCTCCATCGCCTCTTTCCCTCCTTTTCCCAGTAATTAGTCGCAACTCTTCTAAGCGCAAATTTTGCTCCATTCATTTTCTCTCTGCTCGTAAACAGCAGCAAAGTAAGAATGAAAGTCAGATTTCTACTATCTCCAAACAGTTTTTCATATGGTTCTACTTATTTTCCCAGTATCTTCTTTGAGCTCTTGTTCTTTATTTACTTGTGCAGTGACATTTATTCAATTTGACGCTTGACATTAGACAGATAGATAGAGAGATATCATTTCTCGAAGTTGCTGATAACCGTAGAGTACGATGGCAAAGAAATAATATTTCTCTATCTATCTATGTAATCAAGAGCGTCAAATTAAATGAATATCACTGTACAGGTATTTTGGCCACATGATCTGTGATCACTAAACTAAGAGCAAAGAGGATCTTGTAACATCCTTATTGCTAAGAGCCATGAACATTAAAAATGAAAGATTTCTTATTATAAACAAGTGAATGATGCCAAAGGGAGAATATTCAGTAACAATAAGAGTCCTGGATAGTAGATAGAAGCTGAATGTTGGCCCTTGCTGGGCTTAAAATAAATTATGAATAATATGTTGAGATGGTCATAAAAAACCGTAATTCAATAGACCGTCAAAATAATTACGTATTTCTCCATTCAATTATTATCTCTCTTTCTCTACTTTGATTTCTTACTTAATAATCATACAAGTTGTAATTAATAGTTTAGTAAAAATCTATTGTTAAAAAAAATTCAAAGCCTAATATAAACATCGACTGAAGTAAGAAAGAGATAATAGAGCGATAGAAATTTATTTGATTCAACGAAAGTACAAAATTACTTTTTAGTTTCCTTTAAATAAAAATCGTCGCAATTTTGACAATAAAAGATCCTGGAATGTGATAGAATGGATATTGGACGATACTTTTGCCCTCACTTCCACCCTTTGGCCACTTGCCTGGCTCTTCTTGCTACTTGCCTGGCTCTCCTTGCTACTTGCCTCTATACTTTTGCCACTTGCAACTTCACCTACCACTTGTCACTTGCCTCTTGCATCTTACATCTTGCCATTGGCCTCTTTCCTTTTTGCCACTTTCCTTTTGATTATTTCCTCTTGCCACTTGCGTCGTGCAACTTCCCACTTGCGTTCTTATTCTTGCCACTTGCCTCTTTCGAATGTAATTGCTTCAAAAACATCTTTATGCGAGTTGAAAAGCACACTGTGTAGCGTGACAGAACTCCAGATTGTCATTACAGATTAAAAACAGAAACGACGAAAATAAAAGTTGCAATGAAGAAATGGCGGCGAAAAGCCAGGAAATGAAAGTTGCGAGGAAGGAGAAACCAGATGAAAAAGAAATAACGGACTCTGTTCTGCTGTCGTGTTACTGTCAAAATTACGATCAGTAGAATGACTTAAGTGTATTGGGTTGATGCTGGCTGGCTTCATAACTCATTTCGGATGACGAATCTCGCCGCTACATTAATGATTCAACCTACACAATTCTTCGCGATTATTGTTCATTTCGAAAAAAGTGTAAGTGAAAACAGTTTTAGTCGATAATCCAGAATGATTGTATTGTCGCAGGGTAAAGCCAAATTTGAAACCAGATTATGAGGTGTTGAATCACTCTTGACTGAATCAGTCGAAAAGACTGGCTGAAAATTGGGAATGAACCGATAGAAATAATTATAGAGGACATGAAGAAGAGCGAAGCTTTGAAAATAGAGTAGAATAATAAAGTAGAGAAGGTAATAAAATATAGTATTCTAAAGTTAGTCAAGAAGAGTAGAGGACAGTACTGTGACAGTAGAATTGATGTTTAAATTCTACATTTGAAGTAAATATTAGACATTAATAAAATTTATCGACTTCCATCACAGTCTAGGTCTTTATATTCAGTCTTCAGCTTCATTCATCATTGAAGAAGGTTCATCCACATGGCGAAACCGAAAGAACGATCTAGATTAGATGATCGCTTCTCTTGTGAAGACTTGTGCTGTTGTGGCACTTCTCTGAAGACTTGTGCCAGTGTGATACTTGGATCAATATTGGGACTATGTTACAATCCATCATCAACACTGTGTCGTTAACATTCGCTTTTTCCACCTGCAGTCTTCATCCGTGGCGAAGCGTGGTATACTTATTTGGTCATCACTAAATATTCCTAAAGGAAATATACCCGGCGATGACCAAATAAGTATACCACGCTTTGCCACTAGTCTTTATGTCTTTTTCGCAATATCACAGATTTATTTCAAGTTGAACTACTTGCTACTACTACTATTCAAACTTCTATTACAAGTCGAACTACACCTCTCTTAATCGACTCTTTTCAAAGTCAACTGTTTGATATTTTTCCACATGTTATGATTCTGTGTAGAGAGTTTTAAAATATTTTTTCTGTGTCTGCTATTTTCGATTCGGTCCAAAGTAGATATGATAATCCTTCAAATGTAACCTTAGATGAAACCGGGAGTTGAAAATATTCAAGTTTTGATGTCTGAGGAGTTTTTTTCAGTTTGTTCACAAATTTGATTTATCGACATCGAATCCTCGAGTCATTTCAATTCTTGCGACACAATTCGAAACAAATAATTAGCATGTCATAGTGGTTCAGATAAAACTGTCAAATCTCAAATAGCACCAATCAAAGTGATTAACGAATCTCTCTCTTCTATCCAAATGAGAGTGATAATTTTTTTATCCGATTCCGCAATGCCTGCAACAAGTGTCCCCTCTTCAAGACCCTCTTTCAGAACGTGATAATCAACCCCCTCCCCAACCCTCTCATCCACCATTAGGGGTAGCCCACTTCAGTTTACAACTTAACGAATTCATTATTGAGATAATTAATCTCTAGCACTTGACAGAAATCACTTACCCCATAATTACTGTGAATGTATATTGTTCCATGGAGAACATTCGCTCGCATTCAGAAATTAGAGTTTTAGAGTTTAACAATTAGTGATCATCAATAAAAGGGACAAAAGCAAAGCACACAATACGAATTCGTTGATTGATCAGGTTTGCATCTACAAATCGTTGACGAGTTTTTTCGAATTAACGGTACCTCTTCAATATCCTCTTTTTCCCTATTACGTGATCGAAGGAATATAAACATCGAATTGAAAACTTCGATTCTGATAGTAATATACGAAAAATTATCCTTCATAGTAATCAGTTATTAGAATATTTGAAAATCATTTCTTCATCCTCACAAGTTTTGGGGAATGGATTCGATACCAGATAAACTATGACATCCTGATTGTAATAATGATAGTCATGTGACATAAATATGAAAAATATTTACTCGAGTTCTTCCCCAGCTTATTACTCGCGTGGAAGAGACTAAATTGCTCTACTAGACACAGTCTATTTGCGTCTAAACAGGGGCTTAAAGTGAATTATCAGCCAAATTCCTACTTCTGTATAGTAATGAAATGAGCATTTCATCCAGATCTATAAAAGTGCAGAATACTGCATTCATAAAATATATCCAAGTTCAACCCCTGGAGAATTGCATGCACCGTGATCACATGATAACAAGTAGTTTAGCCCTGGAAATAATTTTTACTCTTCTATAATTTGGATGCAGCGAGTTCATCTAGAAATAGCTTTACAGTCGCGGAAAAATGATCACAATAATTTGAATTATTCGTTCTGAGTTTCTTGGCGCTTTCGAAGTATCTGAGTTTCTAATCTTCAAAAGTTGAAGGTTACAAATAAATGATTTCTGATATAAAAAATGGAAAAACCCTAAACAATTCTATTTTACGGAATTTAAGTATAATTAAATTTCCCATTCACTGTCTCATCTAAGTCTTCTACAACTTTTCCAAATGGAATTACCATTTTTTTGCTGGGGATGAGGCCCACGCCCACATAAGCTTATAAGGCTTGTGCGTGGGTAATATGTGTTTAATTGATTAATATGTGATTTATCAATTCATAGGATTATAATATTATAAAAGTATTTAAGGTCAGAATAGAGTAAGTAGAGAAAATCGCAAGTTTGGAAGAATCGAATAGCGATTGAAAAAGGAGTTGATTTTTAAATCAAGCAAGACCTTATAATGAAACCCTTCTAGAGAAAAGTAAGATGAAGAACTGATAAAATAAAAGGCTTTTAAAGTTAAAAAAGTAACCAAATTGCAAATGAATGAATGTTATGAATTAATATAATATTGTATTAAATATTCTGTATTGTATTATATATTTTATTTTGTTGTATTGTATATTATTTTATATTCTATATTGTATAGTATTATATTATATTGAGTGTTAGATAGCTTAATAGATAAATATGTAGATTGGATGGATTAGCATTCAAAGCAATGAAGGTTTGGAGACTCTGGAAAAAGGGACTAACGAGAAGTGAAAACACGATGCGCTAAGAGGATTGAAAAATAGGATTGGTTTGAAGAGAGAAAAGAAGAAATTGAAGGAAAATAATACACAAAGAGGAATGAAGAAAATGAGAGTGGAGGAGGAAGGATAGAGGGGTATGAAGAGGATTGAAGAGCAAGAGCTCTCCAGGATCGATTATAGACCCGACTGAAAGCAGTGTGAAGTTCTATTTACTGCTTCAGTCAACAGCTTTGTGCAAGAAGGCAGCTTTTATGCAAGTAATATGCTGCCAGTATTATCCGGCAGTTTTATAGGCTCTGCAGAAGATGTGGAATCAAGTTTATTGTTTCCAGCAATCCTTCCGGAATTATACTTATCAAGATTGTGAAACGAATGGCAGTAAATAATACGTATCCTTGAAATAAGGCTACCATGAAATGATGGTCTCATATACACAGTGTCCCAGAAATTTTCCTAGAATTTCCCAAGGTGTTTTTGAACTCATCAAAATAAAAAGAAAACCGAGATGAACATGGCGAAACATAGCGAAGATGGTGAAGAGGGTGTGTGACATGAAATTGAGTTGATCAATGAGTATGAAATTTGGATGATTGTTCATAAATTTCATATCAAGATTATTTTTCCAAGGTTAACTCACTGTTGTAATACTTCTTCTTTCTCTCTCTCTTTTTACTATTTTTTTATAATCTTAAATTCAAGTCAATATGTTTGTAATATACATGAGTGGCAATTAATCCAATCTCATTTCTCGCTCTCTCTGTCAATGTTTCTCATTCCGTTTTCTCACACCTCTTCTGACATCGCTTCAGAAAAGACGTTTTTTCACCAGGAGCGAGTTGTTCATTCTCCAAATCGCACTATTTTCATTCAATTGATGTCGAGTGAATAACATGCAGGACGATACTGGACGAATCCAATACTAGTATCGATATTTATATGTAGGCCAGTAGACCACACAGTGACATAGTCAGAGAAAAGGAGAGGAGACTCTGAATTATCACTGCCACTGTGCTGTTCGATTGTGTCTGAAACCACAGAGAAGGAGAGATTTCTTCCTTCTCTGTGCTGAAACCGAGAAATACTGGTTCATTCCGGTAGCAGCAGCGGCTATGCATGAAGGCGTTGGTGGTGATTAATCCAAGTTGTAAATCGGTGATATGGATGGTGTTCTTGGGGCGAGCAAGTCACGGCATGATTACATTTCTCACCCTCAAGAAACAACTGAGATCAGTCCTTTCAGTCTATGCAGTCATTTCGTCATTTCTGCATGACGGCTATGCAGTCATTTCTTAGTACTTCTTATTTGTACTTTTTCTTGAATGCGAGTCAATTACTTTGCTTTTTACTCATCCATATAGTTTTCCATATTAGAGACTTCCCTGGTTGCACAAAACTGCGACTTTATTGAACTATGTTAAATGATTTCAGATCCTCCTCCTTCTCCATCTCCTCCCTCTCTATCCTCCACCTCTTCCTCTCCTCTCCTTCCCTCTCTCCTTCTCTTTATAACTCTCTCTATCACTCTGTTTTCTTCTCTATCTCAACCTGTCTTTTTCTCTCTGACTCTCACTCTCTCATTTCCTCTTTCTCTCTGTCCCTCTCTCCCTCCCTTCCTCTTTCTCTCTTTTGTTTAGCACTCTTTTCTCCTCTCTTTCTCTTTTCCCCTCTCTTTCTCTTGCTCCTTCCTCCTCCTCTCCATACTAGAGTACAAGTTTTTTACATTTTTTGAGTCTGTACACACTATCTTCGTTAAAACCAAGCTCTACGAAATGTTAGGTTGAACTTGGTTTCAAATTCACCATTCAAATCAAGGGTACAAATCAAGTGTAAACCTTAGTTTTTTTTTATTTAGTTAAAATGAAGATGATGCATGCGGGCTTCAGTTACCACAAACTTGGTTTTTAATACCGGTATTCGATAATTTGTCATTGATATTATTTGATGATTTTAACAATTCCAAGAATTGAAATATAAATTGAACCATGAAAAAATACTCATGGCTTCGAATTGGTAGGTTCCACCTCGCCTTTTTAGTGCCGGTCACCCATCCAAGATCAGTAGTGACCTAATCTCAAGGAGAATGCACTCAGAAACCGCTCTCTCATCATTAATCGTTGATAAAAATTCAACTTTAATTGTAACTTCCTTACAAAAAGTAGACCTTCAGGTATGGAAGAGTAGAGAAATCAATCACATCACAGTATTTTAACCCCCACATGCAAATCGAGTCTCTACAAACGAACAATAATTGAGTACGAAGCGGGAAAAACTCGACCTATAAATCAGGAATTATTTCTCCAATCCACTTGAACCTAGTATGTGTGTAGTGTTCAAACAGCAACCACCTTTTGTCATATTTGTTTGCATACGATTTTATTCATAGCCAAATTCAATTCCGAACAGCAATGGACCATATAGCAGCTCTGATTAGAGAGACTGCTGCTTCCACAGCGAATCAGCTCTGTGCATCACAAATTACACTACTGCTCGCCCGCCATATTTTATTGGTCCTTTTTTGAACGGAAACAGCACGACCGACTCTCCATTTAGTTAGCATATTTCCCATTCTGGTTGCTCTGTGATTTATTGCATATGAATATCAATCCGGCTGGCCATTGGACTGGTCAGTACCCAGCTTTCTCCTGCAATTTATCTCACTCCATCTCCAGGTCTATCCTATCTCAGCGACTGCTCTGAATAGTAACAAGTGGTTTGTAGAAGTTGAAGAATATGTTATACGAGGAACAAAAATTATCTCAAATACATAATTTATTTGAATCAAGATTATTAATTATTGTTCATGAAAATTTGAATACATAATCAATCAATACATAATTTATTGTAATCAAGATAATTATTGTTCATGGAAATTTATTATTGGAATACATTTCGACGTTAAATTTACATGAGAAGTAATTATTGTAAATGAGGGATATTGAAATACAGTATAATGTTGTATGTAGTTGTTATTCATTTATTTATCCATTTATCCAATTGTTAATGAATAGAATTGGTGGGAATATATTTGACAGATTATCACAGGAACATTGCAATCGTATTGTAAAAATGATTTTGAATTTCATATTAGAATAGGCTATTAAATTCGTATTGGGATTGGCCTGAGGGATTGAGCACGATCAATGCTAAGTAGGCTGCAGCTAAAGCTGCGGGCTTAGCAAGATTCAGAATAGATAAACAGCTAGGATGAAATTAGAGTGGGGGTTCTCAACTTTCCAACATCTGCGACCCCCTTCTTGGGGTCTTCCAAATGTTGGCGACTCCCTTCTTAATAGAAAAATGGTGGAAAAATGCGATTGTGTGGTTTCTGTTGCATCAGTGCTTTTAATTCAAATTCAAATTTTTATTTTTTCACCTTTGCGACCTTTTCTCGCGACGCCCCTGGGGGAGAGAAAGGGAATAGGGGAGAGAAAGAGGAAGAGTGAGAGCAGGGTCGCAGTTTTGTGCGACCAGGGATATCTTAGTTCCATGAATTGTACAAAGCATAAACTAACTAATTATTCTACAATTTAAAGAGGATCTGCAATATAAATGATCTTGATCCTAATGAATCTGAAATGGAACGGCGAAGTTTTAACTCAAGGATGTCTGTTCTTGGAGAAAGATAGTCAAAGAAATATCCCCTTGATTTCGTTTAGAAGCGTCAAAGAATTTGAATATATATTCATGTAATACTATTAAATTCTTGGTAATAATATTATGTATCTTGTATTTTTTTATGTTACATCTATCAATGGTCATATTTATCACAATTAATTCTATGCCAAAGCCAACCAAAGGCGTTAACGCGCTCATGAACAGTTTAGAGACGGAGTTATGACTCCACAAGTGATATTGTTATGTAAATCTTAGCCAGAAGTTTGGCGGTTTATTTGCCAAACGAATTTGTAGGGATTAGTCGCCTTCACCCCTCCTTCCCCCCCCCCTCTACAAATGTTGGTCGTATTACACTTGTCTGCTGACGCCTCTTGTGCCAAAATTGCTCTAGCTAACTCGAAGGGGGGAGGGGGCTCCACCCGCCATCACTAAACGGATTAGACAAGCATCTCTTTAGTATAGCTGCCTTGGTCGATTGCTTACAATGGAAACTATATTATTTTGTCAGCAGTAATTTATCTCCGATATACATGCGAGAAATTATATTATTTATTATATTATTCTTTTAGGAATGTAAACTTGTTGTAACGGAAGTATTTGTTGGGAAGTATTGAAAATTCATAACTTAGATTATTTTCCAGAAGTTATCAGCACTTCTAGGTAGGATTTCGAATTAGATTCCATTATTATTATTTTTGTTGTTGTGATGATCAAGAGAAAATTCCTGAAATCTATCCTGTTGTTCATGAAATCAATATATTGTTATTATTTTATCTTATTGGACCTATCATCAAAATGATTGTTATCTGACTCACTTTATTAGCAGTTTAGCAGTTTTAGCTAAGAAATTTTCAGAAAGTTGCAGAAAGCCTCGATTTTTCTCAGTACATATTTTCATGTGGTGCAGCAATATACCATACGTTGTCAAGCGTTTAATAATGACTAAACCCTTTGCACCAAATGCCCGTCTCCGTATTTCCCATATCAATCATTATTCATTATAAATTTGTTAGCTATGAGCATACACTAGTCATAATATATATGCTTAGTCTATGGCTATGAGTCAACACGTTCAATTACAAACTCTGTGCATCAACAATCAACAATTCTAAATGAAAGTTCACTTGTAAATGTGAAAGTACTTGACCATTAATTGCATCCTGCTATACTAGAGTACGTAATCGCCAAAGTACCTTTATACATACCTTTACCATATTCATACAAATTAGACCACTTGGTCGACCATTAGGTTGCTATACATTGTACAAGTTCTCGACTCTTGAATTATTCCTTACTGATTCTTGCAGAATGGTCCTGAACGAACAATCGTCAACATGACTACTTTACTTCTACAGGCTTCCACATTAACTTCAACATTAACTTGAGAAAGAAAATCCATTCATAATAAAGGTCGCGTTGAAAACTTCACCCGATAAAATTCGTTAATATTGTCGAGCTGTTAAGGAATTCCAGCATTGTGCGATTCAAAAATTACTCGAAGTTTCAGGCTGATAATAAAATTTTCAACTTTATCCGTGAATCGACAACAGTGACCTGTTTGGTTGATGGGGAAAAGAAATCAAAATGAACTCTTCCAAATGTAGCTTCATCGCTTCTTTATTGCGGTTAGTCATGCACTTATTTCCGAACAAGAATAGCCGAATAAGTTGATTGCATAGGCATTAACTGCGAAATTTAGGACGAAGGGTTCACACAACAATCTTGGGTTGTTTTGCTTTCCGTAGAACGATTTTATTGCCTAGAACTTTCCTACTGACATTCAGAATTGCAACAATTTTTCTCATACGATACGCGTAGAGGAAAAACTTATCAAAGTTTTGATGATATCTGGGAATTCAATTAAAATTCTGAAATTTTTAAATATATTTCTTATTGACAATACATATTATGTTCTATTCACAAAATGCCTTATTCACAGTTTAGTGATATTCATTTAACTTGGCGGATGGCATTAGATATATTATAGATGGATAGATAGAGAGATATTATTTCTCTTGACGTTGTTGATGACCGCATAGTCCGATGGCAAAAAAATAATATCTCTCTATCTGTCTATATGTCTATCTATATAATGCCATCCACCTAGTTGAATTAATATCACTATATATGTCTTATTAACATAAATTATGTTCTCTTTATATTCTTAGTAGGCCTGTGTTCTATCCACAGTAAATTGCAAACACCTATGTTTTCCCACCATACCCTTAGTCTGAACAGGAGAGATTCAATACAGCAATATATTTGATAGATTCTACTCTCAAACTCTTCATTGCTTCACGTTTTAACCCAGAAGCATACTGATTTATGGAGTTCCAAGGATATTTTTTTTATCGTTTCCGATAAACATACCTACAATTTAAGCACTATCTTTACCAGCAAGCTCCGGCTACCTGCAAGCTCCTCACTGACAAAACGCTCTCAGTTTCTATCAAGGCAACGCAAATTGGGGCGTGAATAGCTAGTTAGATTAAAGCTGCAACACTTTCAAGAAGATAGAAATCCGAGAAGCTTCGACCTATCATTACGTGATTGTGATCCCTTGATGAGAGGCTGTGCGGTTGCAATGGTCTCAAACAGCTCTAGGTAGATCGGTCTCGGAAACCGAATTAGGCCACTGTTTGTAGTCAAAGCATCTCGGATGGTGCATACACCATTATCTATTGCGGTCTTATTGATACCAGACTACATCAATCTAGGTACAATATTAGAGTATACAATGTACAAGGGAAACTGATGGTATGGTAGTGAAATTCAAAGGCATCGGATATCACATTTACTGATGAGCGATTGACTGAAGATTGCTTTGGTTTGAATTTGTAATTTTCATATAATAACAATCTATCTACACTATACACTGTACTACAAGTAGATTAGTAGATAGATATAACCATTAGTAGATAGATAACTGCCTGATATAATTTATTCATTTTGTTTACACAAAATCTACAATTAATGCTATTTGAATGAAAAGGGAACCATCAAAGTGGTGATAGGAATTCATCTCTCATTAACACCATTCCTTTCAGTCACGCATAGGCCTTGCTCATGTGGGCATCACCTCTGAAAAAAATCATGTTTTGAAAGATGACCCTCGTTAATCCATTTTCATGACTCTCTTGAGTGATTTTATCAATAGTTGATATTATCGACTATTGGATTATTTGCTTCAATAAGACAATATTATTAATATAATGAATATGGGTGTGATTACTTAATTATCCATGATTACGTAATACAAATACTTCATAATAAAAATACTCTGATTACAAAAGTTTCAATAATTTTCACCAATAATAAATAATGACCGTTTTCGCAGTGTGTCCTCAACATATTCACATTTTTCAGTCGTTATTTTATATCTTGCATTCACAACTCACAGAAATTCCCATTTTATCATACTTGCATATACCCTCAAAACCCGATAACGATGTAACACTTTAGACCGACCCCTCCAGGAACAACGAATTCGAGTACTCAGGGAACAACTGGAGACCAACTGCTTGACGCGCTTGAGTGAAGAACACGGATAGCGTGCGAAAGAAAGCAAACGAAGCGAATCTGTGCTTGGAAATCTTCTCTGGAGAGATGTATAGGTGTCATGCTTGGTAGCCAGCCAGTGATCTTGACACGTATCTAACAGCTATATAAGCTATATAACTTACTATAATCTCCTACCTATATATACCTGCACACGTATCTAAGAGACCAGAAAAGCAGCTATATATCCACACACGTCTCCCAGGACTAAAAAACTATATATTTTTTTCTTACATAAGAGAAGGCTCAACTCGTATACTAAATTGTATTCCCTGGACGCTTTTTAGAGCTTGATGGACTACTTTGTTTTGAATATTTCTACTTCTATATTATTAGTTACGAGACTGTCCAAGATTCAATTAGACAATGAAACATAGTTCATCTAGTAGGCTATATGGAGAGACAACCTATATTTTAATAGATATTTTTATCGTATTCTAATGAAAAATATTTGCTACATGTTTTTGTACCTTATTTAAGAAATAATACATAAAACACCCTATGGAGTAAAATGTAAGTTCAATACGTACTGTAGTATGAAAGGTTATACTGACGAGGAACCGAGGAAGTATGAGAGAATGGATTCGATGGACTCTATGGAATGAAAAGTGAAGTTCCATCTGAGCTCTAAATAATTATAAATGTTTGATCTGGTGAAAATCTGTACTCTACAAATGTTTTGTTACCTCCATGAACTTCCAAAAAGTGATGAAGACACTCTAAATATTCATAATAAATCTTAACATTAGAATGACAATGAAATTAACAATAATCTCATATTAAAATGGGAAAATGAACTCTTCAAATTTTGAAATGAACTCTAATAAGAACTCCAAGAAACCTCACAGCTTCAGGTCGCGGATATATTGCATGCAAGTTGTTACGAGTTGCGGGCGTACAGTATCAAACCACTCCACCTATTGTCCATTAGATGTGTGTCTAAAAAAATGTTCGTAACGGATCTCGACAGATAACAATAGCATTAATCAAAATTACAAACTTTACTAGTTAAAGTACAGTAAAAGGTCACTAGTAATGTCTTGGTATATCTTTAGTTCGCAATTTGTAGCAGCTTGCGTCGGTGTTACTTGCAGCTTCCTCCCTTGTGTCCATGTAACAGCGCTCTTATACCCATGTTTTCTTCTCTATGAACAAAAGTCTCCAAGGGACCCTACAGCTGAACATTCTCACCTCCATGAGCTCAAATATATCTGTACATGGAAGTGAGAGACTGGATATATACTATCAAGAGTGAGCGGGTGCGAATCTGAAGTCTGAACGCCGACAGCCGACAGGAGATCACGTGTTCAGTCAGGACCTGTCTCAGGTTACCATGGCAACGGACTTAACGCCAGCTAACGGCCTCCCCGACCCCCTGGAGACCCCCCAAGGCCTCCGCAACCACCACCCCCTTTCCGCGCCCCCATTTTCGCAGCCCAGTTCTTCTTTTCTGCCGCCTCCTGACTCAGACAGATCCTCGCCTCTCATTCATTCACTGACTAGCTGGCTCCCAGCTTATTAGCCACTACCGCCCCTGGCCTCTTTCAAAAATGAAAACTCGGATAGAAGTGGTGTAAATGCATCGCTCTAACCTCGTTCTTCCATTACCTGCCTTCTTTAGTACCGCTGCCTCTTGAATAAACGCCAATGAGAATGGTGTCTGATGAAAAGGATTACGGTGCTTGAAATGCGTTCCTTGAGAATTATGCACGTAATGGATTTTTTTGACAGCTTACAATAGCATGAATCAAAAGTACTATAGTGCTTTTCATCCTTGATGACATCTGAGTATAGAAACAGTACCACACAACTTTCCGAGCTAGCCAATCTCATGCCTGCAACGTTGCCAATATGCACTCTTCTAAAATACTGATGAACAGATGTTTAATTTCTGCTCTACTGATCTTTAATGCTCTACTTGTATATCATCCAAGTTAACACACCAAGTCGTGATATTAAACTGAAATTTTGGATTTCTTTAATACGCAACCGAATTCTCGGTTTAATACGCATGCGTGTACAGATGATTGAACAGCACACAATATGACATTGCCGGGCATTCCAATTGGATAACGCACCAAGCTGGCCAGTTGTCTTTAAGGATGAAAAGCACTATAGTCAAATGCATGATATGATGATATCAGAGATAATTCAGCTCTCCTTCCCTTTTCTGTGACCATGCGCTGAGAGTGCCAGAACTACTGTGTCTTTGATTAGGGTGGATCCGTGGATGAAATTCAAAAGTGCCTCTTAAGAAATAATTGTAGTTGAAATGCTTTCCTCGAGAATAATGTTTGTAAAGGATAATATTTGACAGCTAACAATAGCATGAATCAGAAGTAGCAAGTGTTAGAAGCACAAGTACTGTGGTACTGCTTCTTCAAAGCATGAATCATGGTGAATGAGATAGTGTCTGGGTAGCAACCTAATAAAAAAGATAATGGATAATAGTATAAATAAAAAAAATTAGGACTAATGAAAGGATAATAAAAAGGATAGTTATAATACGCTCCTTGAAAATAATGATGATAATTGACTTCTTGACAGTATTTTATCCGATAATAATTTTATACGATAATATAAGTAATAACGATAATATAAGTAATAGATAATATAACGATAATATAAGTCAGGGGTGCCCAACCTTTATCAATCAAGGGCCACATTGTCAACATTCAAAGACAAGGCGGGCCGTGGGAAAAGGTAAGCGGGGGGTCGGGGGGTCTCCCCCAGGAAATCTCCTCTCTTAACATTAATAACATTAATCTCTTCTCCTCTCCTTAACATTACCAAGAGTTTTATGTAATATATGATATATTTACATTACTGAGGATCATTACAAAACATTGTTGATTTCAGCAATATTCTCCTTTTGATAAATCACTAAGTATATTATGGTGGCGTCTACCACAGTAAGCGTATTCAATGATTTTATATGAATAATACAGTTCAGCAACAAGTTGAAATTTGAGAAAGAGCCAAGATCTTCACACAAGGGCTTTTAAGGGTGGGGGAGGGAGGTTTAGGGACAATAAATAGCCATGATATGAATAGAAGGCTGTTCACTACTGCGAAACGGTCCCGACTCAAATACATAGGGCAGGGCTGCTGTTTTCATTCATCATTAGGAGACAGGAGACATTGTGCATGTGTAATAATAATCAATGATAAGTTTCCTAGTTGGAATTTAAATGATTTTTGTGAGATTATTATGAAATATACAGTTTCTAAACCAAGTAAGCAATTAATAACCAAGCTTCAAAACTTGATTTTGCTTGATTTTAGGTCATCGAACTCTGAAATATTCACTCTTTTTATGGGTTTGTTTAGAAGAGCTTATCTGCAATTGTTACAATTTTAAGCTGAGTGTCATTAATAGTGATATGAATAAAATAATTATATTGATATCACTGATATGAAATAAAAAACTTGTTCTAGCTTCATAGAGTAGCCTAGTAGTGCTATATATACAGCCCTTTTAAACTTTTGTAATTGATTTTATCTAGTTTGTTGGCATTGGTCAATAAATCAATGCTATTTTTATACATGTATCTCGCTCCAATATATCTCAATTTTTTAAAGTTATATAGGCGTAATTGATGAATAAATTTTGAATGCAATTAAAATTTTTGAATTTTTCAAACTTTTTTCATATGAGTTTTTAATTTATATTTAAAGTCTTGTAAAAATCGTATTGCATACATTCTTTTTTATTGTACGTAATAGGATGAGCTTTGAGGTTACTTTTGAACCTCCGGCGTCATAGGTAGTATCTTTTGTTTTGCAAAAGTGACCTATATTTTTCTTTAAAAAATTGAAAAGTATGAATATATCTCATATATTCGATCGCCATGGGTATTCGTTATACCATGAATTATATTGTGTGATGTAACATATTCTTTGAATATTATTATTCATTGTTGACCATTGTAATAAAATTAATGTTCTCATGTCCTTCTGCACTATGCTAATAATATAGGCTACTGCATTATTCTTTACAGAGAATTCTACGATCGTAGTCTATGAAAAACATTAGATTATTAAAAACATTCAAGTGTAAAAACAACTGGCTCAGTTGGAAAAAGGAAAGCTCCATTAGTGAGCTCGCATTTGCATAAACCACAAAACAATTTCTATGAGGAGAATATCCTCAATTCTTCCCTTTTAGTAGATTTTAAGCCTCATAATCCAGCAATGGACGAGATTTTTTGTTGGAGAGTCTTTTGTTTCGAAAACGACTGCCTAAATATGAGAATCCCCATCAATTGAGTTCAATTACTTTGTTCGGGTTTTTACTCTTCCAAAAAAGTCCAGAAATCGTAACTACTGTAGATGCGAATTTGAATGAGATTTGAGTGAATCTTCTTATTATATGGTATATTCATTCTCCACCCAAATCAATCATCATAGCTTATTAATCTAGAGGACAATTGGAACTCAAAACATCCTTTATTAATTAATGAGTGAGCTATCTTTCATTGGTAATCAACAAAGTTGGTAAAAATCATCTATTACTATGTGTAAATGTTTCGTTACCGGGATGAAAAGGTTAATGAATAAGAATCTTCTATCTCTCTCTATTTTGAAACCGCAATTGAAACCACTCTTGAAAGCTAATAACTCAAACTAAAATTAATTGTAGAGTGTTTGGTTTCAATTCGAAAAATCGAATTAAAAATTCTCAACAAAAAGAATCAATTTCTGAAGTATGAAAAGCTTTCTCTTTGATCAACCAGCATGGAATCTTTGTATCATCTTGATGAAACAAGAAAAAATTGAATTCGATTGTTCTCATTCTATACTCTCTGATTGCTAACAATGTATCAATTTTTGAATTGGACAAAATATTATGTAGAACAACTTCTCAATAATCGATCTTTTAGTTCAGTCCCATATGTAGAGAAAACTGCTGATTTTTAAATATACAATTCTTGTTATTGTTGATGTCAGTTTGTTAATAGCATGATTTTATAATTCTAATTCAGAATCTGGCTATTAGCCCCATATTCTAATTCAAATCTCATATTGTGAGATTGCCTGATAGTATTGTAGCCATTAACAAGAATTATGATAACTCGGAACGAATTCAAAATCATATTCAGGATGTGGATTAGTGGGGAGGTAACGTACTTTAATCCCCCAAATTCCGACTAAGAGAATCAGAAACCTATAAAATTCCGCAGCTCGCATCCCGGTTTAAAAGTGTGGCATGCTTGCCGCTTTCATCCCTTGTAATTAAATGAGGACACCGAGTTTCCACTGAAGAGGAAAAAAAGGTTTCGCCGAAAGAATAGGGCAACATTAGTAGCAGTGATAGGGGTCTGCGAGTCCCTGGGGCTATTAGGAAATTGCTGCTTTAATAGAAGCTGGGCTATCGCCCTTAACGCGAGGGTGGGGGGACGTTTTATCCCCCCTGAAACACAAGGGGGGAGGCTGGTTGAAATTGAGGGTGGATCACAACCAGACAGAGACAGTAGATTTGCTTTGTATCTTGCTTGGTCATTAAACCATGAGTTGATTCGAGGTCTATGAAACACTGCATTGCACTAAATTGCATAATCAGTTGTAGCCGCTTGCTATCTGATTGAACTCCGTCTCTACCAACCCTCCCCAGGGCTTCTAAAGGGGTTTGACCTATCATAATTTATTCATTTCCTAGGAGATATACACACGTATTCTGGTTTTAACACGACAGAATCATTTGAATTACTCCGCTTTTTCTCTGTGTTGGGCTGTTTGCATGTCTGCAACTATGAGAAAAGTATGGAGAAATTTTTTATATAGGAATATTGTTTGACGAACAATATTTGTTGTGGGAATTGTCATAATAGGCGACAGTGATAGTGAATAATTATAACGTTTCAAATAAGCTCTATGGTTCTATCTATTATTTAGCCTAATCATTGCTACTTTACTAGTAAAAATCGACTAAGCTGGTGGACTGTTAAAAATCATTGATCCTGCAGTCCACGTACTGTCCTGTGATTTAATAAATAGCCTAAGTTGGAAAATGAATATTTATAATATTGTAGTTGATAAAGGGGAAAGATGTCATGTACTTATAGGCCCGATCCGAACCCCATATCAGGCCGAGGATCCAAGATGATCTTTTGTGCTACCGATACTGTATTAAGATACAGTAATTAATTTCTCAATACTTTTAAATTTGATATGCAGCAGACATTGACATGACTGACTAGATAAAAATTCTTGTTATGTGTGAGTTAATCCATCTTAACATCAATCTCCCTCAGAAATTTTATCCAAGGAAAATGCCACTATTACAAAGTTATCTCAAAATAACCACTATCGCAGTACGTAGCTGGTTTGATGATTCTAGTTCAGTGCTTTGACTTTATTCTTTCAGCAGCAATTACAATATTGAGCTCGTATGTGAATGGCTTGCGAGTGGAAACTCTCCTCATTCACAGGAATGCATGCCATCAAAAGCCGAGTCTCAACAGAATGTTGCCCTATAACACTTCTCTTGTGTCGGTTATAGTGTCGCTATAACCCTACCAAGAGCCTATAACGTTGGCCTGCAGCTCCAAGTTATAGCTCTGTGGTTTGACTGCAGTTTCATAGCTTGATAAAGGCTGAATAAAGCTTGAATAGGAATGCACAGGCTAGAAAATGGATCGTTAAGTATAGGAAAGCTTGGAACTAGAAGAGAAAGAACGATCTTCTAATTACGTATAGCTTCATAAATACAGTAATTTTATTACTATATAGGTTTCATTAAGCCTTTTTTCATCTATTTTCTTCTTTCATTATCAATAATATTGTTTTCATCAACTTAATTCATAGATTGGTTTCGAGTAATTTATTTTATAAAGTTTATTACTTCAGTCCGTTCAAAACTGTAATAAATTCAAGAACAGCAACAAAGATTAATAATATCTTGTACATAAGATATAAGTTATATATGTATAAGTTGCATGTAATATAGATTATCTCCAACAATGATTGAGTTCTTATTTAGCATTTATAGATTTGGTGTTCTTCGAAATGAATGAAAATGATAAAAACAGACCACAATTATTGCAAATATCCAATTATTACAAAAATCAATTGCTGAATGTGATATCCACATGATTTCTAGGCTTGTTCGTGGGTAATGAAAGGCGTGATGATGAGAGATGACGACTACTTTTTAGGCAGTTGGGAGTGGTCATTTTTGTGGTCAAAATACGTTCTGTCAACTGGGATTGATCCTGGAACCTTTGGAGTATCGCCCTCTGCTACGGACCACGGACTACGGTCCAAATAAAATTGAAAACATCAATAAGTGAACTAATAAATTATAATTCTCCTTTAAATGAACAATAATTCAATAAATTAATGCTAACAATAGTTCTGAATTTTTGGATCCATAACGAACTGCGAAGTTAACACTATTTTTTCAACACTAGAATTGACGACATGCAGTCAAATTTTACTGTAAATAACATAAATGTTACTCACTGGACTGAAGCGCTTCAGTCCAATGAGAAACATTATTGATGTTATTTACAGTAAAATTTGACTGCATGTCGTCAATTCAAGTGTTGATAACAATAGATTTGAAAAAATTAAATTTTTTAGAGAAACACATGATAAGCTCAACTTTGGGGAAAAGTATTTTTGGTCAGTAGAAATTATGAGAAACAGCAAGAGATTACACACAAGAACTATTGAAAGTGAAAACGTTACGAGACGAGGTCTAAAAGTAGAAAGACTCTAGGTTGAAAGTTAGTAGTCTATTGACTAATACTGAGATATTAGAAACAACGTCAAACTTATCATTAATTTCTATAATTTATTATGTTAAATTTTTCTTTAGTAGCAGAATGACAGTGCTTTTCTAAAAAAAAAAAAACATTGTCTTTCTGCTACTGTTGCGCTGTGGTAGATTATAGAGCAGGAAAGCCAGTAAACACTATTACGAGTTAAGGACGTATCTGTGTTGCATATTCTCGTTTACTATAGTAACCTTACGGGTAGCGCACCGTAACGTACGTGGAATTAATGCAAGCAGCGTCACCGGATAAAGTCGTCGTAAATCTATCAGCGAGCATTGTGGAGAAAGGCTGATTGTTTCAAAGCTATCGGTCTTCACGTCACCTCTAGTCGTCGAAATCTCTCTCTCTCTCTCTTACCTTTCTCACTCTCTTTTACATTAATTCTCTCCTCTCTCACTCTCTATTCCTCCACCGTTCACTTTCCTCACTATCAGAGTCATAATCTATCACTGGAGACAGATCTACCGCCGTCGGCGAATAAGCTTTCGAGTCAAAAAAGCACTCGGAGTTGGTGAGGGGGTGGGAGATCTGTGAATTAAGCCTGGTAAATAAATACCGTAGGTATGGCGTACAGCGTATAACGTACGCACTGTGTGACACGGACTGATGAAGCTCTGTCGCTGTTTATCACACTTGATAGATGTGGATTGTGGCTTATTCGGTGAATAATATAGGTCTAGGATATATTTCATGTTGTGCCGCTAGAACAATAGGACTTCAGTACAAAACAGATTGCTTTATAATTTACATCTATAGGCTGCGGATCATTTCACCTCAGATGTTGGGTACAGCCAATAGAATTCTATTACTCTGACCAAGAAGAGCCTCCATAGTTATTCTGAAGTATAGGCCTACATTAGAGAAGTAGGTATTGCTAGTACAAAATTACAAAATTAGGCAAGTATTTAGTATAGACCTACATTAGAGAATCTCCTGTATGCTAATCTCACAGTTCTTCAAGTATTCGAACCTGCAAAGCCTGCTAGCCTTACAGGCTTTAGTAACACGAATAAGACAATAAACCCGGTAATCTGGTCAGATCAGGTATGAATTACCACAGTTTCATGCTATGCTTTCAGTGAAATTTTTGTTGTTTTATCCTATTTTTGCTGTTCATTTACTGATCAAGTCTCAAAACAATTTTGAATAAGGTTATGAGGTCAGAATAAGGTTAGAACGGTCAGGTTTCATAAATGCGCAAAGTGTAATCATTGCTGGAGTCATGATCATTATTTTTATAGCGGTATTTATTCCAGTAAAAGGAGCGCAATTCCATTTTGGAAGTTCGCTGAAATATCGCGCGCAGTTCATGGCAGAGTTGTTTTGTTCTGACAGAAAATATCCGGAGGGCCATTGTTTTTGCTCTGCTTTGTCCGATTGTTAACAGTTTCTTATTTCTCGAGTCAGTCCCATTGGAAAAACTCTGATTGATGAGCAGCTCGCTTTTTTCACAAGTCCTCTAGAAGTATTGCGACTGCGAAGTGGAATATTCAAATTAAAACTTTCTCTGATTTTCACTTTCTCTTTCTCTTCAATCTCACTTCTAATCCGTCTCTCTCTTTCTCTCTCCTAACCTTCATCAATATCCATCTCTCTCTAGCATAATATGTGATGAATTCAATTGGAGGTTCGCTTTTTCAATCAAAATCACTTTTGACTATCTGCTTTGCTTACCGAATATAAGTAATGGAAGACAATTATTGTGTTAATAAAAAATAATTGCTATCACACAACAATAATTGCTGTTGTTTAAAAACAACTGAAGGATCTTCAGCAAGTTCTTAAGAATTCACCATAGGTTTGTCATTATTAATTTAACTATTTTAAAAATTGATGAACTGAGAAAATTCGGTTAGTAAATTTTTATGTTTCTCTGCGTTGCTACGTTGCAAGCACCTTGTAAAATTGAATCAGTGATAACAATACCTATTACCGATAAACTCTTCTGAAGTTGGTTTGAGAGTAGGCCTACTTTTGAGACTCGAGAAATCCAGATGAGTAGAATAATTACATAAAGAGGATTACAGAAAGTCGTTCATATCAGCATCTAAAATAAATAAAAGCTTTGATTTGGTATGAATGAAGGAGTTGAAGGCTTTATTTGTACGTGATCAGAGATGAAGAAAAATGATGAGGAAAATGAGGATAAAGAAAATAAATGAGGATGTAGAAAATTAGATGAGGAAAGATAAATGATCAAGAATACGTCAACCAGCTGTCGACCAGTGGAAACCGGTGTTGAGCTTTTATGGGAGGAGCATAAATGGGTGGAGCAAGAGTGGGAGGAGCTTAAATGTAATTGGCTGAGACAGACCAATCGAATGCTCTTAGGTTGGATTCGTTCAACCTTGCTCCTTTCGTAGTAATATTGGCAGAATGAGTTCTCAAATTGATGAATTGTTGAATGTCTGTATAGAAAATTAGTAGACATACTCGTACTATAGCAAATCCCTTGATTGGATTATTGTTTATTATATGATAAGTATTATTTTTAGTATTCTGATTGGATTATTGTTTATTATATGATAAGTATTATTTTTAGTAGTAATGATAATATAGTATCAGTATCACTCGAGGCTTGCAAAGATGAATTCTGAGTTTTGGAAAAAGCTGTAAAATCTTTGCCAAAATGTCACGGTTTTAGAATTTTTCAACACTGTGCTTTTATAAATATTTCTTTCTTTCAAATTTCTTGGCTAGGGCTTTCAATGAAACATATTCATAATATGTTTCTACTGGCTTTGGTAGTTCATTTGAGGTCTGCTCTCTACCACAAATTTCTAGTTTAGATCCTGCTCATAGATCATGGATGGCAACATCTTGGATTGGTGAGTGCTCTGGGCAAATGCCAACAAATTTCCCGCCTGAGCACCTGTCACAACCGCAACTTGAGGTCACCACAGCCAATGTGGTTCACTTGTGAAGTTATTGATTCGTATGGTTAAATCTGCGTCCGCACCATTTGCTTGTATTTCTACGACACTATTGAAGGCACTCTTGCATAATAAGCAAATATGGGATAACCGGTAAAACATAATTATTAAGGATTACTCCTCATGTTTTATCTCTCTCAATGCGACATTGCAATGTGCTTTTCATGAATCTGGTCTCTTCTTGATTGTACCTTACTGAGAGAGCTCAAGAGAGCTCAGTAAGCTTGATTACTGAGAGAGCTTCAAATGAGGATAATGAAAAAAGATGAGGAAAAAAATATGATTATTATTTCTAAGAATATGTCAACCAGCTCTCGACCAATAGGAAGAAGACTTTATTTTGAAAGTCTTTCTCTTCATAATTTCACAACATGGTGTCTGTACAATGGCTTACAATTCAGCCTATATAGTTCGTACCAAATAATACAAAATATAATTGGAAGTATGACTAAGTCAGAAATATTCAGAACAGTCGTAGTTTTAGACTACGAGACTTTTATAATCACACACAAACAGTTTCATACGAGTGTCATAGTCCAGATTCTTAAAATATTCCTTTCCTGAGAATCACTAGAATATCTATTGTGATTCTAGTAATTAAAACTGAGTAGCTGAGAAATATTCTCTTAATAATTCTTCCTGATTTGACAAC
Source organism: Laodelphax striatellus (assembly GCA_017141395.1). Taxonomy (NCBI): domain Eukaryota; kingdom Metazoa; phylum Arthropoda; class Insecta; order Hemiptera; family Delphacidae; genus Laodelphax; species Laodelphax striatellus. The sequence goes on from CM029536.1 coordinate 22,515,042, forward strand.
TAACAATGAGAAACTGTAATTGTTTGAGCCTGTAGTTTTATGAGTAAAGGTGGGTTTTCGTTACTGCGACCGAGTGCCGCAGAGGAGCCCGACTCAGCGTTGCCAGATGCAATTGATGAAAAATTCCAACTATTAGTAGTGGGGATTTTTCGACAATTACATCTGGCAACGCTGGGTCAGGCTCCGCTGCGGCACTCGGTTGCAGTAACGAAAACTCACCATTAGGTACTGTGACGGAGGCACGTTTATTACATGTGCCTACTACGCCATTCCGCCGCGTTTCTAAAGAAATAATATTCTACATGTAATCTGATTAAGATGTAATTTAGGATACAATGGAAAAGATGTAACCACACCCAGCAACATTAATTTCGAAACTTATTCGCGAAATAATCTTTCCAATTAAATTCATCCAAACTGAAATGGAAAGAAATTTTTCTTTTATACTAGGAGTCCAGGAGATAAATTCCAATTTATTTCGCGAACCCAAGGTTATGACAGAACGTTAGTCAACTGAGTCTTTGTAGTGAATAAGTAGATATCATGACAACTAAGAGGCTTGCAATGATAAAACTGGTACGGTGGCAGAGCGGGGTAGCAAGCTGTATGCGGCAATAAAATAATTTGTCAGATTTCTCGTGGAAATTGTTTAGCCGCGGGCGGTACGGCGAAAGCAGCGCTTTTCTCTTCTCTCGGCCATTTTTTTAAAGTGGGCACCACTCAGCCGAGCTCACCAACACGCTTCAAAGAGTACTTTCTAAAGTTTCAAATTTATTCCGGCTGTCATTTTCTCTTGAATTTCTGGATTATTCTGAGTGCTGACAATAATTGCTCAACGATGTTGTTTGTCAAGAGAATAACTGATGAAATTCTTGCACTGACAACTCATTTCTGTATGTAATACACAATAATGTCAGTTCAATTTTTCATTAATAAATGAAATATAATTCAAAATGTGGATGCAGAATTTTTTATTCCGACTGACATTTTATCTTGATTTTCTGGATCATTTTGTGAGGACTAACAATAGTTGCTCAACGATGTTGTTTGTTAAAAGAATGTCTGATGAATTTCTTACATTGACTACCTAAATTTTTCAATGATGCTCACAACCCATCAATTCAATTGTCCATTAATAAATTCATGTATACTTCAAAAATTTTAGATTCAATTAAAATCCTCATTTCTTCTACATTTTATCTCTTATGGCGCGGTTTCACGATACCAGTAGACGTGTAGGTTACTGGCATGCAGGTTGGTCGTATGATCTTCCACTCTATACAAACAAATAGGGCAATGCACACTGACTGGTGTGCATTGCCCTATTTGTTTGTATAGAGTGGAAGATCATATGGCCAACCTGCATGCCAGTAACCTACACGTCTACTGGTATCGTGAAACCGCGCCATTACTATATGAACAAATGTTGGGATACTTTCACACTATGATTCAAGCATGCTAGTAGGATGATCTGGAATTGTTGACTCAAGACTATGAGTTCCATCTCTCCTTATTGTCATCCTTCTCATTAAACTGAATAAGAAGACTTGATGTTTGTCAAAACCACATATTTAATAAAACAACGAGATACTGCAGATTCGGTTGTTACACCATTATCAATCTCTGATAAACCAAAACTAAGTTACAGTGTAGCAGAATTCATACTCAAAACCGAGCACTGTGATTGGCAGTTGAATAGCCTATCAAGGTGAACGACTGCCATTGGCCTAGATAAGCTCCTCCCACAATGGGCGGTTTCTACAAACATCACAGCAATGGCGGTTCAAACAACTAACATAGTAAAGAAAGGTCATTGATATTTACAAAAACAAATGGAATAAATATGAATGCTTGAAGAGAACAATGTGTAAGAAAAATGGCAAGAAAATTCAATGACAAACAAACTTAGACTCATTATAAAACTAGATTTGTGGTATTGTACTGGTTGAAATGAATCTGGTCATTTAAACTGTTATTTGGATCTTTCCCAGTTACCCTAGTCATTTCCATAGCCTCTAGAATGTTTAATTGTCTACATTTGCTATTCATATTTGCTGTAAATGAACATCTGTTGAATGCTTGTTGTGCTTCCAAATTTTGATATTTTCCCTATGATGGCAGTATGTGCCGATAAGAGTTTATCAGTTAGTTAATGTTGTTAAAAAATTGAAAAATATAATAACAACAATTTTTCAGATCAGTCTGAAAAATTTGGAACCATTTTAATGCTTTTGACTGGAAAATATTGTCCGTAACAGAAATCTCTTTTTGGCTACGCGCATCAATAACTCATTTCGTTGATAATTGATTGATAAAAATGAGTTTAATCATTAGTAATTTAATTACTAATGACATTATACTAATTTAATCATTAGTTGAAGTTCAGTAATGGTATTAAGGACTCTTAACTTTTTTGTTCTTAGGATAATAATCACTACGTGAGCACAACACTCCTGTTGTTGGTGAGAGAGAGGGGGCACGACGAATGGACCTGCATTTCTTGTAAACCACTTCACGTATAGCAGGATGCAATTAACTTGTCAGAAATCAGCTGTTTTAGTAATAATTAAACATTGATTTCGACACAATAATCAAAAGGCTTAAAAGTCTTAAAGACCTTTAAAGTCTTTAAAAGACCTTTTTAAAGAAGACCTTTCAAAGAATAACTTTTTAAAAGACCTTTTCAATAATCTGCGAGATTCAGCATTTGTAGGTTAAGTATTGAGATCATATGCTCGTCGATCATATGTTTTCTGACAAGTTAAAAGAGACCTGCTATAAATGAGTAGAGCTGGAGCTGCGAGCAAGTAGCAGACGGTCTCATTTTTTAGACCTGACGCTTGCTTTTCAGTGCGGTCAGGTTTGACACGGTTACCCCTATTGATTTACCAGCCAGCCGACTCTCTTCTTGTTAGAAGTCGGCCAGTTGGTAGCACAGCGCCCCCTGCTAGACTGCCTTAAATGGCGAAGTTTTTCGATTTATCAGCGAAGTCTGACTCAAACACCCCCTCCCCCCCTAGGGGGCCAAGGGGCACCCCTCTGCGATAACTGAGAAAGTGGAAAGTGTTTTGCAGCCCTTGTCCCATAAATATTCTTCATCCCTTCATACGTCCCCTTGGCTCTACCCACTCACGTTGCTAGTGAAAGACACTTAAATTCATAATGGGATGGAGAGGGGAGTTAACAATTGAAAACAGCATTAGTTTACTCAGTATCTGAACTGTATTCTAATGACTCTCAATCATTCAATTATTTTTCGCCATTATTTGTAAGTAGTTTACAAAATAAGGAACAAAGAGGGAATTCAATGATGAAACTGTGTCTTATTATGAGCGTTTTCAGTTTTAATATCTTCTTTTGAGTCTATTTCGTGCGGGCTAAGAGTTGTCTGGAAACAAATGGAAATTTCAGTTAATTATAATTTCATTTGGTTGTGTAAACCGGATAAACTTCTTCAAGGAACATATTTTCTACAGAAAGAAGGAGCAAAGGACATGAGTTTAAAATATCTGCGTGAGATCTATTGTTCACAGAACTACTAGTTTTTGGAGAAGAGTAATATTCAACCTGTTGAATTAGATATTTTACACCAATAGTACTAATCGAGTACCTTTGTAATTTTTTTCATCTTAACTTGATTAATTCCTAATTCTCAAAATTTTAACTGGAAAAGATATCAACTAACAGGTAGAGGAACTGGCAGGCCCCCTGCTGAGAAATTATGTGATGACAGAATTCAAGTCAAGTCGCTAACAACTACCACAACTATTAATTTGCAGTTGAAAACAAGTTCGTTGTGGAGCAAGAGCAGTCTAAAATACGTGGAAACTAATTATTTATCTCTCATCACTTATTGTTCACTCAGATTGTATCAGAGGGCGCTTGATGAGTTTCACAGTTAGTTGTTTGTTGGCGAAGTTCTGTTTCTGTTGACATAGATAGCAGCTATTCGCTCCTCTATGTCGTGAAGTTTGGTTGATACTCGAGGCTATGTTCAGCGAACATCAGAAAGTTGGCGGCGAGATGCATGAATAAACACGCTTCTAATAAGCCTATTAGCATCCTCTAGGTTTTTCAGTTCAGCATCAACAATAACATTCCCGTACAGTATTGTGTGAATATATCACATAACTGAATAATCACATAACATTTTTCCATAACTGACATCAGTTTAGCATCAATAATAACATTCTTGTACAGTATTGTGTGAATATATCACATTCGTATTTTTTTTAAAATTGAGTGGATACTCTATACTGAAAAGTTGAATCGAACTATAACCTACCTACATGATTGACCATGTGCCCCATCAAAGAAAAATTGGGTTATACGGCGAGGTGGAACTATCTACGGGTCTCCCCACCTATGAAAGCCTATGAATAATAATCAAATTCATATGGAGAAATTTAGTTTAATAAAGAACAGCTTCTTACTAATCAGTGAACTACTGAGTTTAAGAATAAAGTCCTTACATGGAAAATCTTTAAAAAATATAATAAAGTCCATCTTGAAAGTCTTTAAAACTATTTAAAGCTTTTGAAAGTGTATTAAAAGGTGTTTGTATTGAACTTTAATACTGGGTTTCACCAACCTTGGTCAAATAGAATTTGACCATGTTTAAAAAAAGACCATGACACACACAGTAAAAAATTGTTGCAAAGGAACGGAAACTCCAGCTGATCTTTTATAATGAGTGTCAAGTGATTGGAATTCTCATACATAAACAGCCGGATAAAATGCTAATATAGCAATGCACCAATGTACACAGATCAATTTTCTGCGGCAACTTAAATATAATTTCTGTTCATCTTGCTTTATTATCATACTAGCTGTCCCGGCGAACTTCGTATCACCCTCTTCCCTAATGTTCCCCTTCATGCCACCCCCAAAAATGTCATCCCCCAAATGCCCCCCCTTCATTCCCCTACAAATCCCCCTTCATGTCCCCCCCCCTCTACCCCCAAGTTTCCCCTCTTCATATCACCCCCCCCCCTCACGAAAAAAATGTCACGAAGTAAAAATATCTATATCCACTCGCTTTATTGATGGAAAATTAAAAGAAATCTGCAATATACTAATTTTTAAAGCGAGTAAATCAATATTAATCAATGCTGAAAGTTGTCAAAAAAATTTCACCCGTCTCGGAATCAAACCCGAGATTTCTGCGTGGAAGGCAGAGTCGCTATCCAATAGACCACCGATGTCTTCTCTTGAAGACCTATATTGCAGCTCCTTCAACTATACATCGATTTTATAGAAGCATTATTGTTTGGACTGGATCAGAATGGATGTCATGTTTGATAGGTTAGGTCATTAATTTACTAATTATTTATTAATTATAAAGGGATTTTCTCATATTTAAATACATATTATGTTAACCAGTGATTTAACAATTCAAACTAATCCAAAATCATCTAAATCGGTTCAGCCGTTCTCCAGTTATAAGCGAGCGTACAGACACCAACTCTCTTTTATTAATATAGATTATCTTTTTTCTGAACTGCTTCAAGAAATAATAGAAATAAAATATTATTTTTGATAAACTGTACTCTCCTGATACAGTTATAAACTAAATCCTTCGTAAGCTTTTTAGCCTGATAGCCTAATCCATCTACAATAATCTCTATGACTCTGATTGATCGAGCCCTCAAAGAGCCTTCAGGGATAAAGATCAGAAGTGATTTTCAATAACTGCTAAACGTTCAGATCAATCCACGCCGAAGGCTATAAACACACGTGCTCCATAACGATTTGATAGCGCTTATAGCCCAGTCAATGAAGGGAAATAATAGGCCTTTATGGGAACTAATTAGGAAAAAGCTGAATTTTTGCCTGATGTTACATTGGTATAAGATACGTTTGTACACAAAAGTCCCCGACCCTACCCCTCTTGCTTCCCCCCCTATGCCCCCCCAAAGTTTCGGTTTGCAAGGGTTTCGTATATCGGGTATATCTCAGCCCTCGATGAAGATATTGAATAAAACTTGATCTCATATTTTCCAGGACATTATTACCTAGAATTATGTCACAGGAAACTTAAACGTATCTCGTTTCATTCAAAAGTTATTACCAGACAATGTGAGGGAAAAACGAAATTTCTGCCTCATAAATTTACATTTTGTTGAATAAAAGTTTATACAAGCATATTTCACGGAAGGTTTACATGTAAAACTTGTAGATCTTTTCAAGATCTTTAAAATGATGTATGATAACCCGTATTTAATCACCATCCTATAATCTTAATCCATCCATTAATGTGCGCTAAACACGATCTCGCTGCGCTTGATGGACTGATCCAGGCATAATAATCAAATATCCTATTATATTAAGCGAGCAATCTCTGTATGTCTATATTTATGTATGTATGTATTTATGCATGTATTTATGCATTTATGTATTTATGTATGTCCAACGGATCTCGAAAACGGCTCTAACGATTTTGACGAAATTTGGAATATAGGAGGTTTGTGATACAAAAATTAGTTTGCGCCGGGTCTCATCCCTGGGATAACTCGCTGAAGGACATTAAAAAGGAAAAACCGATCCTTTAGGAATCAGCTGACAGAAGAAACAAATTTCCGTCGGCTGTAAATGATGAGAAAGAGTGAGAGCGAGTGAGTGTGTGAGTGAGACAAGATTATTATTTCAGCTGCTGAGACAGTGACAGAGAAGCAGCTGACAGAAGAAACAATTTTCCGTCGGTTCTTGATGTTGAGAGAGAGTGAGTGCGAGTGAGAGAAGATTATAATTATCAGCTGTTGAGATAATTCGTTTATCTATTAAAATTTTTTCGTTTATTCGTTTATTTTAATTTATCTATAGAAAATTAAAAGGAATTCAAAATATTGAAAATATTCCATATTGTATTGGTATTTTCAAATTTGAGGCATGAAGTTAGCCATGTCATCTGTTTTTATTTATTTGAGAAAAGTCGTCAAGAGTTCATTAAAACAGCTGATTACTAACCCATTTATTATTTCTTATTTCTCTGAACAAAATTTCACCACAAAAGCAATTTTTCAAATGATATGCATTCAAACTCGATTATTCATAATATTTTGAAAGCTGAGATTAATTTTTTTATAGTGCAATGATTATTTAGTGCATATGACTGATGGCTGTACTTTAAAAAATTGTTTAATTTCATACTTTTTTTCTTTATAATTTCCATTCCTGTGCTTTTGTACTCCCGAGCACAGCTCGGTCCCCCGATATTGTGGTTAACGAAAACTATGATGTTTCTAATCCGACAATTTCTTATATTACTCTGGACTATTAATCTGTATTTGGAGTTGGATTTTTTCAGAAAAGTTATAATTCAACAGATATTTCCAAATTGACGACCATTTTTTATTCTTATTCTCATAAATAAAGTATAGGCCTAGCCTACATAAATATAAAACATAATATCATTGTATAGTATTACGAATCCCTATTCCACAATAATAGATTTAAGAACATCTCTATTGAATTTTGAATAGATGGGTCTACTATTTTAATGTTTGCTGGGGAAATGATGGCTTTAAATAGAGCAATGGGCACCGCCGCACCATTGTAACTTGCTGCTGACGAAGGGCACCGCTGAAACTGTTAACAGATAATTTCTACGTAATTAAAAATTTCTACTAACGAAGTCCTATTCTTTCAGGATACTTCTAGAATACGATTATTTTTGACAAATAATGTTCCATTGATAGTATTTCTTTATATCTTATTAATATTGATGTTGGTAACTAATGTTGGTGTAAGTCTTACTACATAACCTATCAGTAGACTAATTCCCGCTATCTTTCAAATAAAATATTCAATAATCGCCCTCATCGTTTATTTATCTATTTTTCGAACTACAAACTTACTAATACCTTGTGACTAGTATGTAAAATGCGTTCTTATCATCCAAGATGAATATTATACTCATACAACTAGCCGATCTTAAAAGGAATCTTAAATTCTTGACTTCAAAATAATCAAAGACTTGAAAGTCTGTAACAAAACCATGCAATTATTTCCTTGAATGAATACCGGCACTCATTGTCGTCCTCAATGGAATCAGTAATCGGATTCAGTTGATGATGAACATCTCATAATTTTTTTCATTAAGTTCAAATTTACAAAACCTCTTATAACATTGTCCAAAATAGTAAACTTCAGCCGCAACTAAATCAATTAAATCTAACAGCCCAAACTTTACAGGCCAAATTACCATTCCTATTGTCCGTAGTTTTGGGTGCCATTTTGGAAATGAATGTTGTATTATAATTTCTCCGAAAAATCCAACTCCCAACATAGATTAATAGTCCAGAAAAATATAAGAAACTGTCTAATAGAAACATTATTTAGATAGTTTTCGTCAACCACATAACCTGGAAATAACCTGTGCAAGGATAGTATATCTCTCTTTCAAGTAGCCTACTATGGACTTCTGCCTTCAACAATGAGATGATAGGCAAGACATAACAGGAAATATTGCCTTCTCTTCTTCAACTCTAACGATTGCAGGCTCCTTTGGAAAGGCATGATGTGGTCATCTCTCCTTGCATCAAAAATGAACACAACAGCATAGTTTAAAGCACGCTGCAAATTCACCATTTACATTATTCTATATTTATATCCACTTTATATTAGTGTTTGAAGAGTGGAGAAGTCTCAACATTTTGATCAGCATTCGAGATTTTTAACTCCATTATTTTTCTATAAAAAGAATTTCAATTGAAAAGTTGTGTTTTGTTCTAGAAATGCACGGTAATAGTTGAATTCTTCTTGTAAGGAAGATACTGGCGTTAGAAATTACAAATGGTGATCAAGTTGTAGAGAATTTATTTTTCTTCAAACTCTAAGGCTAGGCGTACACCGGTTAGTCAAGACAAGACAAAACGACATTGGTCACGTTTAGTCACAGTAATTCACATAGCTGCTAATGAAGCAACACACACCGATTAGTCATTGCATCGGTGTGTGCTGCTTCATAAGCAACTATGTGAATTATTATGACTAAACGTGACTAATCCTGTCTTGTCTTGTCTTGACTAACCAGTGTACGCCTAGCCTAATATATATTTCAATGTTTCACTCTTAAACAAGAAAGTAACACGTAATTAGAGAATTGGAAAAATTTATTCATTAACTTTTTCACTATTTGACAGTTAGTAAATAGCCTCCAGCTAGATGAAGATTCAAGCAAGATATTATCACGTATTTGGGCTAAAATTGTGGAAAATTTCATCTTCTACAGGCCTAGATTCTAATAAACAACTCTCTGTATGATTAAAAGAAATACCGAAAACGTAAAATAACAAAACATGTTGTAAACTTTTGGACTTACAGAATCAATCGTTTCTGTCATGTAAAATGAATATTTAAAAAATTTTCAATTGGAAATGAAAGAAGAAATCGCGATCTACAATTTGAAACCAATCACGATTTTCTATCATCAAGGACTTCCAAGATATCAGCATTTGTAAGCAAAAATCTCTTGTATTAAACCTTCAATGACTGGACTATTTTCAAGAAACCACCTGTGCGCAAGCATTGGCTGAGACGCCGTGCGATTCAGATCGTGCAGATCGCACTTTAATGGACTTTTTCTCACGTTCATGTGAAGTAAAATATAGATTGTGATTATTCAAATTAAAGATAATGAAATGCTCTACAACTTTTATACTTAAAATTTTTCTGTAAAACAATCATGTAAACTTTTATTTGCAAAAATATAAAATTTTGAAGCAAAAAATCTTAATTTTTCTTCATTCTTTCTCGAATAACTCCGGAACTACTAGAGTTAGAGTTAAATAATAATAGAACAAATGATAGGAAAATTAATTTTCTGAAGAATGAGAAAAAGATTGAATCGATATCTTTATTGGAAGCCGAGATACTTACGATATACGAAACCCTTGCAAACTGAAACTTTGAGGGGGTGCTGGGGGGGAAGCAAGAGGGGTAGGGTCGGGGACTTTTGTGTACAAACTTATCTTATACCAATGTAACATCAGGCAAAAATTCAGCTTTTTTCTAATTAGTTCCCATAAAAAACCTTTATTGACTGGGCTATTAATTGAATCACGTAGTTCACCAGCGGCTGAGAGTGAGAAGGCATTAAATCCATTCCCGAAAGCCCCGAGCAATCAATTCAAAATATCTTTTTGCAGCCGCTTGTTGGAAACTGCAGTAAAAGAAATCACTGCCACAAAGGTTGGGAGGGGGGAGAGGTGAAAGGGATGATTGGTAGAGAGGAAATAGGTGGGAGGAGAACGATTGATAGGGAGGAGGGAGAAGGTACTTTCACACGAATTTATGGACTCGAAAGTTGTTCGTAACAAGTTCACATGCGGCAAACAAAGATGGATTGTTGCTGATGTGTTGTTTGGGGAGGCTTTTGTGAAAAATAGGCCCAGTTATTCAGCGGGGATGGATGTGCCTCTGCTGATTTGCGCTGAATTCGCCTCCAACTGTAGGGGTGGACGTTGTTCACTTTGGATTCATGATAGATTTTTATTTGGCAGTAATTTGTTGTAATGTGCATGTACAATCAATACGTGGAAACTTTTACAGCTTTGTCTTTATTAGTCTATATATTTTTTTTATTTTTGATTGTCTGTTTTTGCAACTCATACCTGACTTTCCCTGCGGGTATTATTTTCTGTTATGTAAAAATGTGAGCTTGTGTTCCAATAAATTCGAATTCAAATTTATTATTCTTATGTTTTTTGGCGGAGAGATCCATTTGGGTGTTCCGCCTCACCGAATTAGTTACCCAATGATTTTTGAAATATGGTAAATTTATAGGTTACGTCACTTCGAATTAAAACAAAGCTTCGCTTTTAAAAGAGCAGATCTATATTTTATTAAAGGCTTCTAAATTGACTCATTTTGTAAGCATCAATGTATCTTGATCTTGCATCTGATCTGTCAAGTGAAGAGAAAAATGAAATCCACAATGAAAATTTTGCCAAATTGAATGGTTTTAATGATTTTGTCGAAACCACCTTCGATTTTTCACTCAAATACCGAGATGCATTCATTTTAATTTGTTCATTCATGAGTCATCATTAATTTTTAATGTAGCCATAGAGCAATATTTGTTCACTCACAGAGTAGAGCGCTTTCGAATTCCTTTGAACTCATCTTCAACTGTCACAGTCAATAAATCTCGCAAGTGCTCCAAACTCTTGGTAGAAGAAATTGTTCATTCATTCAAAATTAATTACTGCATCTCGGTATTGAAGAGACAAATGAAAAGTTCATATACCGCAGTTCGTTATAAAGTATCACATTTTTCAAATCCGATATCATAACATGTAAATATTTTGAAAAACCTAGAATCCCAAGAGATTTTGGTTAATCTTTCAAAAAAAGTTTGGTTTTTAAATTAATATTTAATGCTCTTATTTTATTTACGAAGTGTTAGAAGATTCAGTTGTCTTTGTCAATACTTGACCGGTAATAAAACAGTTTCTACCAATACCTGTGCCACTATTATGAAATTTATACCTGATTTTTAGGTAGATTTTTCAAGTTATTCATTCCAAGGAATTATTCCAAAGGAATGAAGGTATATAATTCAATCTTAAATATAATTTTCCTGATTTCAAGGTATTTGTCATTTCAAGGTTGTAGCTTAAGGTATGTAATTTACATGATTATTATGTTGATTTCTGACCCAGTAAGTGTATGGCGATTAAAGGCTGAAGTATCTAATAACGTAATAACAATTGCAGCTTAGCGACTGACTCACAATAATATCACTTAAATTGCACTACTTTGTCTATTTTGGGACCAGGCAAATCGATTATTCTATTTTGCCATCATTTATAGAGGCCAAGTTACGTTTGTGCCTCTTCGAAGACGATACTCCCAAAGAAAGTGAAAGTCTATAACTTCAGCGGCCAGTTGAGTAGTCACGCAATGAATTGAGATCACAGATTGCAAGTGCAGAAGTATTTGGGAGAGCGAGAAAATTTGAAGGTCGGCCATGAGAGGGAATTCAGCGTGCCAACCATTTAATGTAATCATCAATTATAGCAAAAATAGCGTTCAGCGTCATCACATTTATATGGAGTAAGGCAAATGAATGTCTGGGAACCAGTTCTTAATTAATCAGTAAATAAATATGAAAGCTTAAATCTTTCTGAAATAGGCCTATTGTTATGAGTCAATAATAAATTCAACTTTCGATAAAAAATCACCCCATTTGTGAGGGTTGCAAAAGGGTTGCAAAACTTCAAATCGCAACCCCTATCATGTGGCACATCATTCTAATCCACTCATTTCAACAAGAAAAATTGTGTATAAAAAGATTCCCAGCCTTTTTCCTCACTCTGTGATTTTTACAAGGGTTCAATGTATTTTGTCACTTTAATACAATTAAAAACACCTGGTTCTGTAACATTTGATGTGAAGAAATATCGCAATTTTCCGTCTCTTAATTTCCCCTCTTTTCCCTTGATTTCTTCTCTTCAATCATACATTCATTTTTACGATCACCTCTGAGCCTCGCAACCGATTTCCATCCAATCTCTTTACATGAAATCAATCGTTTCCAAACTCCAAGAAAATATACATTACCATAAAAGCCAGTCGCAGGTGATTCTGAAAGTGAAGAGCCTGAAATGACTCCGTCCCACTCCACTAGACGGCGCTGTTAGAATCACTTTTTTATTACCTTGGGGAGAAATTTCTGCACTCTTGCAATATGATGATGTAATCTTGTAGATGTGGTTTTATCGGCAATTTCATTTGAGGGCGACTGGATATTCGTTTGATAGCATGGTTTGCATTGCTTGTATATGATGCAAATCGAGTTATACTAGGTTGTATTAGGATTGATGCGTTGCATTACGAGTTGTATTACGATTGATTATCAAACAAGAGATCTCGTCCAGATGCAAAGAATAATTAGATATCAAATTGATCTGAATTATCATTTTTATTTGAATGCAATCAGTAAGTTTATAGTGAACTTAACATTGTACAACGAGAATATAATTCAACGCTACGAAATAGTTCAATTTGCTATTCGAATACAGTGGTCCAAAACTCTCCTCTGGTTGGTTACGATGAAATGTTAGTAAAAGTAAAAATAATATTCCTTTGACAAGAAATAGCAGAATTGTCTAAGTAACTCTGGTTGTGATGTTCAGATATATGGCTCTATAATTAATTGAACGAGCGTAGCGAGTTCTTCCTTTTGACTTGAGGCTCGAGACGTACGTTGTCCGTCTGTTTGTTTGTATGTTCGACGATAAGTTTCAAACTCCTTTATCAATCAACTACAAATTTGAAACACATACTTTTGGAACTTTCATACAGGTCAAGTTCGTTGGCCAATAAAATAATCCTCCATCCTTTTTGAGGCGAAAAATGATAGCTTCTCAATATACACTATACACTCATATGCAGGTAGTCAGTTTGTATTGGGTAGTTATAATAATGTGAAAATCATAATGGAATCTATCTATCTTAACCATGTGATTTCCATCTTTTTACTGTGTAGGCTTGCATATTAAAAGCTCTTTGACGTGTCTGACAACTCCTAGGGTCACCAACTAAAAAGTATAGAAAAAAATATTGAGCTTCAGTTGTTGCTTAAGCAGCGTTGGGGAAAGCGGGCTTGAATCTGTAAGACTACCCCTCAGAAAGATCAAAAGGAGATCGATTTGTTTCTGCTAAATTTATCTTTTATTATTATTAATTATCCTCAAACTTGCACAAGTTTAGGACTCATATATGGGCATCAACATGAGAAGAGCAGGAAAAAGAGGATCTGTCCTCAATAATCGTGGAAGCAGAAAAGTTAGAAGTAGGTAGATTGAAAAAGAAGGAGGTAACGAGTAGGAAGGAGTAGGTAGAAAGGTGGAAATAGGAATGGTAGAATAGAATAGTAGCCTAGAAGTTCTCATGTATTATAGACGTAGGAAAAATATAATGTTCACATTCAAATAAGACTATCTATAAGGAATAAATTGATTATATTAAAACGAATAATATAATCAATTTATTCCTCCATCTTCAATTTCAAGACTGATACTTACACCTGACTTAAAATCTGCCCATTCCTTCGGACCATCCTTCTCATAACAGAATAAGCTCTGTACCTGGTGTTACCCTTACTGTACTGAGCTGGCTCATGAATACAAATTGATAATCAGTTTAATGCCAGAGATAATCTCGTTCACCTGGTTCCGTTACTGAAATTTATCATCATTATAAGTTGAGTGGAGCCGTTATAAACAAAACTAATAACCAACAACAACGGTGTATTAGCTTTACAGTTTAATTAAAGTTGATCGCTTTTCCTGTGGCGGGCATTTAGGTTTCGATTTCATTAGTGAGCAATGATTAATATTTAGTACCAGCAAACTCTGATGTTTAGTCAGATAAACGTGGAACAATATGATCTACGTTTGCCTGATTGGAATTGATGAGGCTTATCAGAAAATTAGCCTTCTTTATCGTTTGGTAAATTTACCAAAGATTTACTCAATATTCAAAATACATGTACTATCATTAATTGATGATCGATGGATGTTTGAATAATAAGAGATTATCAGAAATAATCCATTATTTATATTTAATTAGTCTATGAAATTATAGTATGTGAAACATTTTACAGTATAGTAATACTGTAAATATGAATACATAATATAGGATTATCATACATTCAACAATTAAACAATAAAATCATCAGTTTCCAAAATGAACAAGAACATTATCATACATATAAAAATCAAATGATTGATAAATTATGATTGAATTTATGCATCAAACCACAAAAAAAGTAACTGAAATATTTTTATGCCCAATCCATCCTTGACATGATAGATTCTACTTTTTCAAATATTCTTAGAACCTAACCAGCGACCACATAATACAGTACAAAGAGATGGAGCACTCAGGCTCAGTATTAAAGCCAATTCTGGAGATTTGAAGTGAAGACACGTACAAAATTTGTAGAAAATTTATAGACTCTACTATACAATACAATTACTAATTTTGTTTGATATCAACTATTTGTATGATATCAATTACTTCGACGAATTGATGATCTGATAGTAGGTTATTCCAACTATTAATTTTCCTCAAGTTTAGCGTTGTCGTTTCCTATTTTCTTGTATGTGTGTTGTTTTCTGCATGCTTTCCTATCTATTGTCTTGTTCTCCCATATTTCATGCAATTTTTCATTGTGTATTGTTGCATCCATTTGTACTGTCTTGTGTTTGTTCGTGTATTTGTAAATTACAATTGTTGTGTCTTGTGTTTGTTTGTGTATTGTGAATGTCTTGTGAGTGTTGTATTTGTGTGTTCAGCAAGTTTTTATTTCTTTTATCAGACAAGCTGGTCAGCCAGCGAAGAATCAAACGAGAGTCGTGAAACTACAGCGAAAAAGCAGTACATGCACAACATTTGGCTGAACTAATTCCAAACCACTTGCAACGGTTTTTGCTCAGTGGGAAAAAGGGGTTTGACGCGCCTTTTTTGTGGATTAGGTAAATTTACATAAGACACGTTCAACAAATCACCGACAAAAGTTGTACAGATAACTAGAAAACGCTTTAAACACTTATGACGCACACTTGCTTAATGCTTCTATCAAAAATAATTATTATACTCACTCAATAATAATAATAGAAAATCTATCATAAACTCAAAATTTGATAGAGTTAGAATTGCTTATCTGAATAATCATTGTAGGGCCTACATCATGTAAATAAGCCAAACAAAGCGCTTTTTCTTACACCAATCACTTTAATCAGTTTAAGCTGTGATTAGTTAGTACTGTAGGTACCTCAATATTAATTTGAATTGTAGTAGTAATGATTGTTTATCACCATGTATTATATTGCAGGATTTAACAATTAGGACAATGGATATTGTATTGGCTAATAAAATATAGGTATAATAAGAGAATAATGTGAAAAATATTCAAAGAGTTATAAAAAATTATAACTTATAAACTTTAAAATTATAAGTTGAAAAAAGATTGATTAAAAACTACAATATTATTATTTTAATGCTATAGATTTTAAAGATAAGTAAAAGATTTTCTTGTAGTGACGAATGAATTTTGTAAAGTATCTGAATTATGCTATTATGAAAAAATTTGTAAATACTGTAATAATCTGTTTGCATGATCACATCTGCAAGAATTAATTATTTTTAAAGCTTATATCTTACATATAAGATAGAGTAAGCTCTTATATCTTACATATAAGATAGAGTAAGCTCTTATATCTTACATATAAAATATAGTAAGCTATAGCTTATAACTGTGAATAGTTAAATCATGACATTGATCCCTAAAAAATTCTTAAATCCTAAATTTTAATTATTGTAGAATTTTCATCGATCTCATGAGATCTATATTTGAAGCTTCCTTATCAATGCGTCTTATAACTGTTACATTCTATGAATTTATTGATTCTCATTCGACAAGTTATAAATTATAAATTTTCCGCTTCTTGATCAGTTGTTCAGACTGATATGATGACAAGATTAGAGGGAAGCTCTAGATCCAGAGTAGACTGTACATTATGTAATATTCAGGCCTTATCAATAGATTAATAGTATTGTAATCTATTCATTAGTGCTTCCGTTGGCAGGTGTAGGCTATATGGTAACGTATCGACCTAATTACACACGTTCTACATATATGTGTAGCATTAAATCATCCCCTTCCGACTTGAGTACCATTCACTAATTATGATTATTTATTAACCACTGTTAACGTGGTTAGAATTGGCTTTCAGGAGACCGTTTTGATTGAGTTGTCTTGTTCTAGTAACATGTCTTGTGGACTTGTTCTAAATTGATTCAATTAATTATTGTTCTAATAAGATGTCTTCTCCTTAAAAGTAATAAGGAACGATAAGATAGTGTATTTTCAACAGCATTATTTGTTAGATACTGTATTCTTAATATATTGTACATATTTATTGATACATATTGCACAACTATAGTAGTAGTATTTCTTATAAATTTTAAACATTGTCTTCAAATTGATATCAGAATCCAATTGGATTCGCTGACTTTTTACATTGGTTTGAATTCCACACTTCGTATTGGCTATTTTCTTATTGGAGGAATCCTTACTTTTAATTGTATGAACCCTAAATTATTACATCCACTAGAATGCAAATTAGTTATCGTTTTAAATGCCTGTCATTGATTGAAAATAGAAGTTTCCATCATACTTCAAAGACATCAGTTTTTGAATTAGGAAAGTTAATATTTTCTGCTGAAGTAAACGACGATGAAAGAAAATGCAAGAGGATGGGGGAAACAGTGAAAAAGAAAGAGGACGAGCGGGAAAGGAGAGTACGTTAGAAGAAGACATAGAGGAGAATAAAGATTGATATTGAGGATATGAGAAGTAAGAAATGAATGAGAGATAAATGGTAGCAGGAGGATAAAAGAAGGACAGAGAAAAAGAATGTGGTAGAGGGGTGAAAGAGAGTAAGAGAGAGGTGAGAAGGGAGATTGATATGAAGATTATAAGAAGTAAGAAACAAATAATGAGAAAGATGGAAGCAAGAGGATGACAGGGAAACAGTGAAAAATAAAGTGATAGAGGGGTGAACGAGAGTAAGAGAGAGAGGTGAGAAGGGAGATTGATATGAAGATATAAGAAGTAAGAAATAAATAAGAGGAAGGAATAGATACTAAGGCATGGGAGAAAAACATTGGAAAAGATAGAGGAAGAGTGGACAACGAGGGTAAGATAGGGAAAAGGAAGATTGATATTGAAGATATAAGAAGTAAGAAATAGGTGGTTGGTAGGTGGGAAGGAGGGGTTAGAAAGGAACTCAGCGAGCTTATTTATTACAAGAGGAAACCTGGATTGGAAGGAAGCAGAGGTGAGTGGTAGCCTTTTCAGCCAGCCAGTACATTCTATTGCCAGTAAGCCAGTGACTTGGTTCAACGCCTTCTGCTCTGCTCTGCTCTGCCAGCCGATTGCTGGCCGGACGGACGGACTAGTCAACTACAAATCCAATTGAGAGCACTGCTGCGCCGTCCTCTCAGCTCACTCGCGGCTCCAGTTGACCGATCAATGGATTAGAAGTCGATAGAAGG
Source organism: Laodelphax striatellus (assembly GCA_017141395.1). Lineage (NCBI taxonomy): Eukaryota > Metazoa > Arthropoda > Insecta > Hemiptera > Delphacidae > Laodelphax > Laodelphax striatellus. The sequence continues at coordinate 22,533,111 of CM029536.1, forward strand.
AGAAAGAAAGACGAAAAGAAAAGTAAGACAAAGAAGAAGTAGAAGGATAAGAAGTAGGAGGATAAGGTAGGCAGAAGAAGAAGAAGAAGAAGAAGAAGAAGAAGAAGAAGAAGAAGAAGAAGAAGAAGAAGAAGAAGAAGAAGAAGAAGAAAGAGCTAGGAGAAGGAGGAGAAGAAGAAGAAAGAGGAGAAGGAGGAGAAGAAAAAGTAGAAGATTGAAATTAAGTAGAAGGAGGCGTCGAAAAGAAGAAAAAAAAGAACAAGAAGGAGAAGAAGGAGAAGAAGAAGAAGAAGAAGAAGAAGAAGAAGAAGAAGAAGAAGAAGAAGAAGAAGAAGAAGAAAGAGGAGAAGGAGGAGGAGAAGAAGAAGAAGGAGAAGAAGAAAGAGGATTGATTGATTGATTGATTGATTGATGTTTATTGATATGCTAGGTCTTGGAAAACCTATTGCATGCAAATATACATTACAAAAATAATAGTTCATTCATGATTACAAAGTTAAAGAAAAATTTATACATTTCAGATATTCTATTCTAATAATACAATTATAAAGATAATATAAATGAATGTGTTATAATTATGTATAAAATTAAGCTAAGTTACAATTAAAAATATAAGACAAAAGAAAACAAAAGTGTAAATATTACTATAATCGAATTAGTATCGAGTATTAGTATTACTAATAATCGAATAAAATAACTAGAACAAAATAATTTACAAATTAAAAAAGAAAGGTGAGGAAAAAAAGAAACATAGAGGATAAAGAAGAAAGGTGGAAGTGAAAATGAAGGTGAAAGAAGAAAAGAAAGGGAGGAGGAACTAATAGCATAATTTCTTGAAGTGATAAATTGTTCCCACTATTAATTGAATGAATAAGGTGGAATCATTAATACTGCAATGTTTAGTACTGAAATGAAGTAAGACTGAAAATGAATATAGATATATTATTTAAATAAATAAAAACCAACACTGAATCCCACGCTTCATGCTCGGTAGTTGTTGAGGTACTGGTAGAGTCTTTTTTTAAAGATGTTCAAGGAGCCAGATAAAATAATATTTTCAGGTAGTTCATTCCATTCTCTTGAGGCCGTAACCACAAAAGAATTGTTGAAAATAGTTGTTCGATGCAAAGGTATTTGCAGCTTATACTGATGCGCCCTAGTTCTCCGTCCAGGATTAACACTATTCATCAGTGTGAACGACTCGCGGAGATAGCCTGGTCCCTCATCCAAAACCAACACCTTGAAAGTCAGACAGAGAATGAAGAATTTTCGACGCTCCCTCAACTTGAGCCAGCCTAGATCTTTGAAGAGGAGTAATGTGTGAGTCTCTTCTGGCATCAAAGATAAAACGAACAGCAAAGTTCATAGACCGCTGCAATCTGTCACTCAATTCATTTGAAATATCATTATATACAATACAACAATAATGAAGGAATGGGACAATCAATGCATTTACCAATGTAACTCTTACGGATTTAGGTAGATAATTTCTAATCCTCTTGAGCTGGTGCATACCACCAAAGACTTTGTTACATACGTGTGTAGTCTGATCACGCCAACTGAGAGAACTGTCAACCAAGACACCAAGAATACGGACGCACTGAGAATAGTCTATTACAGTTCCATTTATGACCACTGATGGAGAGTTGGTCATTGGCAAGTTATTAACTAGCCTGGGTAGCCTATGATGATACTTTTAGTTTTGGTTGGATTCAGTTTGAGCCCATGAGCAAATGACCACTCAACAAGTTTAGCAATGTCCAAATTCATGTGATTTACAGAAGAATGAAAGCTTTCAGAAGGAAAATGAAGGTATATGATGAGATCGTCAGCAAAAAGATGATAGTTAGAGTAGGAAAATATCATAGAGCGTTATTGATGTATATGGAGAGAAGTGGTCCTAAAACTGAACCTTGAGGAACTCCCTGCGTGACTGGACACCATGACGAAAGAGTATTGGAGTTTCCTAATACAGCCTGAAAGCGACCAGAGAGGTAAGAATGGAACCATTGAATAACTGAGTTTGAAAAATTACACTGTTTTCTTAGCTTATGAAGAAGGATAGTGTGATCAACAGTATCAAAAGCCTTACTAAAGTCAAACTGGACCAATAAGGTAGCTTGTTTTATCCATTGCAGATCTGATATCATCAGTCATTTTCGAAAGTCCTGTGCATGTGCTGAAATGGGGTCGGAGGGCAGACTGCTGCCTTGCAAAAGTTGAAGCTTGACAAATAATTAACAACCTGCTTATGAACTGTACGCTCATAAGCTTTAGAAATCGAACATAGAATACTAATCGGCCTGTAATCAGCAGGATCAGTAGGATTTTATTCTTAGGATAGGCCTTATAATTGATTGCTTCCATAGATCAGGAACAATGCTTGACTGCAAAGAAAAATTAAATATATGTGTGATTGAAGGTAATATGATGGGAAGTAGCTTCTTATAAAATACGATGGAATTTTGTCCACTCCATGGAGTTCTTGCTGATGGCTAGTATATTCTCAGAGATCTCTGCTGGGCAAACATAAGAAAAGAAGAAGGTCTCATCAGGCAGGACATGTTGAAACTGGTTCACAAACTAGTCCTGTGAAATATCAGGTGCTACAACATGATTGTGAGAGGTGACAAAGTAGTTATTGAGTGCATCAAGGGAAAGATTAATTGTGGCATCGTGCTGTTTAGTATGATGTGCTCCAACGGACATTATTCCACATTGCGACCACTGACTTATTTCTATTGAATTGTTCATGGAAGTAACGGAGCTTAGCATTACGACAGAGGGATTTAACTCTGTTTCGCAATATTTTGAATGAATTAAAATCAGTTTCATCACTTGTTCTTTTGAATTTTCTTCTAGCTCTATCTCTCTCCCGTCTAGCATGCAAAATATCAGCATTTATCCAGGGTACAGGCTTATGCCGTGGTCGCACAGTACAAACAGGCGCATGTCTGTCAAAAATGTCAATGATCATTTCATTAAAAACCGCAACCTTCTCATTAATGTCGTTAATTTCTCCAATTCGATGCCATGGAAGGTTAATCGCCTCCTCAAGAACAGTATTCTCATGAAAGTTTTTGAAATTCCTGTAGGTAAAAGATGAATCATAGTGAGGTTTTTCCAAGTTGTAGATCACATAAATGAGGTCATGATGAGAGAAACAAGGTGCAGGCGTTTGGTCATAATAAACAACATAATCTTCATCACTGACAATGGCCAAATCAAGTAAAGTGTGAGAATTAGGCAGATGGTAGGTCGGTAAGGTATCATTGACAAAATGGAGATTCATAGAGCTTACCATTGTTACAAGTTGTCTTTTTTCGAAGTTATTTTTCAACAGGTCAGAATTGAAGTCTCCTAGCAAAATAATGTGTTGATAGGTGTCCATGTGATCTAGTAAAGCATCCTCAAGCAGAGACAATCGACCGGCATCTGGAGGACGATATACAACACAAACAATCACCTTAGTATTGTAGGCAGTCAATTCAACAAACAAGAACTCAGGTGATCTGGAATAGGGCTGAGGTGACACATGTAATAATTTAGGACTTAACGATGAGCGTACATAAACTGCCACTCCACCTCTCGCCTTGCCAATCCTGTCATTACGAAACAATGAGAAGTCACTCAATGCAAATAAACTATCCCGAAGTGAAGGCTTGCCAAGACTCACTCACACCCACAACATCAAAACTGAGCGATGAAAAATTTCTTTAAAATCGTCAAAATGGCCTGGAAGGGATTCAGCATTAATATGACATAATTTTAAAGAATTTGGATACTCATTCAGTTTACTTCTTATGTTGGTCAAATTCATTGAAACTACAAATCCATATTAACCAATATTAATAAAATGAAACAATAAGTTAAATACTGTACATATCAATATGCATTATATTAAATGAGTAAAGATGAAACCAGTATATATCAGCAAGCACTAGAATCAAAAACCATCTAGACGATGATGATTCTATGGAATAAATCAGAGTATGGCAGTGGGTTATTTATTTGCAGATTAGTGGAAATAACCAATTAAATGATGAAGTCGATTTAAAAAATTCAATGTTCAGCAATCAGCTGAAAGAAGTTGAGCACAGTAGTGCGTTATCAATTATTTTCCAATTGTTGAATCGATTACAATAGAATAGATCAATGGTATTTTATTAAAAGTATTTTCAAGACTATTTGAGCTAAGGTATATTTATTATGGGTAGGGTAACTGATGGTTTATTAGAAATGGGAAGGAGGAAAAATAGATGATAGAGAATGATAATTCAGAAGGAAAAATGAAATAGAGTAAGTTTGCGTTTAAAGTTGAGTAAAAAATAAATTCAGGCAAGCTACGTGGAGCTTCCTCGACAATGAAATACAATTTCTAACAATAATTGAATGTAAGAAATTACAATAACAATTTAAGAAATTTTCAATAATCATTCCTATTTTGTCCAAAACATTATTGAAAAGATATGAAACATAGATATCCATCACCCTACGTCATCGAGCCAAAGCGCTTTACCACACACACCTATAGCGCATAATAGTACTTATATCACACACTGAAAAAGAAGAGATTATTATTCACTGTACCCGTGAATGGAATTATAACACATAGTATGAGGTAAAGATCTGGAACATGACAACAAAGAGCATAACATAATAGTTATGATGTATTCACTAAGAAGAAATGGATATATAATTACACATTCAATGTGATAAGAAAACTAAAAGAATTGTGTTAGAAAATTATCCATCTTCAAAGATTAATTTAATCATTTGTAGTATGAAGTACTTCATAGTATTTAATAATCATAAATCCTATGAAGACTATAGTCTGATTATTATTTAATTCGCCCAGAAAGTAAGCAACCAAATGATTCTATATCTGCATCAACATCAAGTTATACATATCGGTCAATATTATCAGCAACAACCATATTAAAGAGCCCAATAATAAAAAATAATAAATGGAATAATCAATGACAAGGATATGATTCAAAAGCAACAAGTTCAGTAAATCAGTATAAGACAGAATCATAAAGAATAAGGAAAGAGTCCTTAATCAGAATAAGAAAGAGATGGAAATCGGAATCAGTTAGGTTGTCAAATATCATATTATGGATTCAAATTTTAGAATTATAGCTGTGAGTTCAATGTGTAACGCCTTTACAATTTATCTCTTGTCGTTGTCCAGAACTTTCTTCCGTTGGAGTCGACCCAACACACCCTGCCATCATCTGTCCATACGCAACGGTGTCCATACTTCGCGACCGCTGCATTATAAACAAGCATCCTGCTCCTCGTCAAGTCCTCCCGCACCGTCAGTCCCGTCCCCCTCAAGTTTTTCTTTTTGGAAAAGACCGCCCGGCGCTGCCGATAGCTGACAAACTTGACGAGAACCGCCCTCGGTCTCGGATTAGCATTAGGCGCCGCTTGCGAGGAGGCCGCTGAACGTCTCGGCCCGACACGGTGCGAACGGTCGATATCGCTCAACGTGATATCAACATCCAGTTTTTTTTTGAACATATTGACAACTAACAAGTCCGTATCCTCATTTGACTCCTCGGGTATACCAAATATGCGCAAATTGTTTCTTCTTTGATATTGCTCCAAGTCGTCTAATCTATTAGAAACGTATTCGTCTCTCTCATTCAATTGTTCTTTCAAAGAGGCAATCTCACTTTGCAATTGAACTATTTGTTGTGTAGCAGCGTTTAATGACACTTTCAGTCCTTCGCAGACACTCGATGAAATCCTATCAATAATCTCTTTGATAACTTTATCTTCATTATTTATAAGATAGTCTTTCAGAGCAGACTCGGAAAAAGCCTTCTTAACAGTCGATGCTAGGAATGGTGAACGTACCGAATCGATAGTCGATGGTGAGCCAGGTATCGATACAGCCGGTGAAGGCTGCTTATCAGCTGTTGACCAGACCTTATCTCCTGCCTTGCCGATTTGTGAGCGTGTCTTCTTTGGTGGAACCATTTTAAGTAATCAAATAAAAAATGTACGATACACTTTAATATCTATCACTGAATACTGCCTAACAGAACTTATTAGTAGGAGCACGGTAATACAATTTAAACTCAAAAATTCAACTTTTAACCACTGAAATTAACAATAAATCGAGGAGCTCCACCGGTCGTGACTTTCACTTGCCAACTCTCATTATCAACTGAGGAGAAGGAGGAAAAGAAAAAGTAGAGGATTGAAATGGAGTAGAAGAAGGAGGAGACGAAAAAGAAGAAGAAAAGGAAGAAGAAGATGAAAATTTATAAAAATAAATGGTGAAGAAAAGGAGAGGATGGATCAAAATGGAGTAAGAAATAGGGCGATGAGGAGGAAAAAAGATGAAGACTGTTGGTAGAAATACAGCGAGCAAATAATTCCCATTTGGGAGCAGATTACCCATCCAGTTCAGTTGCTGCTGACTGCTTATGGGAATGCAGTTGATTCGTGCCTGCCAGTTATTGCTATATTTGATGACGCAGTCTCAACTCAGTGCTTTTTTGTTGTTTTTGGTACAGTAAGTTAGTAGGAGTCAAGCATAGTGGTAGGATTTACAGAAGAATTTACAGATTTTTTCTAGCTGTGTTTACATTTACTGTAGCCTACTAACCAGCAGCTCACAGGTAGCTCTAATGCTTTTGTACATTAACTTACTATTGAGCATACATTTTATGTTATTAATCTGTTGAAATAACAATTATCAATAATCTGTTGAAGGAAGTGTTATGATTGATGTGTTAAAGGAACTTTTATTTCATTTTTCATTATTTCTTGTGGCTGAAGTTCAAGGCTTCAGCCACGTAAACAATATTGTTCCAAACACAAATCTTGTTTTGTATTCTTGTTCATTTGGCAATGAACATAATAATATTCAATGAGAAGGAGTAGTTTCTTGTGAAAAGTCCCTAGTCGTTTTCATGATAAGGTTAAAGTTCAGTAATCCATGGACAAATAAGCCTATCAAATATTGGACTACGTAGTATCTACTTCAGTATCTATTGTAGGTTTTTAGTAGAGTCTACTGTCAAAAGTAGAGTAGAACTTTAGTGTAAACAAAAGGATGCAAAAGGAAGAATAGGGTAAAATAAATGGATAAATTTAATTCTGTCCGAATCTGGGCAGGATTGGTTATTGGTTACGGTTCCGGCCCTGGCCAGTCTGGGTTAAGCTTGAAACTGTGATTTGTTAGTCTCCTGTGTTCCATTACTCACTCACAAACCTTGGTTTTTCAAAATTATTCAAGAGAATAGAATGTTTGTAATGGGAACAACTTACAATGTATGAACTTTCACTCTCATTTTATCACATGAAATCATGTCATTTCATTTTCCCAGTAGGCGGGGTGGAGATTGGATAGAAAGCAACCACAGTATCCCTGCCTGCTAAAGAGGTGACTGAAAAGGCAACTGTCCGTTGACCTCTTAAACTTAAGTTCATCCTTCTGAAAAATATTTTTAATCATTACGTTCTACCATAGATAACAGATTAGATCTATCTCCTATCTCTTCTCTATGGTTCTACTCAATCCAATGAAAGATGTAGCCTACTGACTAGGATTTTTTCACCATTCTGGATACTCTTCTTCAGAACAAAATTATGTAAAGTTTTTGTAATGTTGTCAACACTTTACTGGCAAATTAAATTTCGAAATAGATCTCTCCAATTTCCTTGATATTTGAATGTCTGTTGCTCAGTAGAGATCTTGATAAGGAGGCTGCACTATTTCCCTTTTCTGTCTCAGTGAACAGGCAGATGCCAAGTCCTGATAATTGAAAGTCACCGCCTGCCGTAAAGTTTCTACTACTCCCAGTATTCGGCAAACCGTAATCGATTAATAGCCAAGTCGGAAACTTCTTGTCTGTGTGGTAAAGCGAGCGAGAGAAATTGAGCAAAGGAAAGATAAAGAGAGAGAGAGTGAGTGAGAGAGAAGGAGAGTTAGTGTGAGGTCACAACAAGAATTCGCCACCACTGACAGGAACCAACCCCAAGGCATTTCGTCACCACTAGAAATCCTCGAGGGATATTGCCAGTTTAATGGTCCTTTAGAAGATAGATTCGCTCAATTCTTAGTGATTTCCAAACCGCAGCTCTAGTAGATCGGTATAATCGATTTGTACAATACACTCTAGATATCTGGTTGCATCTCAACAAACAATGAATGATGATACAGCTCTATAGTACTGAATATTGACAGAAAAATTTCTATTCAGAAATAATCACAAATTTATCGAATACATTTAATTTGGATTAAAGCTTGATTTCGTTCCTCAAAACTGTGCTCGTGACATTATAGATGAATCAACTTGTATTCTTATGAATGATACTGTATTTTTAGATATCTTGATATGATAACACTTGATGGTAACGATTCTTTCACTAGAATTGGTTAATAATTTATAAAACTTGCTTAAAATTTGTTCTACAAATTTTATTTAGAATTGTAGAAACTTGAATACATCCATAAGTGACTTCTAAGAAGATCCTGTTCTCACCGTTCCATGGAGGATTAAATATTAATAGCCCAAGGATTAATATTATATTCCCAGGATTATTCATTCGAATCATTGATTTCTACATAATTAGCTTCTCATTTGCATGAACATCGCATGTTTCAACATTCTGTGTAGCCTACAAATAAATTATACATGTTTTAATTTCAATTCATCCCTACATAAATTCATTTCAATTCATTCACCGGTATACATTTATTCCTGGCTACTGGGTCCCATGCAGGTACAAATAAATATTTGTAAAGCACTGACTGCATTGTACAATCAACTGCATGTATTGTATTATATTGCGAATCTATCGGATTGTAGCCTAAGCTCGAATAATAACAAGGTGCCAAACCATCATGTTTTAGCTTCTTATTTGAAATATGTAGTTAAAGTTCAATTTGACTGCAAGAAGTTGGTATCATATTCGTTTCTAATATTTTTCCTTTTTTACAGGTGGGTCTACAAGCAATGTCTACTTCTCTCTAGTGAACTTATCAATCATCTCATGTGGTGAGTTTTGGTTTCGATCTGAAAACAATCTTCTCTCTGATAGAACACATTTTCATGAATCAATTGAGAATGGATATTCAAGTTCATTTTTATTATAAAGGCTAAATCACCTTTGGGTATACCAAGTGCAGCCAAATCTAGTGGAGATAGCTGTGATTCTAGTGATAACACAGTTAACAAACTTAGGTAAAATATTGTGTGTTTAGTGGACTAATACATTTTTAATAGTAAATTTTTTAATATATCACGTATGCTGGTGCTGCCTACCTGCACAGGTGATTGCCCAGGTGTCGCTCCTGGCCGGCTAGTCTCAGAAGGGATAGTGGGGGGGCAAGGAAAGGAGGTTTGAGTCGCTTCGCGGGTTTGCGGCCGCGATTGACTCCTTCTGGCAGGCTGAAACAGGCGGTTGCGGTCGCCTCTTCTTCTGTTGGGACGCAGCTTATGCGTTTCAATGGCCACTGCTAGCAGCTAGCAATCCCTTTTCCCCTGCCGATATTTTATAAGAGGAAAGGATGGTCGGCCGGGCTGTCGCACACTGCCAACGGGATAGGGAGACAGCTCAGAAAATACAGAGAATATAGACGAAGATAAGAATGAGATCGGTCTGCGGGAGCAGAATAGCCCGCTGCGGACCGGAAAGGAGAGAGAAAGAAGAAGCGCGGTCTGCGGGGGCAGAATAGCCCGCTGCGGACCGGAAAGAAAGAATAAGCGCGGTCTGCGGGAGCGGAATAGCCCGCTGCGGACCGGAAAGAAGAGAGAAAGAAGAAGCGCGGTCTGCGGGGGCAGAATAGCCCGCTGCGGACCGGAAAGAAGAAAGAAAGAAGAAGCGCGGTCTGCGGGGGCAGAATAGCCCGCTGCGGACCGGCAAGAAGTGATAGAGAAGAAGCGCGGTCTGCGGGGGCAGAGTAGCCCGCTGCGGACCGGAAGGAAGAATGAAAGAAGAAAAGCGGTCTGCGGGGGCAGAGTAGCCCGCTGCGGACCGAAAAGAAGAAAGGAAGAAGAGGAGCGGCCTGCGGGGGCAGAATAGCCCGCTGCGGACCGGAAAGAAGAAAGAAAGAAGAAAAGTGGTCGGCGGGGGCAGAATAGCCCGCTGCGGACCGGAAAAAAAGAGAAAGAAAGAGCATGGTCGTCCGGGGCCGAATGGCCCGCTGCGGACCGGAAACAAGAGACGAAGAAGAAGCGCGGACTGCGGCGGCAGAATAGCCCGCTGCGGACCGGAAAGAAGAAAGAAAGAAGAAGAGCGGCCTGCGGGGGCAGAATAGCCCGCTGCGGACCGGAAAGAAGAAAGAAAGAAGAAGCGCGGTCGGCGGGGGCAGAATAGCCCGCTGCGGACCGGGAAGAAGAAAGAAGAAGCACCGGTCTGCGGGGCAGAATAGCCCGCTGCGGACCGGAAAGAAGAAGAAGAAGCGCGGTCTGCGGGGGCAGAATAGCCCGCTGCGGACCGGAAAGAGGAAATAAAGAAGAAGCGCGGTCGGCGGGGGCAGAATAGCCCGCTGCGGACCGGAAGGAAGAGAAAAGAAGAAGCGCGGTCTGCGGGGGCAGAATAGCCCGCTGCGGACCGGAAAGAAGAAAGAAAGAAGAAAGGCGGTCTGCGGGGGCAGAGTAGCCCGCTGCGGACCGGAAAGAAGAAAGAAGAAAAGCGGTCTGCGGGGGCAGAGTAGCCCGCTGCGGACCGGAAAGAAGGAAGAAAGAAGAAAAGTGAAATAAAGAAATAAAGTATATAAAGGGTTTCGGGCAGTGATGGTGAAGGAATATAGGATTCGGATACCGATTGCTCCCACCAACTCGCTGGTCTATGGTCTAGCAAGCGTGGAAAACGGATACAACATACTGTGGTCAGGTACGCCCCTGCGCACTCTTCGCGAGATCGCCTGGGGCCTGTTGTTGCACAGCAGCCGGGACAGGATCAAGAGGAAGGTTAACGATCGCTATTCACAAGTAAGCCACTGCTCCTCCTTCGCGTCGAAGCTTAGTAACAAGTTAGTGTCTAGCGACCGAGATAGAAAGGAATTAAAAGGGGTTTTAGAAAGAATAGAGTATAAAAAGTAAGAGAAGTAAGGAAGTAAGAGAAGGTAATAATAGAAAAAGAGGAAAAGAATAAGAAAGAAAAACTAATAGGCAAAGCAAGAGAAAATATAAGTAAAGAAAGAATTGAATAGAGGCAAGAAAAAGTAAAGTGTTAAAGAGCTGTAGGAAAAGTCAGGAAAACCAGGAAAATGGTTTGAAAGTGAATATGTTATGTGGAAAACTTCGGTACTAACCCGTACCCGCCGGATGGATAATCCGACACCGTCCTTCGGACCTGAAGGACTCAGACGCACAAGTGGCCGCAAGCTGCCGCACACGCTGGGAACTGCCTCCTCGGTGACGCGGTGCCGATTCCGGAACTCCTGCCCTGTTCGCCGCTGAAGCTCTGCTGTGCCCACTTGACCGTTCGGAATCTAAACCAAGACTGTGAATTATGTAGAAACTTCGGTACTAACTCGTACCCGCCGGAATGGATAATCCGGCACCGTCCTTCGGCCGGAAGAACTCGGAAGTACAAGCGGCTGCAAGATACTTCACGCTCGAACAAGCTGGGAACTGCCTCCTCGGTGACGCGTTGCCGATTCCGGAGACTCCTGCCTTGTTCGCCGCTGAAGCTCTGTGGTGCCCACTTGACTCTCTGAACGAGGACTCTCAATGATTATGAACTTCGGTACTAATCCGTACCCGCCGGAATGGATAATCCGACTCCGTCCTTCGGCCGGAAGAACTTGGAAGTACAAGCGGCTGCAAGCTACTTCACGCCCGAACACGTTGGGAACTGCCTCCTCGGTGACGCGATGCCGATTCCGGAGACTCCTGCCCTGTTCGCCGCTGAAGCTCTGTTGTGCCCACTTGACTATTCAGAATCTGAACCAGGACTGTCAATGACGATGACTCAACTAATAATGCTCTGACCACCCCAAGGGGGCAGTGGGACGGGGTGTGGTGGTGGGGAAAGGCTGCGCATAGAGGCAGCGCAGTAGGCTAGAGGCTGAATTGGACGTTGGACCACGAGATTTCCTGATAGGCGAGCGCCTTCTTCTTGAAATAAAATGATTTCCGGGGTAATAATTCATTTTTCATTGGAAAATGATATTTTGGCTCAGATAATATCGGGAAGGAAAATCAGCACATTGATTCAGGGTATGTGCTGGTGAAATACGGTATCTGTAAGAAATATTGCCAATTTTCAAAATTGACATAAATTATCTTTTGTCGGCGTGCCATATATACCACCAGCCAAGCTAAGGCCTTGTTCAGCCATTATCATTGGTATAATAAATTGGGCCAGTGAGAGTCGTCGTTCTATTATTTATAACGTGGCAACTGTTCATTTAGAGATGCTGCCAAGTTTGTGCTTTGAGGCCAGATGTGCGCACAACATGGTCGTATGTAACACAGGCTTAGGGCGTTACTTGGTCCTGTTGCTCAAATGCTTGCTCTATTCATGTTGAAAGAAGACATGTTGAAATTTCAGACATTTATTCTTTGTGGTCTGTGAGGCTTAGAAGGATCTACATTTTTTGTTTTGTTTTCTTTTTCGTGAGGAATGGGTGAGGATGCAGGGAGTATTATGTTGGTTTATCTATGTACAGTAAATTATTTTAACCGTCAAGTTTATCAAGGCCAACTCACCACGAGAATGGATATAACACATACATATATATACATTACATATTACATATACATATATACAATTTATACATACATATACATATTATACATGACATAACTTATTCACTGTTATGTCAGCTTTTCATCCTTGAAGACATCTGAGAACGAAAACAGTACCCCACAACTTTCCGAGCTAGGCCAATCACACGCCTGAAATGTTGCCAATAGGCACACTTCCATAATAGTGCTTGATGAACATATGTTTAATTTCTGATCTACTCTAGTATCTGCTCTACTTGTAAATCATCAAAGTTAACACACCAGTCGAATGATAATTCAATCAAAGGCGTATCTTTCGACAAGTTGCTTCACATTTCTGAAAGATCGAATCAGTATCATGCACAGATGATCTGAACAGCACAAAATATGACAACATTGCCGGGCATTCCAATTGGATAACCGACCAAGCTGGCCAGTTGTCCTTGAAGAAGAGGATGAAAAGCATTATAGTGTCAGATTTTTCGAGGATGTGAGTGATAAAACTCATCAAGTAGCCCATGTTATCAATAAATAAATCTTTTGTCCCAGTGGCGAAGCGTGGTATGCTTATTTGGTCATCACCGGGTATATTTCCTATAGGACCAAATAAGCATACCACGCTTCGCCACGGCTTCATCCTTATTCAGCACTGAGAGAAAAATAAAAGACCCAGAAACTTAAAATTTATTGAGATCAAATCATTGGACTCTTTACTTGGACTTCTCTAAATACTTGGTCTTTTAGGGCATGAAGCATATTCAATGTTGTTTACAATTTCAAGAGGTGAAGACTTGCTTTTAACTTCTTATTTTGAAATTCAAAACATTTTATTTCTAGAAATGGATTGAAATAGATCAATTAAACAAATAAAGAATGAGTATTCACATAATTTATAAATTTTATAAAGACATTGCATAAAATCTGGTATCTTAAACTGATATTATATGGAAATAGGCACACGTTTTTTGAGAAAATTCATGTATCTCTAGCTGATATTATGTGGAAATGAGCGTTTGTGGAAATCAGCGTAATTATGTGGAAATGAACACGTTTGTTGAGGAAATCCCTGCAGAGTTGAAGAGATCGTAATTGTTGAACAAAGGTGCAACAATTATCAATATGGATTATTATCATTAATAATAATTTGAAACCATGTATATAGTAGCTTAATTTATTCAGAGATTTTCAAAGTGAAAACTATTCCAATCGTCATTTCATATATGAGTTTTGCACCGGAAGCAATCTCTTGAACCTATAAATTGTTCTCAGAGAATTGCAAGATGCTCTGTATGTAGATGAGAGTATTGACATGTACGAATCTTCTACATGCTCATGTGCCTCAGGTCTATATAGGTATACAAAACCACGAAGGCCTACATCATAGCTATATCACGAATATACAAAAGTTATACATGACATTGATGGAGGCGCCTCAATTGTGTCCAATGCATCGATCCGCTGCTTTTTTGGCCCTACTCATCCACTGGCCTACCAGCTTTCATTAATCGCTGACACAAAAGCGCCCAGCATTAGAATTTATCCAAACAGGCATCCTACCCCCCTCTCTACGCACATTTCACCACACCCTTTACTCTTACCCTCTTCGCCACCTTTTACCTCCCCCCATTCGTCGTGAGCTCGTGGTCAATATTTGAAAGCCTTGAGACGATTCCCTCTAACAATCATCACCTGGAGATCCCAGTGCATAGCCTATAATTTGTTGATTATTGTAATACTTACTTTCCGTGTCCGGCAGACACCTTGAATTTTCCTCTCCAGAAAAGAGCAGCATTTATTGCCTTGTCAGTTACTTCTAAAATATCATCAACAGAGAAGACATCTGTTGTAATGAAAATGAGTAAGTCCCACTAACCATCAACAAAAGTTATTATTATTATTATACTCTCTCAAACAAAGTTATTACTATTCGATGAATTTGAATAAAAATTCTATTTATATTATTTTGTTTCTGGGATTTATCTAATAGATATCTCACATTCCTGAAAAACTGGTATGCTAGTAAAGTGATTCACTGAATTTTCATTCACTGAAGTGTGATACATTGGTTATTCTATTACATCTACCTGAGTAATGCCCGGTTTTTCAGTCGCTCAATAGACAGTTTATGGATCCAATAGCACTATTGAATCAAATGTGTTTTCAAATGCAAAAAAAAGTTATTGATTCAATAAGTTTATTGAACGAATGAAAAACCGGGCATCAGTTGTTTATTCCATGCTTCAAATTAAATCTTTGTTTAATTGTATAGCTTCACAATTATTTCAGGCTAGATTTTGGATCATGTAACATTGTTTATGATTAATACAGAGTCAAAAAGGCACCATCCTTCAAATCAAAAAATGATGCAAACTGTTCAGTAAACAGTTTGTACTCAGTTTTCTAAGTAGTCTGGTGAACAGTTCACTGAGTTCTCCAGTTGGCCAGAAGATTTCTGTACGACTGGGAAACCGGAATGTATAGTTGTTGTCCATTCATTTCCACTTTTTGACAAAATCTTGCCTACATTTCATTTCTCATAACTACAAACTCATTCTGGGAGAAACTTGGTGATCTTTGTTCTGAAGTTCCTTCTTGTAGGTAAGAGTGGATTGCTTCTGTAAGGAAATATTTCAAAGTTGCCTAGTCAAATCAGTGTAAGATTGTGTTAAAACAATAATCATTAATTGAGGTAATGAATTTTCAATCACCGTACATTGAATACTTTTCATAAGCACTAACGAGCACTGATGTTAAATGTCCATTAGAGCTGTAATTTGACTGAGAAGGTCGTGTATTTCAGGCGTTGAAAAGAGAATTTATCAGTGATTGTAAATGCCAATGCAGTCATGTAGTGTACGGCACCGACGGTGAGCGAGTATACAGGACAAGAAATCAATAGCGCAACGTACTTTATGTCCACGTCAATACTGATTTCGCCTCTGAACTAATGATGCGTGTCCATTTGATGTAAAAAGACAATTCACCATACATTATCAAATTACAAACGAACGCTATTGGCCAATTCACTGGTACCAGTTGACAGCAAGAAGAACTGCGATTAATTTTGTTCTGCTATTTTTGTTTTCAAAAGCAATGTATCCGTGATCACTCTTCAAAGGATTTTATCGGTAAACTATAATAATTTTTTATATCAGCAGAAAAAGTTTATATTACATTCCATACAGCGCATTAATGAGTTTACACTGATTTACACATATTACATTCATCTCCAAAGAACTGGATAATTCTGGAAACAGAAGTTTTATTTCTACACAAAATGGTTAGTAGGGATAATTTTAATTCGAACATATTTTAAATTTTGTAATAAGCTTTTCTCTTCAGCTGTAGACTTTGAAAATGAACAGGATTAGTATCATGGAACTTTTAATTGCAAAGATAATATAACTTATTTTTGAGAATTCAACCTTAAACATATAATATGTAAGAGATTATAGTCGTTAAAAAAATTTTTTAAACTGATTTCAAAGCATATCGATGTTCACCTGAAATCTCAATGATGTATCATTGTTCATGACGACTACACGATGAACTTATGAGAATTAGGCGTTGGAATAAAAAGTAAATTTCGATGTTTATGTGTTATGAACATCATATTTGAAAAAGTGTCATTTTTATAGTATTGTATTTTGTTTGAGGCGAAAGGAAAGAAAAGCAAACATAAAAATCTTCAGTACCTGACTAGTTATCCTCAAATTATTAAAATTATAAGTTAAACTGTTAATTATTCATGATTATTCATATTTTTTATTATTTCAAGTTGATTATTCTAGTTAAACTGATTATATAACTCAATCTCATCTTTGTTTCGGCTACCTGAGTAAAGTTGACATTTGTTAATGAAACTGAAATACAACGTGACGTTATAAATATACAAATATGACATTTTGTATCAGTTTTGCACGAAAAGCATTGAACCTGAGAATTTGCACAGTATCAGTTCACCACTTTTGCACAATAGATCTATCAAATTTCACAAAACAATAACAGAAAAATTATCAAACTTGGCTACGATGGAAAATTGGAGTGATCCTCACTTGTCCATTGGTAAATTTCCCAAGCTGTAACAAATTTTGACAATGTTCGTTGTATAGAAGCTGCACCTGTTACGTACAGCTAGCCTCCGTATTTCGGAACAAAATACATTCCATGCTTTCCTCACCCTCAGCTTCACTCCAAAACATATCCCACATTTTTGCAACTCATTCCCCTCGAAATACTCTCAACTCGGTTAAATAATGTAACATGTTTGCTATCTACAAGAAACGTCCACTGTTGAATTATTAGACCATGTATGTATTCAGCGGACTCGAATAAAGCACATTGCAGCTGACATACACTCACACAAATTGTGAAAAAACTTGGTCGCCACTTGTGGTGTGACTCTGCGACTCAGTGATAGAAAAACGGTCACCAGAGATAGGGGCTGTATGAGAACTAAATCAGTTTTAATAGCCCTTCGGACGCAAACTGATTCAAGTGATACCGTCAACCGCAAGCCCTCTATTAAACAGGGAAAAGAGGCATATTTGTAGCATTCATGTTCTCTGTTTGTCTGATAAAAATTTCATGTCACTATGCTCTGAAACCAGGCCACCATTTGCAATATTCCACTACCATTCACACCCGACAGATAATCCTAGTCTGGTATATGAATGATCGTTCAGTTTCTGTGTCAAAGAAATTGAGGTCATGTTTGGAGACAGATGTAGTTTTGTACCTATTGTAGTGTTCAGGAATAATTTTTTATCATTATAACTCAACGAATTTTTCCCCTTCACTCATAGTTCTTGTAGTATCAGCTGATGCTTACTTTACAGTTTTGTTACTGGGATTACAAAGTCACTTTTTTCAAATCATTGTTACATGTAATACATTGCAATATATTTTAAGAAAAAATATTATTATTCTACTAATGATAATTGCATCATTCTATAATTATAAGAAATGTTGGCCTTAGATAAAGAGACCAATGTGAGACTTTTCATACACGAAATAATGCATGCATAGTGCATACTTCTCTACATAAATATATTGTTGAATTGAGCGATCTTCTATATTGTGAATTTGGAGGTAATTTACCCATACTTGTCAACATCAATACAAATTGAAAGCAACAACTGAACAATATTCTTACTTCATTTCCTATTAATTAATTTATCGAATTTTTATTTGAAAATTCAAGTTATTTGAATTTAAATTTGAACTGTAAACCTAAAATGCGAATACAAAATTAATCAATGCAAATTCATAGCAAACCTCTTAAGGTGGGTTTTCGTTACTGCGACAGAGTGCCGCAGCGGAGCCCGACCCAGCGTTGCCAGATGCAATTGATGAAAAATCCCAACTATTTATAGTGGGGATTTTTCATCAATTGCATCTGGCAACGCTGATCGGGCTCGGCTGCGCACTCTGTCGCAGTAACGAAAACCCACCTTACAGATATAACGCAGAGGTATGAAACATATTATTTACCTGATTTTACTATTACAGTACGTCAATGTACCTAAGTACCTTTGTACCTGATATACGTCAAGTACCTTTCATATAATGCACTAAACTCGTACAACATTATGTCTCGTTTGGAACGCTACGTTCATTGCAAGTTCATTGTTCGATGATTCACAATATATAACAATCATGCAATGTATGAGATGTCATTGATTGGAATGTGACATGACATGCAGGACGCGTCAAATGCTAGATACGATACCGACTCAGGTGTTGACTCATACGCAGCTATCACATGTCACCAAATGCTTTGTCACTGAGTCTTTGTTCGTTCGATTGAATGCTGAGTGCAGTACAACATCAATATTCTAACTTCTGATACACGCATACCAACATTCGATAACATTCAGTGTTCTACACAAATTTCGTGTGTACGGAGATAGATGGTATTTGAACTATCGCAATTATCAACAAGCTAGGGTGGAACTTGAAATATTGCGTCCAGAAATTGTTGGGAAATACTGGATTTGGGGATGTCTAACTATTGGGGACTCACGTTGTTCGAGAAGTAGTTTCTATGAATTTGAAGAATGAATTCAATGGAATTCAAGAGAGTGTTTGGAATAGGAAAATTACGAGAAAGGTTTGTTCTGAGAAATTAATTTATTAATGGAAATCAATCCTGCAAATAATCGTTAGTACATCTGTTTGATTTATTTGTCTTTAAATTCACATAGCCTACCATCTATGTTGAAGTCAAGAGGTGATAGGCTATGTGAAGCCCTCCTCAAACTACCACTCATATCTTATCTACTCACCAAAAACATAAATAATAACTACCTGTACTTACGAAATAAAATTTATTTTTTATTTTCTTATTTTTCGTGTAATCTGCTCGTCTGTTCCCTCCTTTCTATCAATTTTATTTTCTACTGTCATTTACAGCTTTTATGATAATTCTTCATTCTCCCGTTTCTTTCGTTACTCAATTCATCCTTCTCCCATATTCCTCCCAAGCATCTGTTACAAACGGCTTGTTCACTCCTTATTTCTCAATTCATTATTCACCCTCTCACAAACTTTCAGTTTTCTCTTTCCTCTTGTTCACTGCAGCTCTGATTCTTCTTTCCTTTCCTTCTGACCTCTTCACTTATCCCTCCTCATCGTCTTCATAATCTTGTATCTTTTCCTTTACGCATGGTTAATTATCTCTCCTGTTCTCTGTCTACAGCAGCATATATAATTTTCCCTATCCTTCCTCGACTTTCCCTTCACTTCTTCATTCTCCATTTAATTTTCTAACAAACCATCTAATTTGCGGTCTACAAACGATTCTACCCTCTTCCCAGTTCTTCTCTCTTCAGTCTCCCCTCCCCTCTCTTCTGTCCTCAGTCTATCCCTCCTTTTCTACTGTGTAATTTTGTCAATAAAATTACTGATTTCTGATATCTCATTATTTTTATTCCCTCTTTATTCTCCCGCTATCAGTCAAGAATCTCTTCTCTCTCTTGTCGACTGCAGCCCGACAATCATCCTCGATTATCCTCCCAATCCTTTCCTTCCTCCTTGTTCTTCCCATTCCTTCACTCAATTTTTTATCTCTCTTTCTCACTGCAGCTGTTATTCCACTTGCCACCCATCTCCACTCTGCAATTTCCCCTCTTATTTTCCTTCAATCTTTCTCCTCATCCTAATTTTTCTCTCGTCCACTGCAGCCGGCTCGTTTAGGAATAGACTTGCAAATAAAGGCGCGTTGCAGTGCCGGTGCTAGAAAGCGTCCGCTCTGCCGTACTCGGTTTAGCCAGCCACTTTTGTTCTACACCACACTTACCGCCCCCAAAACTGCCGAATAAAACATAAGGTGCAAAGCAGTAAGCGGCAAAGCAGCAGACCTGCAAAGCAGCAGGCGGCTAGCAGCAGATACCGTGGAAGCGGTTTTGGGTCCGCCCATCATCCTACATCTTTAACACAGGCTTCTGTCCACCAGACCGTTGTAGCACAGCCGCTATTTATTAATAAATTCTAAATTCAAGCTTACAAATCGTTTGCACTGCAGTGAGCACATGGCCGAATAAATCACAAAATCAGTATGCTTCTTTTCTAGTGCTAACTTGAAGGTTTGGGTGGAATTGATTCTTTTGTTACATATGTTCTGCATGATAAAAAAGAACGATTCCGTAGGTCATCTCGGAAAATAATAGTGATTTCAATAATATTGTAATTACAAACTTATAAGTTATCAATTACTGTAGATTAAATCAAGTTCAACTACTTTCACTCATATAATTATTTCTGTTTAGAGCAGAATAATATTACAATAATATTGTAATTACAAACTTATAAGCGGAAGTTATCAATTACTGTAGATTAAATCAAGTTATACTACTTTCACTCATATAATCATTTCTGTTTAGAGCAGGAGTCCTCACTAGAGACAAATAATTTACTTCAATGGTTCCTAAGGGCCGCAAGTACCATCAAATAACTTACGAAATCTATCAAATCGAATGTTGAAAAACCAAGTGACTTAATTATCTCACAACTGAAATAAATACATGATTATAATCATTATTGTTTTGAATTTCATGGAAATGTCTTCTACGGCAAACTCAAGCAGTGACATACTGCAATATTTAATTTTCAACAAATTTCCAATTGTTTTTTCCTATTGCTCTGTGAATTCCCAACAGGCTGACGAACTCGAAAATTTTCCCGCTGGTTTAGAGGTTAGATGGTGCAAAAATGTTTAGAATCCTGTACTGTTGAAAGGTATCCAGGCGTAGAGTAGGCAACCGGGAGAACAACACATGTAAGATAATGATAGTGAAAGTACACGCTCGTGCTCAACAACAGCAATAGCTAATTAACGATAATAGTGGCAAAAAGGAAATAAAATTGCATTTAAATTTGAATACCCTGTGCCTTAATTATTTACTTATATTAACATTAACATTGATGAAACTTCAACTATAAACTAGTTATAGTCTGTTCACCGAAACCAGTCAGTCAGTGAATGTAAACACCGAGTGAGCTTGTATGTGTGTTTTTTGTGAGTGTATTGCATGACGGCATGTTCACATTTCAGCGTATGCAACCAATCGCGTATTGAGCGGATACGGATTGACAGTGAGAGAGATTTAGTTATAACATGCCTTTGACTCGGTCGTCCAGCTGTTTTCCGATGCACGCACGTACACTTTCTTGATTAAATATATTATTATTGATACACCATTGTTTAGAAATATCTGGAAGAATGAAATAACTTAAAAGCTTTTATTTTTGAACTTGAAAAAGAAAAAGAATAATGAGAAGAGGAGCAGCTGTGAACAGAATTGTTGTTTGAAAAGAGGGGTTGGCGATATGATGCATCTTGTCGCTTGAAGCCATCTTCGGCTTTTAAACTTCTTTTTGAACCGTTTTACGTCTCCTCAGTCCCCCATGAAGCCCCCTCAGTCCCCCTCCTCTCCCCAACCCAGTCTTCACTCGGGCTGCTCATTACGTAAGTGCTCTAAGTGAACAATAAAACAAAGTGTGCGTTTGTAAGAGGGCAAATTACTCTATTGCAATGCAAATTAGTGCTATAAGTGACATTATATGATAAGTGTTCGTGCAATTAGTGGATTGAAGTTGACGACAATAAAGCGTTTCTTGCACTCTGAGCAACTTATAAACTTTAACGTTGTTCGATTGTGCAGGCTCAACTAAGTATGACATCAAAAGACGAATCTCTCACATACATGAAGTAACAAAGAGCATACTGAGAATTTGTCGGTTTGTTCCGATATTTTGAATTATGATGAATGATTTACCTAGCTGGAGAGAGGTACATTGCGTTTATTACCCCGACGCTGTGAGGCACACCGGGGAGAGATTAAGAAGAAGAAGAAGAAGAAGATGAAGAAGAAGAAGAAGAAGAAGAAGAAGAAGAAGAAGAAGAAGAAGAAGAAGAAGAAGATTTACCTAGCTGGAGAGAGATTCATTGCGTTTCAAATGGAAAGTTTTAGGTGTATTCCGGGCCACCGGAAAGTGGTTTTGAAAGTATATATCAGAGTTGGCGGTATTAGTCTGCAAGCGGTCTTTCGTCCAACGGGAGTAGCAAGCGTTTGTCACTCGAGCTCAGAAATTATATTATTATACCAGCTTGACATGTTCATCATTAACAAAATATACCAACCCTTTTATGTAGCTGTAGCCCTTCTTTGTAGGGCTCTATAATCATGTCTTTATAGGGCCTTACTTCCATGCTTATAATATCATAATACAACTGTAATACAACACTGTAATACAACCATTCTTATAAAAATACCCATTACTTTTGCAAACATGCATGAGTATCTAAATCTCGTTTATCGAGTACGAATTGTCCGCCCTTGTTGAAACCGACAGTCATGTTGTGAATGTTCGATTCAGAGTCGTGTCCGAAAATGGACTAAGTACTTTTTGAATGGCATCATAGTCAACTGACAGCGTGGCAAAGCTCAATGACTCTGTTTCGATTACTGTTCATGGACTAGTCAACCAATTAATTTACATTTAGTTGACTGCCCAATAATCTGTGAATGCTCCTGCCTAATCTACCAGGCATTCGATTGCAAACTAGGGGCTGGTGCTTTGAGCTTGTTGTATTTGATAATCCTTGTAAACACTACTTGTAGTGAATAAAATGGAGTTCCAAAAAAAACGTGAATGAATTGAGAAGTGAAAGGGTGAATTTATTCCCAAAAGAAGCGAATAATTCCAGATTCGCTTACACATTTTAGAAACTGTTATCTGAATCAGATTGTTACACGAGTGAAGAGCGTAAAAAGTTTAAGAATAGGGGGGTAAAAAATATTGTAGTATAATTTTTGAACGCAGTTTTTGAAACAATAAACTCAGAATCGTTCAAAAATCAAAGATTATTTGTGAAATATCTAATTTCTAAATTTCAACTCCGGTTATGGACTCGACTCAGAATTATAGTATGTATCATCCCTCACAACAGAACCACAAACAAGTCATAGAGCTATGTGTGCGTTATTCACAGCAAAAAATAATATTTAAAAAATTCTTTCACAAAGACTTCTTTTTGATATTTTGATCATCCGCTTACTCGATCAACTTGACAGCAAATCCGGACGGGAAAAGGACATCCCCCGTCGAAAAGCTGGGATTACTGGTGACTTTTATTCTACTCTCCTTACCAGTTCCTCCTCTTCTTCCTGTCTTCTTTGTCCTCTTTATCCTCTCTCCACTTCGTCAACCTTTTATGTTCTCTGAAAATTCTCTAGCTTACCGATTTCTCCTCTTCTTCTCTTCTGTACAGTAGTAACCTAAAGTATATTATCTCTATTATCTCGTTCATTTCCTCAATGAAAAAACATACTTGTTAGAGTAGAGAACATGGTAGAACTTCGTTAGTCATTCCACTACTCTTTAGTAAGGTGTGCCACCTTCTCTATTCCCAACTATACTAATAGAAACCTGATTCACTGTTTACAACATAATATTAGGGGGAATTTAGTTATTCTTATAATTTAAAATGGGGTTTAGAAAGCAGAAAGTTTGTGTACTTTAAAGTGTATGTAAAATAACGGTTTACAACATAATATTAGGTGAAATTAGGTATTCTTATAATTTTAAATGGGGTTTAGATAGTAGAAAGATTGGTGTACAGTAACTACAACGATATACATGATGTAGTAGTAGGCAAGGAATGAAATCTCGAACATCCGACATTTTGTTTCGTTGAACCTTTTCGTTTCTTCTTTTGTTCACTTCTTTTAGAATCCCAACGCTAAAATCACAGACTATGTATTATGTCTATCTTGTATGTATTATAACCTTTCTATAGCAGGTCCCTTTTAACTTGTCATAAAACATATGTTTTAACCAGCAATATCACAATACTTAACCTACAAATGCTGAATCTCGCAGATTATTGAAAAGGTCTTCAAAAAGTTATTCTTTGAAAGGTCTTCTTTGAAAAGGTCTTTTAAAGACTTTAAAGGTCTTTCAGACTTTTAAGCCTTTTGATTATTGTGTCGAAGTCACTGTTTAATTATTACCAAAACAGCTGATTTCTGACAAGTTAAATGGATCCTGTTATAGATATTTTGTTTCGTTGAACCGTTTTGGTTTTTCTTTGGTTTGCTTTTTTCAAACGCCGAAAGCTATAAGCACAGACCAAGCTTTACGTCTGTCTTGTCTGTATTGTAACCAAACTACCATGAACTGAGAAGCGACTGAGCCGTCCATGCATGGGTGTCTGCAAGGTGTCTGTCAAGTGTCTGCGGCGGCTGTGGCGCCCACTCAGACGGTGGGGCGGTATCGCGTCGCCATGACAACGGAGACGCTCTTCCTATGATCCAATCGATTGGCACACGGGCCGTCGCCGCCGCCTGCTGACCTACTTACATCTTCTGCCGCCGAAGAACAACGCCTGTCGTTTCTACAAATGCCTCCTTGCCTGCCTATGTGTAGGAGTAGTCACCTTTACCTCACTTTTATTCTTACATTAAGTCTATTTACGTTCCTTTCCCTCCGATATCCCTTGTGTTCCCTTTGCTTCCCGTCTGTTATCTTTCTTGGCCCTCAAGCCTGGTTTCACTTTGCTGTTTGCTGTACTTGTTTGTTAATTTTACTTTTTATCACTTCTATCTTCATCTATTCTTCTTTATTGTATGTAGTTGTTCAGGCTAGTTATAGCTTTGTATTTTTTATCTGCTATTTCATTTTTTATTATTGTTTGTTTGTCTATTGTTTTTTATTTCGTTTTTTCTCCTGGTGTTGTTCGTTCATTTATTTTCTTAGTAACTTGTCTTATTTTGTAATTTCCTTACTCTATTTCTCTTTGCAATGCAATGTTTTTACATTTTTGTTTGGCTACACTTATCTATTCTTTGTCTTGTTATATTTATTACTTTTACTTGTTATTTATTGTTATTGTTATTAACTTATCTATTAATGATAGAACGTACACCGGCCTACCGGCAGGCCAAAAAGTCCTCAAATGAGGACGTTCTCCACAAATTCATAATAAATCTTGTGTACTGCTGGCAGGACTGCTCTTTACACCATTAGATAGAGGAGATTTTTATCTACCAGCGCAGAAAAAATCAAGTTGGTAGCTCTGTCCAGTCAGTCATGGCTGACGCTTTAGCAAAAGGCGACCGCGTGTTTGTTCCTGCTACATATTTTGATCCAATAAACAGTAGAAATAGTTGGAATAGGAGCATTTTAGGCAGTGATTACGAGGTAATAAAGTGCTACGGAATTATTATAAAAAATCTTGTTCGTATGCGACAGTCATCTGGGTCTATTGATAAAACTACCACAATATGCAAGTTGGAGGATTTGAATGCATGCAACCGACAACCTGACGCCAGCACGCTTCCTGTTACTGCTGTTACTGCATTTGTACCATGTATGATAATTATCTTGTATTATTACTGTGATATTTATATTCCACCAATTTATTTCATAATGATGAAGTGCATATTGAGTTTTTTCCTAGTTGGAGGGGGAGGGGTAGGGCTGATGAAGGAGGAAGTTGACCCCTCACAAAATTTTGAAATATTTTATCTACTAATATTTATAACATTTCATTTGATAATTCCTGCAAACCAAACTGGAGGAGGAGGAGGTTGAACCCCTCACAAAATTTTAAAATTATTAATATGCGATTTGAATGCTTCTCCAGCATTACATGAGTTTTTAAAAATTGAAAAAATGGCATAGCTGATTTAATTTTTTGTTTGCTGATTTTAATTTGCCAACTTCAACTTGAACTTTTTTAAACTTTGACTTTTGCTAAATTCGTTTCACTTTATAACTTTAATTTTTGTCTGCTTTTAATAAAGTTTTAGTTGATTTTAATTTGCCAACTTTTCAAAACTTTGACTTTTGATAAATATGTTTTATTTTGTATTTGTTTGCTTTTAGGAAAGTTTTAGTTTAGTTTCGCTTTGCAACATCAATTTGAAATTTTTAATTTTGACTTTTGCTAAATCTGTTTTACTTTGTATTTTTAATTTTTTTGTTTGCTTTCTAATAAATCAATAAAGATTATTTTCTTCGTTTGAAATTGGATCATATTATTTACGATGATGAGTTGGACCCACAATTTTTTTGGTGGGTTCAAAATCACAAGGAAATGATTAGATAGATAATAGATATGAAATGATATGGAAATGATAATAGAAGAGTCAATGCTTCTGGCCAAAGCAAAGTGGCCAGGAGCAGACAGATCCGCGCACTAATGCTTGCGTACTGCCGGGAGGACGCGTCCTGCTGGAAGGACAATTTTTGTTTTTTTCCGTAAGAGAGCTCTGTCCTCCCAGCAGGACGTGAACCCGTGTACAAAAGTACTTCCGGAAGCCCCTTCTGGCAGGACAAGTGCTTGTACGTTCTATCATTAAGCCTGGTTTTCATTAGTAGAGTTAGTGGTATAGTTCCCTCGGCGAGTACTAACTATCTTGTGAACTCTCCCAATGATAACGTTCATAGTAGAGTAGAGTGATAGTAGAGTACTTGTTTTCAAGTACCAAGTAAGTAGAGTACAGTTAGTACGGTAGAGTTAGTATGCTAGTTACTCTACCACCAACTCTACCAATGAAAACCAGGCTTTATTCATTCTTTGTTTTTTCTACTCTTGGTTCTCAGTTATTCTTCATCTTTTAGTTCTTTATCTGTCTACCATACTTGCATTATTCTTACTATCTTCATTTACAATCCCTTTATTCAATCTCTCCAATAACCCTTATTGTCGCCTTTGCTTCCCGGCTTTTAGCTTCATTTGTCTTCATTCTTTACTTCTTTTTCTGTTTTCCATCTTATCCTCAACACTTTTTATTCGTACATTACCTCTACTCAAATATTACCTTCATCCAATTCATCCGATATCCCTTCTTGTTCCCTTTGCTTCGCGGCTGTTATCTTCCTTGCCCTCAATCCTTTACTCCATTTTTTACATTATCTGTATTCCCTTTATCTGATTTCTTGAGATTTCTATCTTTATTTCTTATCAAGAATTAACGTTTCTAGTGGTAAACGTAAAATAATTTTTGAGATTGTATAGAAATACTTCATGTACTAAAACCAAACAGTATTGTTTATATTTGTTATAATCCCATAAAGGGAAATTCAACTATTATACATACTTTAAACTTTAATAGTGCCAACACACCAAAAATATCAATATTATTTATTATTATTCTATTACTTCCACTCGTTTTCGACCCCTACATATTTGGTGAACGCGCCGGGTGGTGAAAAGGAAGTGAAATTTTATTTTTTATTCTACCAAGGTGTTGATGAAAAGGATATCTTTGTATGTCCTTTTCCAAGAATGGACATTCATGTGTCTTAACTTCGCTGTTTGATGTAGATAAGTCACAATTAATTATAATATCATCATTATCTTTTTTCTATAAATCTTCTCATTAAATAATTTATAAGCTTATGTACATTTGTCGAATTTTTGACGAATTAGTTGTACATTTACTATTGTAATCTAGAATTAAAGCCGTCATATTTGTTATCTACATGAATAAAGTAAATAATCTAATCTAATTCCAGCACTATTTTTCTACCATCCTTATATTCATGTTTTCCAGGTCCATTTCTTAATTCTAACTCCATTCACCTTCTCTCCACTCGTTTCCACAAATTTCTCCGTCACTCCTGTTCCTTGGAACAGGAATTCAATTAAATCTCTCTCTCTCTTTCTCTCTCAATCTCTCTCTTTCTCTCTTCCTCTATATCTCTTTTTTCCCCTCTATGTTTCTCTCTGAGATTATCGTTTTCCTCCTCACGCCCTTTCATCACCTATCCTCTCCTCTCTCTTTTCATATTTCTACTTCGCCCTACCTATTCCCCTTCCTTACCGCTCCCTTTGTTTACCAGGCGTTCATACTTGGTTGACTAATTGATTGTCCTCTCCTTCCTCTGTCACCCCTATCTACCATCCCCCCATCATCCCCCTTCCCCCCTCACCACAACAAATGAATACCACCAGCATAACAGCTCTGCTGCTTCTGCGTTGTTTTCATTTTTCATTGAAAATTGTTGTTCGCCCACCACATTGCTCGAGCATGCGCCCTGCGGCTATTTGCAAGCATGCTTTCACTGTGTAAACAGCTTCAAGGATGTCGCTAAGATGTTTGAACTAGCTTGAGGATGCTCTATGAGCATCCCAGGATGCTACAAAGTTCTAGTGTCTCGGTTATTGTTGAAATTTCACGATATTCATTCACATTCAACTCATAACAATTTCTATTTTAAGATTTACTTGTAATTAAATTTTGTTTTTACAAATCAGCATCTTAGATGTTGATGATTAAGGATAAACTTAATTTTA
The DNA here is from genome assembly GCA_017141395.1 of Laodelphax striatellus. Taxonomy (NCBI): domain Eukaryota; kingdom Metazoa; phylum Arthropoda; class Insecta; order Hemiptera; family Delphacidae; genus Laodelphax; species Laodelphax striatellus. Next base: position 22,561,620 of record CM029536.1, read on the forward strand.
TAATATTATTCTTCAAGATGAAATTTATATTATTTTTTTAGATCATTTTTAGAGTTTGGGTTGAGTTATAACCCCGAGTCCAAAAAAGGTATTTTTCGGGTATTGATCTGTTCGTGTATCATGAAACATGTTACAAACACAATGTATTTGAATTCACAATTTATTAAGAAAGTCACTTGAAGTTCAAAATCTGAAACTTTTTGGATTCACTGATTAATTCAATCAATTTTTCTTAATAAAATTCATCTCTACTATTTTCAAATCTAATTTTCGAATAATTATAGTCTGGTCAAAATAATAACTGATACATTTTTAGTTTGAAAATTATAATCACGATTGTTTGTTAATAGCAATTCAACATTATTGTAATGAGTTTTCAACAGTGAGATCATTAACAGTGCAATCAACAGTGCTTCATCTACAATGCTTTCTCAACAGTGACAATCATTTACATTATATAGAAGGATACGGTTCATCCAGTCAATATAGCTTAGGTCTAAGAGTTGGAAATCATCGATAAGGACTCTATAAAACCATCAAAACCTCTAAAGATCAAGAATCAGTAGGCCTCAGATTGTGATACATTTTAGAGAATTCCTGCCCTCTTTATTTCGCATTAAGGCGAGACGCAACGTAGCAAGTCCATAAATCTAAGGGTGAGTTTGGGAAGGAGTTTTATAGCTGAGATCAGCCTAGAACGATATATACCTCGGGGTTAAGCTCATAACATACGTTTTACTCCTCAGTTGAGTCCTATCCTATCCACCTTTAACCGGTATAAATTGGCAGAAACAACACAGCCACAACGAATCCACTGTCGACAATCGTACGGCTTTATTACTGCTGGTAATGGTGAGGAGGGGAGTACTGTGTAGCTGCTGTTGTTCCACGTTTTCACGGTTCCAAACTGAATGCGCTTAAAATTGAGGAAACAAAATTTCAAATCATCTACGAATGCATTGTAATTTGACTGTATTATCTACTCCAAATTTTGTTGCTGGAGAGAACATTCGTTTTGAAAAAGACATAACGAGGAGAATTTTTCAATTGCTTGTCTTTTTCTAAGAATTTTCATAAGTCGTTTCATGAAGTATTGTAGCTTTTTGAATAATTATTATTGAGAATGAGGTCTATATAATTGTTAACTTTTAGGATACTTTCAATTTTATTCACAAAAAAGGTATTCTCACTTCCTACGTTCAAAAAAAGGTGCTAGTTTGATTTGAGTATGTAGTTGGAAATGTTTCTTCAATATCTTAATTTTGTATGATTGAATTATGAATACTATTGTATGAAGTGTAAAATATTATGATATTGTAAAATATTATTATAAGATATACTTAATAATAATGTATTGAACTATGATTTCAATTTGGACTTGATGATTAAAGTTCACGATTTACTCGCAATATTTTGTGGTCATTTTATTCTAACGAAGTTAATTTATTTTGTAGTCAGTCATTTCATGAAGATTCACATATAATTTCATATATTACACATATAATTTTCAGTCAAGTTTTTGTTGAATTCTCTTAGTATTTAAATGAGTATGGTTCACATGTTCAACGATCGTGCATGAATAGTGTTAACTTTAGGATTGTGGGGTGCATGATTTCAAGTCGGTGGTTCAGGCATGTAAGTAGTACTAAATCCCTACAAATAATGCTCCACGAAACGTCACCTCTTGAATCATTAGCCTGTTATGAATCCACTCGACTCTACCGAATGTAGTTCGATAACACTTGTAAATCAACCCACCACTGATAATACCTCACAATTGTTTTATGTAGTCGAAATACAAATTCCCTACTTGCAATCCCTCTGAATTCACTCAAAGAAATTGTTTTGATACAAAAAACTCACACAGAAGCACTCTGTATTTCTATTGAGAATAACATAATAGAATTGCTGCCGGAAATCCTTTTTATTGTTGTTGGGAAGTACTTTTCCATATATGTATTCTATCAGCTCTCCTTTTGTGCTTTACAAACAGAGCGAACATAATGCTGTCTGAATCCGTGCGACAAACGAAACAGCTCTTGCAGAATCAGCCAATGTTTTTAGCTTCATTGTAAGATAGAGACCTGGACTAATCGAGCTACCGAGACTATTCGAACACCTAGACTAAACGAGCACCTGGACCAATCAGAACACTTGAAATCTTGACTAATCGAACACCTGGACTAAACGAATTACACCCAAACCAGTTGTCTACTGGGCCCCGGGTGACGTCACGCCTAATTCAGGATCTGCAAGTGAACCCTACCGTTTATTCTAGTGTCCGTGAGTTTAGCCTACCCTTTGAGCTCGTGCTTTGAAAAATATCGTTTAGGACGCAAACAAACAATACGAATTTCCTTCAATCTTTGAGTTGAAATTCATCCATTCCATCATATTACCTGGAGGAACATATTGAGTTTATGAATCAAGGTATTTGTGCAGGACAGGAATCTACGCACAGTTGCAGAAAACAAAAAGCACAAATAAATTTCTGGCCTTTCTGTTTTTGGGAAGAACTATGGCAGAAGTTGCAGGGCTTTTTATTAATATCAGGCAACGTCAACTCTGAAGAAGGAAGTAATATCGAATCCGAGTGTCACATATGAGAAATTCAACTCGCTTTGAGAGACTGATTTCGGAGAGACTCTCTTGGAGTTGGAGCTCGGAGCTTGAAGTTGAGCGTCAAAACAAACAAGGATGAAGACAGCAGATGTGCTCAGTGGAAGCTAAATGAAATAAATATCGTTGTGCTCTTTGAGAAGATGGAATATCTTCGGATGGATGAATAAAATATTTAATCTTCTGGCTTGTTCCGATGTCTATTCCTCAATAATTCAGATTGAATTTAATTGCTTGTAATCAATCGCTTTTTTGTAAACTAGTATGAAAAGCATCTGTGACTAAATTCACAATTGAGTTTACATTAAGTACGGTACTGCAAGGAAGGCAGAGAAATTCTCAAATTTATTGAAGTGGGTCTCACGTAATATTTCATCTTTGAAATGTAAGTTTTCATGAAAGATTCTAGTTCTATTTCATTATATTTTCATGCTTCAAAATGACTACGGTTTCTTCAATAACGTTCAAGAGAAACTCATTGCTTGAAAAACTATTTGTCCAAGAAAGCATTCAAAACAAGAGAAACCACGGTAAGGCTAGGCGTACACGGGTTATTCAAGACAAGAAAAGACGACATTAGTCACGTTAAGTCACAGTAATTCACATGGCTGCTAATGAAGCAGCACACACCGATGCAATGACTAATCGGTGTGTGTTGCTTCATAAGCAACTATGTGAAGTACTGTGACTAAACGTGACTAATCTTGTCTTGTCTTGACTAACCGGTGTACGCCTAGCCTAAGAGAAACATAATAATATACTGCACTCTATTAGGAGTGCAGTATTATGAGCTTCTCTTATAAAATCAGATTCATTTAATTTGACGCTTGGCATTAAATTCATAGATAGATGGATAGAGGTATATTATTTTCTTGACGTATCAGCAACGTTAAAGTACAGTACGATGGCAAAGAAATAATCTCTCTCTATCTTTCTATCTATCTAATGCCAAGCATCAAATTAAATGAATCTGAGTATAATTATTATAATCTCCAATCTAAACTGTTCAAAACATAACTTTATTAAGAGAAGTCTATATACCGCACTGCAGCCAGATATCCATCTGCTTGTATTTGGGAATATTTTGAAAGTCTGTTGTCATAAACAAGCTGGGATGTGTCCTGAACTTTCATGCGGATTGAGAGACAATATTCAGTTGCAAACAATGACAGCAGAAAGAAACACAATTCTCGGAAGATACACGATCTCTGCAGACGGTTTATGCCGGTAGCATCATTTAAATACGAAAATGTGAATTTGCGTTTGAATGCAAAATAAATGGAAAATGACGTGGAAGAAGTTTGCGAGCGATAGAAATGACGATGAAAGAGAATGGAATTGAAAAAGACGGATAGAATTTCAGGAAACGAGGAATGAATGCGGGAGGAGAGGGAAGAAGATTCGGAGTGGTATGACGAACAAAAACAGATTAACTTGAAGCGAAATAGAATGGAGGCGACTCTTACAAATTTGCATTACTCTACGGGCGGTTTTCTTCGTGCACAGTTGCCAACGTGGGGAGACTAAATTTTGCTTTTACAAATGCGAGATGAATTTCCATCCCTTCCTGAAAGCATTATTACGTTTCTCAATGAATATATTTCTGGGAAAAGATAGCTTATCTTTAAAAAGGCATTTATTTTCAATGTTATCTCCACTCAACTAAAGAAAGTTTTCAGTTCAACTGAAATAACTTCTGATTACGGTTGTTTCCTCTTATTATAAAATTCCTGATAAAACATTGTGAGACTTCAAATTTAGAATACTACATTGTTTATCTCTCATTATAACAAAACCAACTTGAGTGTTCTCTAAATACATGAGTATGAAACGGACATAACAGGAAATCCTTCAAGTGAATAAAATTAATATCACTATGAACTTTGGAGTGACTGTAGGAAGAGCTTTCAAATATTGAGTGTACTTCACAACACTTGTTGAATTGAAAAAAAAACTCAAAGTTTCTAAAAATTCCAGGCCCTCGCGTTTATTATCGGGATAATTTTCCGGGAAGAGGACCGGAAACCTAATTCCTTTATTCAGAGAATCAAGTAAATGTTGAAAACTCCATCTCCAGAGCTAACAAATTTTCCTTATATAATGGCGGAAATGAAATTAATTGTATAGTACTAAGTAAGTTTCGATCCTCTTTCTTCTTTCACGAATTCCTGACTACTTTCCTTGATGATTTTTGAATGATTTAGATGAGTTGAACAGCTTATTTTGTGAACAGTTATTGTGAACTCATGTTTCAGGTTTAACAGTTGGTATGAAGCTCAATGATAATCAAGCAGTGGAGAAGCGTGGTATGCTAATTTGGTCATCGCTGGGTATATTTCCTATAGGAAATATATGACCAAATAAGCATACCACGCTTCGCCACTGTAATCAAGGTTGAACGGTTGGTGTAAAATCATGACTCAAGGTACTAACTCAGTTAGTATTAGAATCACGCTCAAGGTTGTTCTAGTTATTATCAAGGTTAAACAGTTGTTAGATCTAAATACTCTGTTTCATCAGTTCAAAAACTATTCCGTTTATTCTGTGAATGATAGGAACTAGAATTCTAGAAGACTCTAACGATCTATTAGCAAACATTCCTCGACGTCAAAGTGGATTATAGCTAGACAGACAGTTGGACCATAGGATACCTCCTAGCATGTCGGGAACTAATCAATTATTGCAATGTTCAAAGTGGCAGTGGAAGTTTGAAAGTTGCTACTTGAGCTCTGCAACATCTTGTTCAACAATAATTGGTAGCGACAAGTCTTGTAGAACTGAGTTCTCAATTCGAACACCGTTGCTGAACTAGTCCACGTTCGAACTTCTGGTTCAGAATTCAAGTATCTCCCCGTAGGCTAGGCTATCGATCGATGAGCTCTAAGTTCAAATTCTACGTGAAGTAATGCTTATTCGATTGTAGAACTAATTATCACGGTAATTAATTTCAAATTATTATCCCTTGTGCTTGTGTGTAATTCCAAATATGTTAAATATGTGTAATAAACAATTACATACATAAATAGATCTTTAATAAATGTTATGACAATTATACATTTCCTTTATTGTAGTGATCAATGTAATATTGTATTGAATATCCATATTACATAAAACTACCTAAAGTTGTCGATACTACACGAGAAGACTGAGTGTTTTGCTTGGATTACTCATTTATGCACGTGTTTATTCTTTCTTATTATGTTCATGCGTTATGGCGCGGTTTCACGATACCAGTAGACGTGCAGGTAACCAGTCTGTGTGCATTGCCCCGTTTGTATAGAGTGGATGACCAATCGGGGATCATATGACCAATCTTCCTGCCAGTAACCTACACGTCTACTGGTATCGTGAAACCGCGCCATTAGAGACTAAAGAAGTCAATTCAATTCAATTTATTTCTGACAATCTCATCAATACATTATCCCATATTTATATATGCTATGTAAGTCTATCTATTACCTGAAATATTATATCCATCTATATGCTCTACCATGCTTCATATTGAAACGATTATCACCATATTATTTACTATAAAACTCTCACAGTTCATTATTTAATACTCAACAAATACATAAAATCATTAGAGCGTGTAAACCTCACAATACCCCTCAAGCCAATTCACAATAATTTTGAGCGCAACATTGAAATTGACAGAATTTCACCTCAAGCTTCCAGCTAGATGATATTGTTGGCAGAGAGTCAAAAAATACGAAACAGATATAATTATAAGAGGAAATACAATTTGGCGAAAGAGAGAAGATACTTACTTCACTTATTTTCTGGGGTTTCCTAAGTGAATAAAGGCAGTTCTATTCAGAGTTGGGGAGGGAACTTTCAAGTCGCTACAAGTTATACGTACGATTTCAACAATAAACGGAAGGCCATTTATTACTTGGCGTAGAATATGAACGGGATGATACATGCCTTAAGCGGCAAAATGATTTGCTTCCAACATTAAACAAAATAACTTCGGTGGCTTGTCTTCATTTTGGCTGTAGTCCAGCTGCTGCGGGGGGCTCTTCATCTACCACAGTGCACAGCCCTTGAAAGAGCAACGGGGGTTGAGGCTCAGAGCCTTTCATTGACATTTTGCTCTGTAATTGCACTAATTCTATCAGAGTACTACTATCACTGTTAAGCGGCTGAGTGATAGTTATGTGTTGTTTTTCTATCAGAAGAAACTGAAGGAAGGTTTGTATCAAAAGCGAGTCCTTTTATGGTTTGTCCTGTTGAGAAAACCTTTAATGAACTTCCTCTCTTGAATTGTACTAAATACATCAGCGTTTCCACAACAATGCTAAAGGATTTTCTTTTGCTGAGGGTGATGCCCACATGGGCTTGTGCGTGGGTGATGGGGCGATGATGAGAGATGACGACTACTTTCCAGGCAGTCGGGAGTGGCCGGTTTTGTGGTCAAGATCCGTTCTGTCAACTGGGATTGATCCCGGTACCTTTCTATAATCAAACCTGTGCTTATCACCCTCTGCTGCTACGGACCACTATAAGTATCATGAGCTTGTTTGATATTGAAATGATGGTGTGTTTTCAAATAAATTATTTGCAGCTTTGAAATATTTGTTGAGTGTTATGCCAATATTAGTTGTAAGTGGGTATAATGGGAAGGGTGATAATGAGAGATGTATCTGACGACTGCTGACTTGTTTCTCTTCAATTCAATATTATTCTGCAACTATTCACTACAGTTATACTGTATAACGTTTAATACTGCAGATGAAATTATTTTTCTGTGAATTGAGCACACTATAATAGTATACTTAAATTTCATGATTATTATTACTACTACGCATCGTGTGGACGATATTTTCCATTCAATTGAGTTATTAATGTCTTTAATTAATTATTGATACGAAATAATTCTGAGAAATGGATGAAACTTCAACTTCGTGTCTACATACTAACGAAAGCTATACGCTAAATAAATGAATGTCTTCTACACCGTGCGTTGTGGATTCGCACCCTAATTTTCAATTTACCAATACAATTATCTTTCTGATAAGAGAACAATGTACTGTTGATTCTACTAATTTTCGAATGTTTTGTTGTGTTCCAGTGACTACTCGATCAGCACACGTGTGGATCGTATTGCGGCCTCGCAACAAGACTTAAGCCGGCCTCTCTGACATAGGGAGGACACAGTGGATAGCAGCCATCTTATGATCACTTCTCACTCAAGTGATCTCTAACATCAACCTGCTCATACCAGCACTGTAACGAGCACACCCCGCTGGTAACCCGCAATCCACTGTTGTCAAATCACATATTTTCACTCAAAATAACGGATTAAATACTGGAAAAAACATGTTATGTACTGAAATAACATTTGGAAATAATGGGTTAGTAAAGTAATGCTGGTGATGACGTGATTTACATCCAAGGTGTGTCAAGTGCTGAAATAATGATTGATTTACGTATTGAAAATAGTGATGGAATAATGAGTTACGTATTGAAAATAACATGTTGTGCGTTGAAAATAACGTGTCCAAAGCTCCAAGGACTTGATCCAGTGTTTCCACGCCACTCCTCCGCTGAGTCATTGCCTTAACTCAAGAAAAGACTCATACTATTCGTTCGTATGATATGAAAAATTAAAAAGGAATTATATATTGTTCGCCGACGGCTTCCTCAATTGATATTATATCACAGAACAATGTGACCCTATACGTGACATTTTCGACTAATAAAATCACGCAGTAATGTTTTAACCACGTTACCAATGACCTTATTTGTATTGGAATAATCGAGAAAATTATTTTTTTACAATTTGTTTTTTATTTGATGTGTGAAATCGCTGAGATTATCTGGGTGTGAATATGTTGTTGCATGCACACATAGCTTAAATGTATACTGAGAATATATGATAATAATGATACTAATTGTAAATTTTGTAATAGTTAAATGCGTTGAAAATGTGAAAGCTTAAATGATGTGAGTGGATGCTATCTATGTGCTATAGGGTTTAGCTGCGGCCATTTTACATTTCAAGTTATTTTATCAAAATGATTGATTGATTGATAATTTATCCTCCGTTCTAATGATGGAATTCATAAAAACTTATCAATACCAGAAAGCTTCCTGTGAAACGGTATGGAATTATTTATCTTAATATAGTTTATTGAAGCCCATTTTCACGTGAAAATTGCAGTGGAATCTCTGAGATGATGAAATGCGTATTAAATATGAATTTATTTTAGAATTTATAGGTACCTGCATACAAGCGTTTTTAATCTCGATGCAAAACTTGAATGCATTATTCCAGGGTATTTTAAGACACATGGAATGTGTGTATTTCTAATTTCCAACAGGAGGACTAGAATTTTCAATGTTTTCCAAAGTGATAATAAATTACAAGCCTATTTTTTCATGTCCCACTGTTTCCTTTGCTTGAAAATTGAAGATAATGATTCTAGTTAATCTTGATAGTGGTTCTCTTTTATCAGAATAGTCTCACCAAGGAGTGTGAACTAAGTTTGAAAATCATAAATTTTTCAATGAAAAACAAATTGAACAAAATCTTTTACTAGTAATAGATACTAGTGAAATACTACACAGGACACAGGCATTTATACCTTTGACAATCGCAGGTAGAAATAATAGAAATTAGGCATTCCATAGATTTGAAATGTTTTCCAATTTTCACAGCTTTCAGTTGAGTTATTCGCTTAATCCCATCACACAAGAAAGAAAGGCTCTAGAATTTTATAGTTTGTTTGAAGATCCAATCAAAACTTTATAGTTTAATTGTTTTATCTTCTAAAACATTATTTTTATGGAAACATGACATTCAAAAATACAACCCTAAACATTATTACAAAATTGCTTTTTCTATCTCACAGTATTTAAAGGGGGCTATGACGAAACTGAAGTTTTTATCTTCCATAAGGAATCTTTGAAGTTGATAGAAGAAACAATAAGCATGAAATATGCGTTTTATGCAAACATGAAATCTTAGTGCGATTTAAATTTATGTTTGATGAGCAATATTTCCATGAACTGTAAATGAATGTTTTCTTTCATCAATGTTAGATTTGAATGGAACGTTGGAAAAAATACAGTAGTTATATAGATGTGCTATTACAATGTATCTGTTTCTTTTTTTTTAATTTTAGATGTGGAATATCGAATTATAGGTTATAAACCTAACAGCATTTAACTGATCAAGACCAAATTTAATAATTGCTCAATACTGTGTAACAATGATGTATTTGAAACAGTAAATTATCTTTGAAGTGGTATATTCGGAAATCGAGCTAGAGCCAGCAATTTTATTTCAATGACCATTAAACTGGTTGTTGACAAAATCATTCATCCATATCAAATTACTATTGATATTCGTGTGAAATTAATTATGTTATTATAATAAGATATTAAAAGAAAATAAATTATTCACCTGTAAGTTTCAAAACAATTATTAAGAATTTTAAGGAAAGTTCTATCTGAGCGAACTTGGTATTCAGTGAAAAATTTCCGACGGTTTTTGCACAAGGATAAAAAATTATCATTTACAACCCATAGATCCTTGCTTCCAGGTATTCTTAGTAATAATGTTGATAAAATTATTACATTTCATCCAAAACCACCAGAAATGAATTTCTCAACAGAAGTTCGTATCGTTTGTTTGACAGCTTTCTGCTTGAGAGATGAAAGTGTAAAACTAATGGAATCACATTTCTTCAAAAATTAGTGTTTATCTTCTTCAAATGAAAAGTGTAATGAAAAACATCCTCTTAAATTATTATTCTTAATGATTGTTTTGAAATGGAAATAAATTCACGGTATTTGAGTACTTATATCAATTAAGTAAAATTCATTTGATATTGTTAATTGAATATGTTACATAACATTATAATCAATTCAATATAATGCACAAGTATATTGTACATTGTATGTATAAAAGTATTCCAATTAATAACAATATTAATAGAATAAAGAAAAAAATTGTTTATTGTGGCTATAATAATGATACACAAAAAATAAATTAAGAGATGTATTGAATGACATTGATGAAAAAAAAAAATATCAACACGGAACTCCAGTTCTGGAAAAGAGTACGGATAGATGTGATTAACATCGAATGCAAGTGGGATTCCTTATTTTAAGACTTGCCGGAAAGCTTCCTAATTCCCTTCAACCATTTTTTTATTGATAGAAAATATAATTTATTTATTGTTTAGCCTAGAGTTTGTAAGCTAGATAATCTTGTTAACTTAGATTAAGAGAAACAGTAACAGTTTTTTTCATGAAAATGATTGCAAAAATATGAATAAATGATGTGATAAATGTTGTTGAATGATAAAATTTTATAAGAAAAGTAATGCAACTCATATTAGTAAGTTGTTGTGTCCTTTAAGCGTGTGTAAGAATTACTGTCAATTTATTATCAAATATTGAATAAAATATTGTAATATTCATGTAATGAAAATAGGGTATTCGATCCAAGGTTGAGTTAAATAATGATGTTTTTGAGAACACAATTAGTTCCTTATTTTGAACAGTGGGCTATTAGCCATATTATACACTACTAAATCAAATGATGATTGCATGCTGAAAAGTATATACAAGGGCTGATCAAAAAGTTCTGGGACTTTTTGTCAAATTAGTAAGTCTCAATAATAATAGACAATCGCTGTACGTTATTGGAATAGAAACTGCCTCAATAGATAACTGGATTTTAGAACAGTTTATTAAACATTGTATATTGCTTTTAGACATATATTTAGTGAATCCATTTTTATGGTGTATTTTGACCGCAATTAGAGGATTCTTTATAACAAATTTAGTTGAAATACAAATCCCATCAGAGAAGTCTGATTTCCACCAATTTAACTAAACAGCAATAGCTTCCGTTCAATACAATCTATTGAGAATATAGTTTGAATTAATATTATAAATGAACATTCATATTACTATCCCAGTTGAAATGAATTACAAAGAATCAATTGAATATTTTATTCAATCTTTAACTATTTTTTTATAATTTTGCACTCGATTCTTTCCTCTCATCTACTTTCATCATCTTTTTCAACACAAAAAATGAGTTGTGTAATTAGTAATCTTAACCTTAATCTTCTCAAAAATTTCTATCAATCTATCCAATTTCCCTTGATATGAGAGGAAATATTTTCCTATAACTATCATGAATTCTTTCAAACATTTTCTCATCAACACTTGTTATTTGCGCAAAATAATCATCATCCTTATCATTCCCAACATCTATTCATACGTTTTAACTAAAATAACTCTTAATATGTCCTTACACTTTTAAATTTTTTTATAACTAATTTTCATAATCAAATCTCCCATTTCAAGTGGAGCTTCAACAATCATATCAACATACTACAGTATATACTTTCTATTATTTCATGAATATACTCTTACATTGATTATGAGTTTACTAACACATTGGCGATTATTGTTTCAGCTAGACTACTTTTTGATCTAGTGATACTCACTCTAAAAATTCCAAACAATACTGTTTTTCATTATAGTCTCAGTACAATTGCCAGAAAAAAGTACTTTTTAATTTTTTAGTACCGGTTTTCAATTTTATTTGGCCTACTCCATTTTTCAATTCTATTTTTATAACAAATAATAGTTTTACTCCAATAAACTTATTGAAGTTAAGATTGAATCACAAGAAAATAAATCATAATTGTAATTTCAAAAGAGTTGCAGGGAAAGTTATGTTTTTCTGTTTAGTATCAAGAAAAATCAGACATGATAATGACTATTGTCGGATTACTTACTATCTTCAGCTTAATTATCATAAATTTAGATCATGTATTGAATTATTGATGCAGTTTAAGTGAATATGGTAATTAAAATAAAATTAATTAGATAGACAAGCTTATAAGTGATACAAAGATTCTCGGAATTTTTTACAATTTCATACATGAACCGCGGTATTTTAGAGTTTCGACTTTATAATGATCATAAAATACAGGTACTCCCAATAAATCCGTTTATAACATTTTGAATTAATTCATCAAGAAGAGACTCGGTTCTGATGTATTATTGCATTGAAAAAGGCAAATTCATTGTGATGGTATTTTTTCCCATAACTATTTTCAACAATTGTTTGTGTATCTCAGCAGAATAATTAAGAACTGGCAATGTCCTTATTCTATTTTTTCAAGCTCTCACAGTAACTTTTATGTTTCTTTAGCAGTTTCTCAACAGCGCCCTTACTTTCAAGGAATTATTGAAACTGAGAAAAGGAATTCGGAAAGCATTGTGCACATGACAATACCGGAAAAAAATATTTTGAAAACGTAGAATACTAGATGTTTGTAATAATTATGTTACAGATGTAAATCGGATGCGGAATACCCCCTAAAAATACTATCACAATAATTGAGATTTTTTAATAATTTGAACTCGATGATAAAAGGTAATTAATGTAAATCCTTGCAATCAGCATGGTTCTCACTGGAACACCCTCTTACTAGTCTGCCAATAAATATCAATTTTTTATATCTCTTTTCCATCAAATCAAACACCACCAACATGGAAATGTCGACTAAAATTATCAACTCCAATATTGTTGCAAACAGAAACCATCCGATTTATATCTATATATTTGTATCATGATATGTCAATGAACATGTTATAGCCTAAAATATATATTATGAGAATAATTATTATGTTGATGTGTTGTTGATAAATGCTTGATCTTTAGTTTTGTAGAACTCAATGTGAATAAAATATAAGCAATGTACCTCATACTAATAAAAAAAACCATTGTGAATAATTCGAACGGGATAACGCTTCATCCAAGCATATAAATAATGTAGATATAACATGTGCCTGAATACTATCTTCAACTTTCTCTAGAGAATTTTAGTCACGGTTGATTAGGAAATGCTATGTTTGTTATTGTAATTACTATGATTGTTAAATTCATTATTGGTTGATCTTAATTCTCAATTGTTACTCAATCAATGGCTTCCCCAAATAATTATTGAGTCAAATAGGATTCAGTTTAGTTCCCAAATAACTTGTAGGCAGTCAAGACTGGCTGTAATGCGATCACCTATTCTGAACACGCTGCCAAGATAAATAAATCGTGAGTAGTTGATATTACAGTATTAAACCCAGTAGTTATAATGTTATTTAGTTAGTGATATTAAGTTAGCAGATTCAGTAGGTTATATATTCATAATAATTATTATTATTCTAGAACACTATATTTCATTTCTTCCTTTCCAAATAGGAAATAGTACTTGATTGAACAAATACTTTGAAGATGGTATTCATGGCTTGATATTTCATCAATCATCCATTAAATTTGATCAAACGCTCAAAATGAAACGTTCATGTTTGTAAAATTGAGATAAAATAATCGTATATAGTAGAAAACTCAATATTCAGATCATAAATAAATAGTGTTGGGTTATGGAGTGGATTAGGATTTGAGGCAGCTCTTTCGATTAGCTCATAGAGAAAAATATTATGAAGAATAAATAACTTTTCCCAAAAACCCTGATGGCCGATTTCAAAGCTAGAGATCAGAGATCTTCTCGAATTTGTTGATCTTTGACCTTGAGAATTTTTCCTCACATTTCTAATACTAGCAATTCCTGTATCCAAAGCATCAATAATTACATTGTTTGAAACTTGATAGATGAAATCTACTTTAGCCAAAATAATGCCTCTCGATTAATGTAATAAAGCTACCTCACTGGACCACTAATACACATGTGACGTAGTATGCGTAAGTACGTTAAATACATTTGTGCTGGTGGGACCACATCATGCAATTTATGTTTCATCATGCAATCATGCCAGGGATTGGTAATTTGATAATGTTAACATGTTTCGTGCGTGTAGTGTAGTGTGTAGTTGACTGTTAAGTGCATTAGGGAGGACAGTTAGGCTGTCATAAACATTATAAGGCATTTATCAGCTGAACTCTCATACTAAGTACTCAAATCATTAATTTTTCATCCTGAATTATAAAATAGGGTATGCAGCTCTTTCTAAACTTCTCACCACTAATTCCTCTAGTCTCAAGGCAAGCAATATTCGGAAACTTGATTGACGAATTAATAAACAATAACTATATTCATCACGAACTAGAGCCCCCAATATTATATAGATAGAGCCCCTATATAGAGCCTATATTATATTATATAATATTATATAATATTATATCATATAATATTATATTATATAATATAGAGCCCCGAACTAGTCATCCAATATTTTTATAGAAGAAAAATCCATCTTCCAAAAATATAATAACTTGTTGATTTGACACATTATTTCAATTATTTTCTCAAAAATTTCATTTGAATATAATAGCCTATCCATTTGATATGTAAATTATTTATACAATATCATCCATGTGATGGATCAATATAATTGATATAACTATATCCATTATAATAATCTCATATGAATAATATTCATTTTCACTAGAAATAGTGTAAAATTACATTATTCTTTCCAATAAAGAGGCAGAACTCTTGAACATTGAACACCTTTGAAAAATGTACGATAATACTGAAGTTGATAAACCCTTATCTTGAATTCATCATTCAATCCATCCCTCATTTATCTTGAATGATTTAAATCTGACGATTCTAATAATCGTCAGATTCCTGATTATGATTCTCAGGAGGATGGCGTTACACAGCTCTTGCAATCTGCAAAACACAAACTTCTCTGGGGAGCCTTGAGAGAGTTGAGTTGAAAAATAGTTAACTGTTTAGGGGGCCGAGAGGGGGAATTTTCAGTGTGGCCAAGCATGCGAAGAATATACCGGCCAACTGAGTTTAACCCGATATGCAAGTGAATAATTAACAAACCCGGCCGGCAGCCCGCTGGACGTGTGTAGTGGGCAATTCTACCGCTGCTGCTGTTATGCGGATATTGTGAAATTCAACACAGACCCCCCTCCCTCACAACTCCTAGTGAGAGTTTTCATGGCCATGCAGAATGTCAAGTGTTGTTTTTTTATTTCGCCCTCTAAAATGATAACCTACAAACTCTTTCTCCATATTCGGCTACCCACTGCGCTAACAAGCGTACCGTACATAGGTTCCTGGAAATGTTGGATTGTCTGCGAAAATGTTGATTTTTATTGGGTTTCGCGGAGTTTACATGAGCAGTTTCAAACAACTATTCAATATTACTGTGATTACTGATATCTTACTACAATTGAAGCGAGATTTAGAATATAAGTTGCTTTGTTCTCTATGTCATTCATTATTGCTATTCAAACTCTGCGCAAATTCTGATTCACTCCAGCGACCCAAACAATAAATTCTGAAACTAAACTCTTCAAAATAAAACTCGAAACTTTCTGCAGGCAGAAATTTCGAATCAAATACATAATAACGCCATCATAGACCATAATCGCCTTTCAGAAGTGTATGTAATTATGCTGCTGTTGACGTTGTCATAAAAAAAAACTAGAAAACTTGTAGCATAAT
Organism: Laodelphax striatellus; assembly: GCA_017141395.1. NCBI lineage: Eukaryota > Metazoa > Arthropoda > Insecta > Hemiptera > Delphacidae > Laodelphax > Laodelphax striatellus. The sequence continues at coordinate 22,577,693 of CM029536.1, forward strand.
AAGCCAATACCAAAAATATGTTAGTCATAATTCGTGTAGTGATCATCAGTAACGTAAATCAGGGCTGGTCCTTGATTATATATAATGGCATTGAATAGGAAATAAATTAAGAATGCTATTGAGAAAAATATATATGTCTATACATACTGTTTATATTTATATATAAATATATATTATATACATATGGATATATATGAATGTTGATATAGTAATATGATATTTTTAAAATTTTTAAACGGACAATTGTGCACAATTTTTTATTTGGAGGGTCGATGAAGTGCAATAAAAATGTTATTATGAATTAATATATGTAATAAATCGAGTTTTATTGGGAACAATAACTTGAATGTCATTGATCAAAACCTACCTTCTCATGAATTTCGTCTTATTTTAATGTTTTTACAGGTATCATTGTTCAATAAAGATATAAAATTGAACTTCCACGGAATCTATGTAAGTTATCTATTCAAAAAACAAATAACGTGAACTATTATAGATAAATTTGAAGAGGACTAGAACAAGAATGTAGAGAATACCAAACCAAGATTTTGAAAATTTTCAACAATTTCGAAGACAGTTTTCTAGTGTTAATTTATTCGGCAACAGGTATCTAATCAGGTATCTATCACGTATCTATCAAACTATAATTTTAAAGTACTCTCATTGATATCCTTGTTGACATTATTCTTTAATTGTAACAGTATTTGTTATGCTAGGTCGATTAACACTGTTTATTGAGAAGTTGAAGTGGTCATTTACAATAACGAACAAATAAAATGGAAAAATAATTGTCAAAGCCGGATAGCGGAAGGGACTGATTAGTTTGATGAGTTACAATATCAATGATGATTCCAATACAACTCAATACAAAAATTGAGTTACAATGCATATTAATTTCAGCTACAAAAACTTTGTATGCGCTCTTAAAAATATACGTTAGAAATCATAGTTTCACACTCTACAAAACTATTTGGAACTATTAATTTTGATTGATAAAACGTAGTATCTATCCCATTGAAGTGATAACAAGCTGAATCGTTATTTATCCCAGAGGTATTCGTAGTGCTCATACATAGTGTTTTATATTTCTATCAGGGTTTCTTACTTAATAGCGAAGCATGCATGGTCTTATGCTGTTTTCATTATTGCCAATAGAACATCATTTTAAAAATACCACAATATTTTTATCGTGAAACAATATCGCAAAATATTATTGAATAGGCATACCTAAGAACCTAAGATTCTTTAGTATCTCATTCATTGATCGAAGTCAGCAAGTATGCTTCTCTAACGTCAATGACTACCTCAGATTGCTTAGCTTATTTACTGCTCACAAACACAGAGGGCGCCTTGTTGATTTTGGCATTATTTGGCATACATGGCAGCCAGGATCCAGATAGAAACCATATTTGAAGAGCATTCACTCGACTAACAACTGGGAGCCCTTGTGCATGACTATATGGTACGATAGGTGGAATATGAGGTACCTAACAAAAGATTTGATGAACCCATGCTGGAAAAAAGTATTACAGCCTTCCGTCATCATCGCATGCACCATATTTGTTTAAACAAAGTTTTAGGAAATGATAGTTTGAACTTGGTTTAAACTGTAGGTCCACAGTTCAAGTTTCAACAAAGTTTAAACTATTGTTTGATTGATCTCATTACACAGCTTAACCGAAGATGGTGTATACGGGCTATAAAACTATTAGCTCTGAAATTTATCATCATTAATGGGTGTTATCAGTTAAGTATAATCACTCGTCTTCCAAGATTTCTTCCTTGTGAAAGACTCTCCAATCTAGCTAAACGTTATGACAAGAAGTCAAGAGCACTGTGTAAGTTCATGACCGCTCACAGCTTCAAAATCGTCCAACCCATCTGGTAAAGAAGCGTTTAGGTGTAATGTATCCTAGTAGTAACTGGGATGTAATATGAAAAATGATCAATCATCGAGGAAAAACGTCACAAAAATAGAGGTGTTTCATGTGTGAGTGTGCGTGTGTGTGAGTGCTTGCGCTGAAGAGACGCCTGTCAAATGAATGTGTCATGTAGGCTTACAAAATGACGTGACGTGGAGTGGGTATATGCGCTACCTGTATGATCAGAAGACTCAAAGCAAAATATAAAAGCTTTCGACCTCAGTTTTATTGCATTGTTCGAAATTCGATAGAGTTTTTATGGGGCGCACATCCCCTTTTGTGTCCTAGCAAAGTGTCAGCCTTTATTCCTATAAGAGCCTGCGAAAGTGTCTGAAATAAGATAATGGGTACATGATTTGGTGAGGAGAGTGTATTCCGAAGAAGGAGTTTAGGATTTTCACTCTACCGTAGTTGATGTACATTTAGTACATCAATGTGCATGTCAGCATGTTCACTGTGAATTCAAATTGAGTACAGTGAGTCGAAGACAATGTGAATTGAGTTGAGGTTGAAGTGAATACTGATAGTATAATATAGGTAAATAATCCAAGAATAATACAAGCATATACAATATACAAGCATTATACTTAGCTATCAATAATTGATAATTTATACTGAAAAAAATTGTCAAAATTATATTCTGAGTCAAGGCTAGGGCGTGATTACATTAAATTTTGACAAAATTCTCTCCTATTCATTATATCGACATCTATAGGTATATTAATTTAATTCGGCTGATGGCGAATAACTTTCATGACGAATAACTCGAGTTCACTCCGTGCAGCGCAAAGCGCTGCTCACTTGAATTTCCTAAAATTCTTAGTTTTAAATAGTTGCTACTACAGAGAGTGTATACTGACAGTGTGGCCATTTATGTGAAGCTCTCCATAACAGTATGTGGAGATCATTTTCCCCCGCCGTCGCCATACTTCTGCCTGATATTTGAATTTTATATGGGATTACAGGCAATCATTAAATAATTCACTCAATTTTCAAACTTATTTCAAGAGAAACAACATCAAAAATAACTTTTCTAACAGTAAAATCTGTCTGTCAATTAAATATTGTGTTAAAAGCTTGAAATGATGAAAATTAACACTGAAAAAGGCAAATTGTAAGCTGGAAATGTATCACTCAACATAACATATGATTTATTGTTGTCTATCCATCGTGATCCTTAGAAGTCGCGAGTATTAATATTGTATATTAATAAGATAAGTACTATATTAAAGTTGAATATAGTAGCTAATATTGATATTATTAGCTTTGCCATTGAACCGACAAGAATCATGATTCCTATATAGTAATAGAGCTTCGCAAGATGATAGGCAACAGAAAAATGTCATGTCAATCAATGCACTTGGGTGAAACCACAGTTTCCATTCAATTATTGCTCTCAACTCCCGACTGTCAGAAGCAGACGGGTTTTTTCCAAGTACAACCAGACAGAAAGTCGTCAGCGCCGGCACTCGATTAAAGTTATATCTGTTGGGCTGAGTGACACACCCCTCGTGATGATGGGAGAAGACTGCCTCCAGCCGAAAACATGTCATAAACATTTATTTACTGGCAGGTTGTCGCTTGTTTTCGGAGAACTGTGTTGTCTGTGGAGGCGAAGAAGAAGAAGAAGAAGAAGAAGAAGAAGAAGAAGAAGAAGAAGAAGAAGAAGAAGAAGAAGAGAAGAAGAGGATAAGAAGAAAGGAGGAGGAGAAGGAGGACGAGGAAGAGGAGACGAAGAAGGAGGAAGAGAAGAAGGAGGAAGAGGAGGAAGAGAACCAGAAGGTGGAGGAGAATTAGTAGGTTGAAATGAATAAATAACTATGGGAGAAGTAAGTAAGAAAAATAACTAAGGGAGAACTAGAGTGATGAAAGACTAAAATGGGAGGAGACATGAAAAAGGGGAAGATAAGAAGGAGGAGGAAGAGGAATAGGAGGAGGAGTAGGAGAAGATTAAGGAAGAGAAGGAGGGGGAGGAGTAGGAGAAGGTGAAGGAGGCGGAGAAGGAGGAGAAGGAGTGGAAGGAAGGGAAGGAGGAGAAGGAGGAGCAGGAGGAGGATAAGTAGTGAAAGAAGGAAGAGTTTAGATTCAGATTTAGATTTATTACTTTATTCATGTAGATAACAAATATGACGGCTTGAATTCTAGATGATAATAATAATAAATACTGTATACAACTAATTATTCGTCAAATTTACATTAGCTAATAAATTATGCCATGAGTAGATGTTGATCAAAAGTATACTGATGATATAATAATTGTGAGTTATCTAGATGAAAAGGCAGAGTTTGGACATAAAGTAAGAGATGGTTGGAGAAGGAAAAACTATGAAAAACGACAAGGAAAGAAATTTATGAAGGAGGAGAAAGGAAAAGGTATCACATGAGGAAAGAAGAACAAGCAGATTAAAAGGAAGAACAGGCAAGAACAAGCAGGTAGAGAGAAGGGAATGAAAAGGAAGAAATTGAGTTGAGAAGGTTGAAAGAGTGAATGGAAAATGGAGAAAGGAGTAATCGGAGAATAATGAAAATAATGAGAGATACAGGAGGAAGCCTAATAAGATATTGGCAAGAAGGTTGATAGAGAAAATGAAAAATTTGAGAAGAAACTGAACAAGAAGTGAACGAAAACGAAGGAAAAGAGAGAGAAACAACATAGAAAAGAAGAGAAGATTTTAGTAAGAAAAGGTAAAATCTACAAGAGTAATTGCTGTGGTTAAGAGTGTGTTGGTGAGGAGGTAAATAAATGTTTGTAGGGAACAGAGTGAAATGACGAAAACACTGATAAGAGGAGGAGGTGTGGGTGTTGGTGGAAAAGAGAGAGGGGGGGGGGTTGAAGAGAGGTTAGTGGGTGCCTCTCAGGGGAGCCAGAGCAGAGGTTGAGAGAGGGCTCAACGGGGTCCAACGTCCTTGGGTAAATCGATCGATAAGGGTGGGCTGTCTATGTGTTGGTGAGAGGTGCTCTGGTCGTGAGAGACTACTCTTTCACTCTCAACACTCTCTTTCTTTCTCTTTTACTCTCTCTCTCTTTATCTCTTGCTCTCTCTCACTTTTCTACATGAAAACATATCTTATCCATTTTTTATCTCTCTCACAAACTCACGCTTTCTCTCTCTCAATGACATTATAGTCTCACCTCTCCAATTTTTTCCAGTCTGCCACTCACCGCATCTCTATTCGACTATCTCTCTCATACTCAAACATTCTCTCTATCACTCTCCAACCTTCTCTATTTCTTTCTTTCACTAGCCTTCTCCAATTCACAAACATATATACTCCATAATTTCATCTCTCTTCTTCATTTTAGAGTCATATCTAACTCTGTTCCCTTTTTTTTTGCCTGTCACTCAATCTCTCTGTAACTATCCCTTTATCACTCACTCTATTTTTCTTCACATCTCTATGTCCTATGTCCATAATTTATCTTTCTTTCTCCAGTTTTCCGTTAAAAAACATTATCTGTACTCTTTTTCCATCTATTCTTTTGGAAAACATATGATTTCTATGTCTTTGGAACCCCAACAGATAAATTTGAAAATAAGTTTGATTGGTCTGAATGTTTAGTCATTTGTATCACCTTTGAAATAATATCTTGAATCAAAACAATTAGGTAGCTCGAATATGAACATATTTCAGATACACCATTTTCATTAAACGCGCACCATATAGCGCCAATAAATCGCATGATCGGAATTCGATCGATCTTGGAACCTTTTGATTATCAGACCGGCACTTATCGCCGGTGAAAATAAGTAATGTGTGAAAATAATGTAATAAGTGGAATAAATAATGTTAGAATAAAAAAAGTAATTTCAAACTAATCTCAACATTTGGGAAACAACTGAAAATTATCTCAACTTACTGTCCGTTCAAAATTGTACAATTATCTTGAAAAAGAAAAACACAATACAAACTTGAATCTGAGAATGGTAGTAAAATGAAATAGGAACTGAGTAAAGGTTTCGAGTAATAAAAGAAGATGAGTACAATAAATGCTCAACCATGCATACCTAGTAGCATAGTTATGTTAAGTACCCCTAAATAAGAGAAAGACCTAGACACAGATGCATACACACACAGAAAGATTTGAATAGTTTCAAGAGCAATAATGACACCTACGTTTGTAAATGCATAATTGATTTTTATAGATTTCAGATGTCAACTTCAACTAAATTATCAACTGAATTATTACATTTTGATTCAATTTATTTCTATTTCCCGTATATTCACCGGACCTTCACAAGCTCAAAGACGCCTACCAGGGTTATATGGTGTTTTGTCATTCACAAGCAGGTTGTACTGGTCTAGACAACTGATCGTTGTCTAAGAAGAATCCCAGTAGTCGCTATTAGGTAAAATACTTGAGTAATAATTGATCAATTGATTTGACTTGTGTTCAATGGTTGTTGAAGTAGTGGTAGGTGACAGAGATAGTAATGGAAATGCATTCCTATGAATACATAGAGAAGACCTTTTGAAGAATAGAAAAATTAAGAATTTTATCATGACAACTTTTCAGAGCTACGTTAATTATTGAACATCTTCGGATTAATTAAAGTCAACAATACCCAAAGTAAATGGAAAAAATAATACTAAAAAAACGTCGATAATGAGTGGTCCGTAGCCGAGGGCGATAAGCGCCGGTCTGATAATCCAAAGGTTCCTGGATCGAATATAGTTGTTGGAACGGATTTTGACGAAAAAAAAAACGGCCACTCACATCTTTCGGAGGAGACGAAAAGCCGTCGGTCCCGACTGCCTGAAACAGTCGTCATCTCTCATCATCACCCCTCTCATTAACCACGCACAAGCCTCGAGCTCATGTTGGCAACACCGTCAGAAACAAAAGAGAAAAATAGTGTAATTTGGGGACCTTGTAATAACCCACGGAGACCTATTGATACACTATTCTGAGACATAACTGAGCCTGTATGTATAGTCCTACCAAGATTGAACATTAATTTTTGGGATAGTCACTCACGTGAAAAACTGGAAAAACGCCTGAAAATCATCGAATTTGGGCATATTTCTGAGAAAATTAGTAAGTCCATTCGTGCCAAATTTCAAAGTTTTTGTAGTACAGTAGTAGATATTCAGAATTGGTGATGAACAAATGAATGTATGCATCGGTGCCATTCCGTTTTCTTGTAGATTATGCACCTGTATCTTCCCAATATACATAATAGGTAGCCCTATTCATCTTACAATGAATAGTACTGTGATCAATTACCCTAATTATCACTCCTAATTTGGATAAGCCTCCAAATATTTGACATATTAGACGGATTAGACGTAAAGAGAGACGGAAATAGAGAAATAATAGTGCGGTGATGAGAGAAAGAAGGAAGAGTGCGTGGGAATGGGTGAGTCTCCTCAATAAGGAGAGAAGAAAATTCATTCCTCCAGGAGTGTTAGAGTAGTGAAGACTGACATGAGAGGAAGGGGTAAAAAGGCTCAATGAGTAAGTGAGAAAGAAGACCCCCTTCAATGGTACACGGGCAGTTTAGGAGGTGGAAGATGAACAGTGGAGAGAGAGAGTGAGAAAAGAGGGAGTGTGAGAGACACGGTCCCCAAACTCTCCCTCTGTCTCAAGCAATTACACCGCTTCATGCGACCCTCCCCCTCCCCAACCAAACTTTGCAACTACCTACCTCTCTTGACCCCCTCACTGTCCTAACGAAACTCCTTTCACCAAATAACACGACGATCCTGAAAAAAGGTCTCCCTGATACTACTGACTCCCTTTCCCCCACATTTCCTCTCTTCACCACTGTTTTCCCCTCTCGCTCGCCACCCAACTTTCCATCTACTGCTCTCCCCCACCCCTCCCGCCATGACAACACCCAAACAATAACTCTGTCATGAGCGCGCACGGACCCCAACCGTCTTATTCCATCATTATTAATCTTCTCTTTCATTTCGAAAAATTTAACTCTTCCGACCTACTCCTTCCCTCTCCCTTCTCATTGTTCTCCTTCTTTTCCTCCCTCTTCTTCTCCTTTCTCTCATCGTTTCCTCTATTTCCGTTTCGAGTCGTTTTCTATTGTGATACCGTATAAATTTAATAATACAAATACTGTTTGCTGCGTCCTAGCCCATATCAGTTTCATTGAGTTCGTATACTTTATAGTTTTCATAACCAGGCCAAACGTAACTCTATTGCGGGCCGAGATGGTATTACTTTCCCTTTCTCTACTGCCTCTGCAATGCTAGAAAGCATTGAGTTGTTGAATCATCATTTTTTTAATCAGGAATGCTCCTGAATGACTAAAAATGCTGAATGCGGGAGTTTTTGAGTTGGTAGTCTCTACTCGGAAGTTTTATTCATGATCGTAAAAGAGAAAAAAGATACTGTATAAGTCTTTTCAAGCATACAATTGAGAATCCATATCACCATATTGATACCTACATTCCAGCACTTAGTTATTTTGTCTGCGAGTGTATCCAATTTAAACAATCATCTCAAGATATGAATTGTGTAACACTAGATCACACATCATCGGTGACAAATATTTATAATAAACCAATAACAATATATAAGTATAATTGTATATTTTAGTAATGAGCATTCACGCCATTTCCTTCGTGAGGGGTATTGAACATGAACTTCATCTATAAAAATGGTTGATTATTCTCATGTTTGAGAATCCCTATTCAGTCATGCATCTCCAATTATTACACTGTAAGCAACTATGAAAAAATTCATTGTTTGAGAATCTTATTAATGGCCCACTCAGTCACTGTTTTTTTTTCAAAACATAAAATTTTCATGAATAGAAGTAGGATATGGTTCAATTCTCTCAATATTGGGTCAATTTCACTTCTATTCGTGAAGCAGATAATATCAACACTCCAATACAGTATTGTTTGAAAATCATTAGTTCAACTCCGTTCATGGAGACTTAATAAACCTTCTAATCCATTTCAAGTTGGTTCCGAACCAATAAGTGGTAAGTGATAGAAATGATAAATGATAATGAAATCGTTCACAACGAACAAAAATAACTTGTAGCAAACCCCCATATTTCAACTCATACTTATCTCCCATAAAAACCGCATCCACGCATATCAGTTATATGGCTGTTGGTACGAAATGCAATAAAACCCGCAGATCCTGATAATCTTGATGATCGTCAACTTTATCACGGCAAACGAGCTCTGCCATTATTGGACAGACTGACAAGTCTGTTAACGACCCTACGCTATGTATAGAAGGTATAAATTGTATATGGCTATATTATCAGACCCTTACTTTATATGTGATGTACATAGATATAGTGTAGAGCGATTATTAACGTCACTCGTCAATGCACTAATCCTGTCTCCTGTTATTGATATACATCTAGGCTAGGCTGTAATTAGTGCCCCTACTTCAAAGGAGCTGCCTCCCTCACTAGGCCTACTAACGATGGAAATTGGATCAGCTGATTATTACCGCATGACCCGACACTTCAAGGCAAGAACGGTGCACGAAGAAGAAGAAGATGCAGAAGAACCCGAATAAGAACATGAAGATGAAGCTGAAGATGAAGATGAAGCTGAAGCTGAAGAGGAAGATGAAGCTGAAGAAGAAAATGAAGATGAAGATGAAGATGAAGAAGAAGAAGAAGAAGAAGAGAAGATTTTAAATTCAAAGTGAAGAAGTGGAAATTACTAATATTTTTGAAGAAATATTTGGTAACCTCAGTCGTCCAAATTTTCAATTGAGATAGTATTATTTACTATCTTATTATTTATTGATGCATCATACGAATACAATAGAATAACTCGATTCAATTATTCTGGCTCTGCTGTATGAAATAACTCTATTATGTATTATCACTTACCTGGTGATTTGGAATCCACCTGAAACCACAATGAAGATGGCACAAACAGTAAGGTGGAAAAAAGTATTCCACACCAATAAAATCCATACGAATATAATAATTATTACAAATATATTCGATAAATTTATGCGGTAGATGAATAAAAATATTAATCGGTGAATCTTCTGTGACACAAATTTTGTGTCTTGTTCTTGTGCTTACACAAAACAGTGCTAGAATAGCTTGTTGCCTGCAAAGTAGTGAAAATTATTGTTCGCAATTCTAGACATAAATTATTAAGAATGTTGACAAACAGCGTTCTAAAAAGTTGAAACGCAACCAGTGCACAAAAGATCGGTACATTCGTATCAGCTGGCGAGGAAAACAAGGCATTCAAACCGACAATAAATACTCATGAAGTTGTTGCCTGGCATTTTCATACCCAGCATAGTTGGCTAACAACTTGCCATGTTCCAACTGCATGCTCCAATACCCGCACTACACTCACTTTATAAATCAACCTACCCGCTATTATTCTATCCCCAAATCCTTGGTATTTGTCTGTTTGTGTCTTTGATAAGAAAAATATTATAGTACACGTCAAAATAATATATCATAATGCATTATAATACACGAGAATAAAACGTTTTTGAGATAGCTGCTAATTCTCATGCAGGTGAATATAGCAGGATTCTTTTAAATTGTCAGAAACAGCTGATTGATGTACGCTCGTTTACTAACGTTAAATCAGCTGTTTTCTGACAAGTTAAAAGAATCCTGCTATACACATTTTGCTACTCACATTGACTGGAGCGCTTTTGAGTTGCTTAAACTGAACTGAATAATGGCATGAAGTAAAAATTAGAAAGAAAGATTGGATTTGAGAGAGATTACAAACGTAACAGCTCAACTAGTAAAAACAGTTTAACAATTAAACATGTAAGAAATACACAAACTTTTTCTTCAAAGATTGAGTCACAGAAAAAACTTGTGGTTTACCGTTCCAGGTCGTTAAATAGCTAATGAGGCTTCTGTTTCGGTTCAGCAAGAATCATTTTTAAATTATAAGCTTAGAGTACATTTCAACGTTTTGTAAGTTTCAATAGGTTACGGGTCGCTAATTGGAATCATGTCAACTTTCAGTAAGTTGGGGCTTCTTATCGTAAGTACTGTTGGTTGAGTATTGTTTGGTCGAAGTACTTTTCAAGTTCCAATTAGTCTCTTTTCTGTTCTCACAAAGTTCACGTCGGGTCAGTCTCTGAAATTTTAAAAATTTTGATTCCGGAGTTCCTAAAGTTAGTTTGAGTGAGTTTAAGATTCTACGGATTTGATAGTCTCAAGAAGTGAAGAAACGCGGATTAACTACCAGAGGAGAAATACGGTATGATTCATAACTGATACCTCTTTAGACTCAAGGTTGTCTCGATACTCTTCGAATGGGAACACGTATAGTAATAATAATTCATTTTTTTATTCTCCATTATATTCAATACAATCTCTAATAACATAGAGTGTTTGGAACGATGAAGTTTCTTATTAATTCATGAAGAAATCTATAAATAATGAAGAATTTAAATTCTAGATGAATCACTACTTTTTTATGCTGATTATGACCACTCTTAGAAATTTCATGTTTACATTTTCTATGTTGTAAAACACAGTGTAAACAATAATATGTTCTAGACCAATAGAAAATAATTCAGTATTCTTTTCATATTGATTAATCTTTTCATGATTTTATGTTCACACTCTCTGCATTCTGAAACTGTAGCCTTCAAAATAAAATATGCTGAACATAACTCATTATTTCTTTATCACTTTAATGAAAGTCTGTGTTTAGGGATTGAGTTATACAAATAGAAGTTCTACACAATAACTATTCGAATATTCCCTACTACTGAAACTACTTTAACTCACACATTCACAAAATACTACCAAAACAATCACAGAATACCAAAACAAAATCCCTCTTTTTCGGGACAGTTCACATATTCGAGTATTTATCAAACTATTCTCTCATGCTTTTAGTTCGGATTGATTAACTACTAACTAAACTACTCTGGAGCGTCGCCATCGAGTGGGATTAGCGCAAGTGCTGTCCTGTCCATTTGATTGATCAATCAGCCGGATAATTCGATGTCACTTAAGAGAGTGATTCAATCTGAACTGCTTCCGATGAATCCATTAGGGCGGTGTCTCAAACCTATCAAGCCGGGGTTCTCCCGAGTACTGGTGTGCTAATCCCCGGTGACAAAATGTCCATCCATAATACATCCATAACCTTCCTCTCTAAATGGATTGATTGCCATAATGATATAGTGATCCGTAGAGCACTAGTGTTGATAATGTGTAACTATGTGAGACTCATAAATAACTATGAAGTGTTTTACCTACACATTCTTCATTAACACATCATGCATGATAACTATATCGTTTTATTTATTGTGTTTGCTCATATATCAGTTATATAAATACAATCTACCAATTAGGACTCAAATAAAGTGTTCTAAAAATATATAGATTACAATTCAATCTTCAATACCAAAAAGAAAACAATACAAAAGAAAATTAGTAAAAACGCTAGAAATAGCCTAATATACAAACTTGAATCACAAAAATTTTCACAAGAAGAAATAAAGAAAATCTTGACATCATCCAGCATAGGAACTCCTGCCCGCTAGTTGATCAGTTCTAAATTGCATTGACTGCTTGGTTATCAATCAAGTACTGGGATATCATAATATTTTTCTGCAGTGATGTAGTGTTTAACTGATTAACTAACTACGTTTCTCTTTGATCTCAGAAAACAATTAAGAAGTGAGTAAATTTTATTGAACAACAAATTTCATCTTAAGTTATAGTGAAATTTGGAGTTCATTGGTCTAAGCGTTCCAAAAATATTGTAAACATACAAACACAGACAACGTGAAAACGCTGAGTGCCTTTAGTTAAAATAACTAGAGCTCGCTACGCTCAGACAATAATACAGAATATACATTTTTAGAAAACTTATTCAAGATAGACTATAACACGGCAAAATGATTGTCGCTCATAAAATGACTCTGAATATTCCTTCTTTAAAGTTTCACTAAATAAGTTATGAACATAATTTTTCCTATTGACTTGCTCTACCCAAATTGACCTCATTATGGCAAAGAGGGTAGGAATTCAAGACTATCAGACGTCAGGGATCCTCTAATTTAATCATAACGATTCATCTTCTTTTGAAAACTTTAAATAATTTCTGATTGTCATATACAGTCTCACTATTCTTTCGCCCCGCTTCAATACACACAAAAAATTATGCTATCAATCCTTCTTTCATATCTATTCACTAACGTCTCCTATTCCTTATCCTATTATACAGAGTGATCATAAAGTCTCTCCGCAGTACATAAAATTGGGTGCAGGTTAGAAACCCAGGTTACTCCATTTGTGTGGACTCGTCCATTTTCTTTTATTGTGACCTAGACAGCGTCAGAGCTAAAGTAGTGTAGTTTTATTATTACCGTGCACTTGAATAATATTGAGTGTTTTAATGTATATTTCGCTGGAGAAATATTACCATTCGAGGTCACTCCTAGATCATTCTTTACCTTGTCACTGAATCATCTTTCCTATCAAGGAATGATATCGAATAATGTCTATAGACAATAAAATACACAGTCACTAGCGTGTATTGTCACTCATGATGTTTGCAAGCGATAATCACTTGGCATGTGTGTGATGAGGCGTGATCACGCCAATCAGCTGCGTGAACTCAACCAACATCTCACGAACTGAACGTGACTGTGCGTCAACCAATAGTCCAGTATCGCGCCCAATTAAATGGATAAATGTTGATAGACAAACTTTGGCCATTGCTTCGATTCACAGAGGGACGAATGATCGTGTGGTCACTGATGACAGATGACCTGATGTTTGCGTGTGAGTTCTATTGACAGAAGTAAGAGATGACTGGATAAGAGAGATACGGGAGGTGAGAAAGAGAGAGGGTGGGAGAAAGAGAGCAAGGTATTTGGAGATTGATTTGGAATTTTCCTAAATGCATTTCCTAATGCAAAAGAAAGTTCGCATTGCTGGAGATACTTGTTAGTAACTAATCGCTTTCGTCTAACTTTCGTCTTCACTTACTCTTTCATTTTCACCGTCTGATACTATCATACACTCTCTATTTCTTTTCCTTGGTATTTGGTTAAAATCTCTTTATTACTTTTTCCTTGACAGTTCATTAAGATTTTTATTTATGTATTATATAAGCAACTCTTACCTGCGCACAGGATATTTCCTTGCAGGTAAATAGATTTTGTAATATTTTGGACATTTATTTTGCAATTATTCTGTGAAGATCTAAATAAAAGTTTTTGATTTGATTTGAATAGCACAGACAATACAAGAAATGTGGTTATAGTAACTACTATAGTGGCTAATAGTAACAATTTTTTCGGAAATATTCGTTTGGCTCAGAGTCGTCAAATTTGGGAGTTTCATTTCTCATAGTTCACCATCATTTACCATGAAAAATCCCCTAGAAAAATTGAAAGATTTCAATCACAATGACTTTATCTTTTGTAGGTTGTATCTATCATTTGTTTGCAATATTCATTCATATACCATGAGAATATTCCATAAAAATATTGAAGTAAAGTTTTTTCTTGATACTTGGAATGCTGCTTCCAAGCTTTTTCATCCCTCTACGCGACTGCTCAAACAATAAAACAGTCATACATTACTGGCTGAAAAATTTTGGCCTAGAAACTTACTCAAACACGTTCAGATATGATTGAAAACAAGAGAGAGAGAGAGAGAGGGAGTGAGAGAAATGCGGGTGGTTGGCTGGCCTGTTGGGAATTTACAGAACAGGACAGTTCAATTATCGCGCGGACCATTTGGAAGATATGTGAAAGGCTGGAGTGTTAAACCGAGGCAATAAAAAAGTTCGGGATTAAAGTTACAGTAAAAGATCTAATACAATTAGCTCTCTTGTGTCCGGCGAGCGGTTTTACAGCGGTTTTCCTATTTTTCCAATTAGGTTTTTCATTTATCGACAATACCACTCTACAACCCTGTTTTCCCACATTTCTTCCGTACTCCCCTCTTTTTCCAACACATCAGCTACAATTTTACCGTGGTCTAATACCTGGAGAAATTTGAAGATTACACCAAATTTCTGTGATAATTGATCCATTTTCTATGGAAGAAGGATAAAAATGTGATAACATAATAAATAAGACAGTCATTCTAAATTATTTGTAATACTTTTTTTCTATTTTGTTCAAACTACTCTATAATAAAATATCTAGTTACATATCGAAAAACTCAATCGATGGCTTAAATTATTGTATTTTTTGGCCTAATCATGGAACATTTTTCGAAGCTGTACCAATAAAGGCAGAGAAATGTGTACTATCGATGAATAGTTTTTTTCACGAAGAAGTTCCTCAAAATTTATTAATATAATAGAATAATTATATTTACAGTCATTCTCTTCATACAATTAATTTCCTTTACAATAAAACAAGTTTAGCCAAAGATTCAAAATGTCTAGCTGGACCTGGATTTCCATTGTCTATTACTCTATTTTTGGTCGTATAGAAGGAATATAAACATGCATTATTGACATAACATGATATATTATATAATTGTAACATTAATGGCACAACATGATATGTTATATCATTGTACCATATATTTTAAGTAAATATTATTATTTTGTTTGTGAGACATTTCTTCACAGCCATATCCCAATCTGAGGTTGTTTTGTAGCATTCTCAGTAAAACCAATAACAACAAATTGAAGTTCAGAACAGATATTGTTTCCAAGTTTCCAATACACTGCGGCAGACATTTATATTTATTTGTTTACAAGAGAAAACTGTTTTATTCAATTTTTCACTGAATACGATTCTCATAACGTTACTTCTTCAAAAGAAACTTTTCATTTCACGCAGTTATTTCATTATAAATCATAATAATTATAATCCCATCGGTATCGATCTCAATGAAAAACAGTCTGAATAACAAAATATTTAATGAATGTATCAAACACATTACCATCGTGTAGATGTAAGATAATATTTTATTTGTCTGTGACTCTGAGGACGCAACCTACCGAATCGAGAGAATCGTCTTGTGAAGTTGTGAGATGAAATCCCACTTATTGCCCGGACGGGGAATCGAGCCCCGTACCTCTGAATTGCCAGTCCAGCGATTTAACCACTTATCCAGCAGACACCTTCCGTAGATTTTGTTCTAAGTTGGATGCTAACTTGAGTTGAAATTTCCACCGTGAAGTTATTCAACAGTGCCCTGAAAAATGAAGAAACTATCGATCGTCAAACTATGACTGATATCTAGTTAGTTCAAAATATTGGGAAGTCCGAGGAATCGCACCAGGTGTCAAAACTGCAACATGTTCAAAACCGTTCTGATAAAAACATTTCGAAAACAAGGCAGATAGAATTTCCACTTTCCCCAGCAGTTGGCAACCTGCCAGAGCGTACCACTTGTTTCTCACACGCACACACACACACGAGCGAGCACCGGTGCAGCAAATAAAACCCGACTCATCTCATCGCCTTTGTGGTCAATTTATTCTCCCCGAAGTGCCGGAATAATTAACTCTGTTATTGCGCAGAGACAGTAGTTAGCAGTACACTCGTTGGTTGCAACTGGAACAAATTAAGTCTTGCCGACCCAATTGTGCGTTACGTTCGTGTAATGCCTAAAGTGGTCCCTGTAGATTGAATTGTTACGGAGCGGCTCCAGCAAGTTTTTCTCTTTCTCTCACTCCTCAGAGGCACACTGCAGAAAGAGATTACTTTTGAATGAGTTTTGTCTTTGAAATTCAAAAGGAAATCTCTATTCTTTCTCAGAAAGTTGTAACACAGCATTGATTAATATGAACTGCCACTAGCCCGTCTCCCAAAGGAATAGGCTTACATGAATAAGGTAGACTGTCGGTTGTATAGCTGGTATTCTTGCAGGTTCTTGTTTGAAAGACTTTAGCTTGTTATAAGCGTTGTTATCTCAGGAACTTTTGTTTGACAAGAGATTCAAATAGAATAGAAAAATGTATGCCATTAATACATTTTGAAACAGTTGAGCTTCTTATAAACGTTGTTTGAAGAAAAAACAAGTTGTAAAGAAGAAATTGCCATTATAAGTTTTGAGAGTTCAAAATTTTCAAGATTTTTGAATATTTAGTGTACTCTGTCCTCCTTGGCGCTATAGCCTATTCAGGGCTCTTCTCTTATTTTTTTCTATTTTCGCCAACTTGAATCGTTCACAAATGATAATCATAATGCAATCATCATTCATAATATTCATCCAATGAGGATTATGAAATATAACTGACTTTTCGATCTCAATCTTTAGTGGCTCGCAACATCGCAACCCACCTGGGACTGTAGGTCCTCTCTTTTCATCCGCACACACACGACTACGACACAGTGGGCATCACAATCCTCAGCGAAAAAGCGACGTAGGTAGTAGTAGGCTATACCATAGATAAGACAAGTATTTTGTTAGGTCAATACCCATACTTTTACCTGTATAATAGTGGACTAATAGTGGTCTTCATAGCTCCCCCATTTTGGAATCAAATATAGCAATTGCTTTTCATGGAACGACCATGATATCGATACCACACAAAGTTGGCTATTTTAAATGGAAATGTGGCCTCTGATTGCTCCACTAACCATTAGAATGGGCTATCTGTTAAATTTTATGAAATGAGTTTCTCTTATCAGTAGATTACCGAGTGCTGAAATGTGGATATAACTGTTATTGGATTTTTGAATTCAAGTTTGGAAGGATGGGGATTAAATTCAATGAATAATCATTGTTACTGTTCAATGGAGCTGTATACAAAAATTTTATTAATGTGGTACCTAGATGTAGATATCCATAATGAATAACAATACTAGAACGACCAATTTATTTGAAATTTATGATGGTGATACAAACAAAATAGGGAGTGATGTAGCTTGGAAATAGATTTGAAAATATAAAACAACAACTTAGAACCAGAACCACTATTGGAACACTTCAAGAAAAACTTTAGTTCTGCATCTCCAATTCATTCAGGAATAATATTTAAACTAATTTGGAAAAAATCGTAGCTGATTCATACTATTGTGTATTGCAAAAAAGTACCATACTAGTAAGCTATCACAGAAAAGTTGGATGATGTAAAATAAAACTCCGAATTTTTTCAGATCTTGCTTTATTTTTGTGCTCTCCAATCCTGTAAAATTTTAGCTGCTTTCTGGAGAGTTTCTTCTTCCTGAAATAAAATTTTGAATACAATGAATTAAAAAATAAAGTATTCATAATGAATTTCATTTTTGCACAAGTAATTGTTATGAGTAATGATACACATTAGTAATTTTATAAAATAATTATATAAAAACAAACTTTTCATATTGAAATGTTTAAATATTTGAAACTGACATGGGAATTGGCAACTGGATCCTCTTCAATCATTCAAAAATGTCAGAAATTTTTTTGTAAAATTGAGAAACCATTCTTCAGTTATTAATATTTGTGATTCGCGTTTCGTCTCCTAGGGGCAAGAAAAATTGAAAAAAATCCAAATAGGTTTGGAGAAAATTGAGAAGATGGCAAAATTGAACACAGAAGAAATGTGTTGAAGTAATGTTTCTCAATTTTACATTTAAATTATTATCATTATTATCAAGCAGAACAGTGGCGTAGCAAGGGGGCGAGGGGGGCGAACCACCCCGGGTTTTACTAGGAAATAGTGAATTTTCAAATTTTTCTCAACTAAAATATCAGCTTGTTACTATTAGAATCTCTTGGTTAATGGAACCCCCATGTCAGCAGTATTGCCAATTTCTCTTCAATTTTGTTTTCCATGACGAACTGCATTCTAATGAATCACTTTGAACTTGCCAATTTGATTTTATACAATAATGTTTCTAGAGAGAGCTTGAAGAAATTATAAAAAATTACCTTTACAAAACAAAAACGTATCAACGTTGAAGCCAGTGGCTTGTTAGGTTCACTGTAGAACGCCGAGGTAGGAATTCCCAGCAAACCAGCGTTTTTAGTAAGATACTTGGCAAATCTGTAGTCTTTGTACTGATCTGGTTCTTTGGAGAGATCAACTGAGTTTTCTGAAAATGGATTTATGAATACAAAAATTTATAATACATGTACAAATCAATTAACGGATATTGAAGTTATGGTAAATTCATTTTGTTGAAAAAGTTGTAAAAATAAAAATTTGTGAAATCAGCAGTACTTGATGGTGACAATATACTCTGAAGGAAGTAGCTGCTAAATTTCATAGAACGTAATTATTTCAAAATTTTGATCACAGGATTTTTCAATAAAAATTGAATTTACAATTCAAATTGCAGAATACGAATCATGCAAAACGAGATATAGTCAACTCATATATTATTATTATAAAACATTAAACGTTAGAAGAAAAATATTCCTATATTCATTATAATAGCTCTATATCAATATCAACAAACCTAAAGCTGACCAATCAGCTACAATAAAATAGCCGCCTTCTGGGATGATTGGCTTCATGCCGATTTGCGTCAGGGCCTCCACAAGGAAGTCTCGCTTGGGCTCATAAATGGCCGCGTTATGTTTGAAAATGCATTCTGGACTGTCCATTCTGGTCATTTCAAGTTCCAAACATCTCGCCACTGCTTCCTGGACAAGAAAACATTATTATATACCAAGAACAATCAAATACCGTAATATCATGACGTTTTTCAAAAGAAAATATTTTGAGATTACATTGAGAATATACATTACAATACAAATACTACATGATACATCACAAATACATTGAGAATATTTTGAACGAAAAAATTGCTCAATGCACAGTTAACGGTTAGAGATCTATTTCTTTTGTAGGCCTACATTGCATCCCATTCTTGAAGAGGATCACTTTTATTATCAGTTAGTTGAAGAGCCCTAAAAATAGTCTTGTAACTTTTTCATTTTTCTAAGGCACCTGGATTGACAAGGAATAACTTCATCACTCCTTTTTACTGTGTTTAAAGTCTATAAAAAATTCTTCATCCTTTGTGACATTACTAGGCCTACTAACAGCCTACTAGAGAAAAGATTTTGGAAAGTAGTTATGAGGTAAATTACTGTGAATCCAAGTGCCTAGTGAAGCAAATTTAAAAGTAAACATGAACGATAGAATGACGATCACAGTTAGATCCCTGATCAACGAAGAGTTCGACGTTCTGTGTCTATGCTACTATATTGACCACTTTATTTCAATTTAAAACTCAACATTGACCTAAGAAATTTAACTCGCTTGCACTTGCTTAATTGAAGTTTGTCGGTATGATTAATAGTTTTTGTAACTTGTAAGGCCGGTATTAGACTACAGAAGTTCTATGTCATATATCTATTATCAAATATTCGTGATGAGAAATATTACAGTGTAATGGACCAACTATTATATAATACATGTAGTTGAACTTTGGCTATACAATTATTTTGAAAATTTTAGATGTGAAAATGCAATAAAGGTTTATTTATTTATTTATTTATTTATTTAGGTGAACTATGATCATATTTTTAAAAACCGACAAAACTCCTATTCTCCTAGAGCTAGAGAGAACATATTATCATTATATTTGATATTAGATATATACGACATAGAACTATTATACTACACACTTCAGTTTAATATTACCGGCCTTAGTAAACTAGTGAATGGTAAAACTAACGAAAATAACTTAATAATCATCTAAAAAGGCAATGAATCAAAAATGAAAAGCTTACTTGAAGCGGGGTGTTGCATGAGGAAACACAGTTCTGATGGACGGTGCGAAGATTTTCCATGAGGTTGGCTGGTCCATAGGCCCATCCCACTTTCCATCCAGTTACTCCAAACGTTTTGCCTGCTGTACCAATGGTAATGGTTCGTTCCCACATGCCAGGTAGTGAAGCTAAACAAATTGTTTGATTGATGTATTTATTATTGTGCTAGGTACTACTTAAAAATAAAACCATAATAACTGAGAATAAAATTATACTACTTAAAAATAATATTACAATACTTGAAAGTAAAATCATAGAAACATAATTTTCTTTTACTTTTTTGAGTCAGAGAGAGGAGAAAAGAAAAAGAGTTAGTAATGAAACCTAATGAAACCCTAATTCTGATTGCTCTAATACAATGGTAATGAAAATTTGGTAAATAAAATCATAACAGATAATTCGATTACAAACACGATTTGATCACAGCGTTTATCTACACTACCTATTAAACGTTTAGACAATGAATTTCAAGAATTCGATCACTAGGTAAGCTTCAAGAGTATAATTATCGCATAGAACAGCAGTAAAACTGATTAAGTTACTAATATTTTTTTGCAATTATAAATCGTGGAATAGCCTACTCTTTCCTTACAACTCAGGGTTGTAAGAAAGCACACGCATTTGAATGATGATCAAAAATGGTATCTGTATAAACATTTTGTAAATTGCGTTGTATCCCAGTTTTTCAAATATTTTGTTAAAAGTAAGTAAAACCACAAAAGTAATTGAATGATTTTCGAGTCAATAAAAAATCACATCTCTATTACAGTATTGTAATAACATTTGCATATTATTATCATGAATAAGTTATCATGAATACTAAACATATTGTACTAAATTATCATACCGATCAATCAAACAATAGAATAATATACTAATATCATATAAATATTGTATTGTTGAATGATCATAGTGTTATTCATTATAACTTATATTCTATTAGTTATAGCTCAGTAATTTCTTTCATGATCAAATCTGAATATTAATAACAATATTGTAGATGTGAATTCCATCAACAATAATGATTACCGGTACAGGTTAATTTAAAGTGAAACTGAAGTTTAGAGAGTAAAACTTTTGTAAATTTTAGGAAAAACTGACCCATTCTCACATGTTTACTTGGCTTGTAAGTAATCCATTCATAGACTTCATCGGATATGCAGAGAGCATTCCACTTTTTACACAGATGAGCGATGGTGGTCAACTCGTCTATGGTGAATACTTTCCCTATCGGGTTGAGAGGAGAATTTACAATGATGGCTTTGGTTTTCGAGTTGAATTTCGAAGCTAGCTCATCTGGGTCGAGAACCCAGTCCGCAGAAGTGGTTGGGCCCTTCAAGTCTGCTGTATTTGGTTTCTGAAAAGTAGATATCTTATACTGTATTTATAAAGTATAGGTTTTGAAATTAAAAAAAAACTTGATAAAAATAAAAATGACATTTTATAAAAGTATTGGTACAGAGAAATTTAATACTCCAATCAGTTTTAAATGTTTGTGATCGTAATTCATCATTGTATTAATAGGCATTCATTTAATTTGGCGGATGACATTAGATAGAATAGGTAGATAGAGAGATATTGTTAATTTCTTGACGTTGCTGATTACCGTAGAGTCCGATGGCTAAAAAATTATATCTATCTATCAATATCCGCTACTATTTATATTAATATACTCATCAACACATCTCATTATTGTTATTTATTAAATGATCTATAATTTGAAATGATTAAAAGCACATGATTTATTGGTAATATTTTTTATTTTCTATTATAAATTTTCACTTTCTATTGTAGGCCTAAATGATTTTTTGATGAATGAACTTTTATTCGGTTGAAATAGACTCATTATTTTTTCTATTATAAATTTTCACTTTCTATTGTAGGCCTAAATGATTTTTTGATGAATGAACTTTGATTTGGTTGAAATAGGGAAAAAGAGACAATTCAAGGAGAAATTCAACAAAAATTGAAAAAAATCAATGGAAAATCAATGAAAACAATATTACAATATTCTCATGTGGATCAATTTTATTGTTTGGTGTCAATCACCTCAACTGAAAAATTGTTCATTCCTAGTTATGTTTACAATGACAACATAGATCAAGAACAGTTCAAACTCGACTTTTACAATAAAAATAATTATTTTCAATCAATCATC
The DNA here is from genome assembly GCA_017141395.1 of Laodelphax striatellus. Classification (NCBI taxonomy): domain Eukaryota; kingdom Metazoa; phylum Arthropoda; class Insecta; order Hemiptera; family Delphacidae; genus Laodelphax; species Laodelphax striatellus. The sequence goes on from CM029536.1 coordinate 22,600,402, forward strand.
ATTGATTATTTAACAGAGGATAAGTTCATACTAGTAAATTGAAGATCTGGTACATAAAGACAATTATTTATGACAAATTATGTCACTGAAAATTATTAATAGATACGGTACTGATAATATGCTCGATTAAAATCAAACAAGTGAGATAATTCAGGAATAATTTGAACTGAATAATGTAAAATTCAGAAATTGATATAGCCAACGTAAGGTCTGAGTGAAGGTGAGTTCACCTTTTTCTCCTATATTTGATTGTCATTTGAATGTTGAATTTATTAACAAGCCATTTTTGAAAACGAAATTATACGCTAAAATAAATTGAGATTACCGGTCGTAATGGAAGGTAGACAGTTTTTCCACCTGCAGCTCTAACCGTAGGCTCGTAGGAATCGAAAAATGGCTCAATTACAATATACTCATCGCCAGGCTTAGTATGGCCTTCTATACAATTGAATAAAGCTTCATATGCGCCGCATGTAATTAGTATTTCCGAGTAAGCGTCGATTTTTCTTCCAATCAACTTTGAATACAGTTCACTAAGAGCGTTTACCAATCTTGGGTGACCCTGGAAAATTAGTTAGTTGAATAATGATTAATAAAATGTATTTCATTGATAAGCTGCGAAAGAGAAAATTAAGGGTAATAAATGAGATGGTGCAGTACCCAAATAATAATTAATGATAGGGTTGAATAAAATTATAGAGCAACGAGCAGTTGTTATATTAATATAATAATCATAAACCAAAGTTTTATAATGAGAATTAGAAAGGTGTTTATAAAGTGTGTTCATTTATCTACGACCGTGTTATAACGCAATCATTACGGATTTTTGGATTTAATTATTAAACCTGGCAAAACATTTTACTTGAAAACTTATAACTTGTCAATAGCATTCTTAATAATTAAGAGAGTGATCACAACAAGGGGAGAGCTACATTACATTTCTCGAAGATTTTTTAAATCTTTCTAGTGAATTATATTCCACTATTCAATGTGCTTAAATGAGCACATTATTTCTACTATTATAAGCACTGTTATCTATTATATCTAAATTATAACTTAAAAAAGGTTGACAATCTAATTACCGTCGACCACTGAGATCCTCTGATGGCAAATAAGTTAGAAGAAAAATTCTGAATCCTACGTCGTTACCAGTCAGTTTATAAAAGATACAAAAATTTGAATACAGTAGGCCTACAACAATTTCGAAAGTGGGTCTACCTTTTACCACGTTACTTTACTTGAGCAGATACCGGTACTCAAATCATGCAATGTTACAGAAAATAATGAATAGGTTTAATTCTCACAAATCCTCTGGTATACTGATGGAGAAGTGCGTCTTCATTGGCAACTTCCATCAGAGTTTTTGTCACATGTTGAGGTGCTGGAAAGTCTGGAAAGCCCTGAGCCAAGTGCACTGGCTTATATTCTATAGCCAACTGAGTGAACTCATTCCTGTAGAAAAATGGTTCAAGTATCACAAAAATAAATAGTTTCAACAGTTAGGGTTGAGAAAGTAGGTAATAAATGTTGAATATAATACAATATTTTCAGGATAAACAATTTAATTTGAATAATCGTTAGCAAAAACTATCATAAAGCGATTAATTAGGTGGAAATGAGAAGAAGTAATACACATATTCTAGAAACGTTTTATTTGAATAATTTCAAGACTTGTGAAATAGATATTATTGTGGATCATCCATAAAATATGATATACGGCAAGCTTTTCATTATTTTAATTTGAGATCTGTGAAATTTTTCATCTTTTCTTCGATTATATGGAACAGAATATTTGTGTCTACTATTAAAACAGTGAAAATAGAACAATAAAATTGAGTAATAAATTTATTGATTTTATTTATTCGTACATTAATAATTTATTAATACTGCATTAAATTCTGAATATTGAACCTAAGTAGATTTATAATGTGTATTAACAAATGACCATATTCGTATCCATAAAAAACTGATATTTTTTTAAAGATTTTTTCTAAGAGAAATTTTCAAAGAAATCTGCCACCGTATTTCTCAATAATTGAGAAATGATTTCATTCGTGAACATTAAAAAGACTGACAAACTATTTTCAGCTCAATCTCTACTACTCAGTTTATTTGTTGTGTTGAGTATTTGAGAAAAAAATAAAAATCAATATCAATTAGCTGCTTGCTCAAAACAGCACAAAATCATCATAATAGCTAACTTGTGCTATAAAAAAGCTATAATTCTAGCTATAATTGAGCTACAAATAAAACTACATATAAATAAGCTAAAATATGAACCAGTGTTATAGAAAGTATAGGCCTACTGAGAATTTTCCGTTGAAGTACAATACAATTTAATTTATAGCCTCAATTCATGTGAAAAAAATAAGTTCTTATTCTGTGATAATATTTTTCTGAATTCGCAGTCACTCCAAGAGTATTACCATAATAAGAGAATTTAGTGCTAAATTGAAGCTTATCAATGTATTGTACTAGTTGGAGAGAATAAAGTAGCCTACGTCAACTATGAACTGAATGATGATGTAAAACTCACCAAACACTGTTTCCCGTATTACCGTATCTATCAGGCAATTTGAATTTTTCTTCGGACGAGCAAGCCATTGTCTCAAGTGAATTCTAGAATACATTGACAAACATTCTCGATCAGTCAAAAATTATAACATATATGAAAAGAAGCTATAAAATATTATCAGTCTGTTATTATCGCTAAATGTAAAAAATTATGTGTGTGTTTTTCTTAATGCTCGAGTAGTAACTTACCAGCAAGAGATAAGAATGTGAATCACTCAAAATACATGTGTGCGTGTGTAATGAATTGGTGTGTAAACTAGTTTTTTCATGAAGCTAAGATTAAGTTTAGTGTGTCATTGAATTTTTTTAACTAGTGAAAAATCGAATAGGTAGTTTTGTTTTTTTAGGAGACTCGCCATTCTCATTTGCCCATGAAGTGCTTATTCAAAATTGCCTGTTTTAAAATCGTAGTTTGTTTAAAAGCTATAGTCTGTTCCCCGAACCCAGTCAGTAAATGAAACAGCTGAATTTGTGTGTGTGTCTTTATTGTGAGTGTAGCTATTGCAAGACGGCATGTTCACAATTCAGCGTATGCAACTATGAATCGCGTATTCAGCTGATACGGATTGAGAGCGAGAGAAATTTATAAATAGTTATAACATGCCTTTGACTCGGTCGTCCAGCTGTTTTCCGATATACGCACGCAAACTTTCTTTACGCGCACTGACTTGTTTCCGTTACTCAGGGCCGCTTTCCCCCAAGGTATGTAGGTCTCTACAAGGGCCGCTTTCCCTAACGCGGCTCAATTAATAACAGCTGACGCTCAATTCTTTTTCTATAATTTTTCTATTCTCCGAATGAGGCTTAAGCTAGATGACTGTATAGGATAAGCAGCGTTGGGGAAAGCGGCCCTAAGTGACTCTATAAAGATAGTCACTTAATATAGACTCACAGATAGACTCTTAATATAGTCACTGTAGTTTCCGTGAACAGACGATTATTCCCTTGAATTTATTATTTTTATTGTCATTAGGAGTTTTTTCAATAAACTCTAGTAAATTCCAGTAAAAATAATGCAGAATTAGGGCTGATAGGATGAATGAATAATAAGTGGGTAGAGATCATTGAAATGAGAGTACGACTCCTCAAGAACTGTGGTGTCGAGATGAACTGTTCAGCTTCTAAAGGTGGCCACTATACAGTATAAGGTGTAGAGGCGTATACAGTATAATATATAGGCTATATTATAGCCTACTTCTAAATGAGAAGTAGGCCTACACAGATTATTGAGGTACCGTAAGCTGATTCAGTTATCAAGGTTATAAAGGTAGAAGATTTTACGTTTATGGAGCACATTGATTTTTATTCATGGAAATACACAATAAAATAAAACTAGCCAGTCAAGTTTTATGATGGTGCAGTATCGGTGAACATTTGGCTATCTCGAATGGGAAGAGTTCCAGCCAGACCACAGTAAATTACCCATTTGAATCGACCTTTCAATTTCAACCTCTTATCGGCTGAGGTTTAGGTGCTTCAATTTTATCGATCAGCATTTCATGGACTTTTCAATACAGTGTGTCCATAGAAATATATTGAGTATAGAGAGCAATACCTTTGACAGAACTGCTATATATGTTCGAGTAAAAAATATACTTACAAAATCATACTTTCGTAATTTACCTACTGTTTTGTTTTAAAACTAACAAACATGAGAATTATACCCAGGGGCGCCATTTGGAGTGGCAGGGAGGCCTAGTCCCCCCCAAAGATTGCAAAAATAATTTGAAATAGCGGGCCAATCAATAATATTATTGTATTAAGACTTTAAATAGACAAATGAAGCTTAGAATTACATTTTTAAATGTAATATTTTGAAAATTTTACGAGGGAAAACCCGCGGTCCCACTTTCCATATCTCCCCATACCCTTTGGTATTTGCCCCCACACCCCCAACAGTTTGGTGAAATGGCGCTCCTGATTATACCAAAGTTTTTAGAGAGATGTGAAGAATATTTGTCAGACCTGCAAATTTCAGTTGAGTTTCAGAGATCCAGTTGGTTTCAAATTGAATTCAACCATTGAAATAGACTCTAGAGATGTGAAGAATATTTGTCAGCTCTCCATCCATTGAAAATGACGTCATTATCTTATCGACGTCAGATCCGTTCATTGGTTCTCGTTACATTGGTTTCGTTAAATGACATAATTTTAGTAGGTACATTAGAAGAAGGGCGGTTAAATTCAATTGAATTTTCTGGCAAGAATTGGATCAAATTTTATGAAACTTTGTCATTTTTATGAAAAATTGTCAAAGCTAATCAATCTCAAAGGGAACTGAAATGGCCATGATTTTCTACACGTTAAAACTATATTCTAATTTTCATCTTGAAAGGTATAGTTATAAACGGTAAAGTAAGTACAAAATTGCATTTTTTTTCAGAAAAAAAAATCAGATATCAGAAAAAAATCGCTGTATTGTATCAAGTGATCAATGCCAGTCAACTCAATCGATGGGAATGAATTAAGCCAATTTAATTAGCCATGGGAATAAGCTTTGGGAAATTAGCAGTTACATAATGAATATGAACAGCTAGTATTAAAAGCACATCTTCAGAGAATAGATCTGGGATACTCGGAAACTGGTTGGAAAAAGGAATGATAAGAATATAAAAATTTCTATCAAATTCAAATCACCTTTATGTCAAAGATGATAGGATAATAATGAATAACAGCAATCCCAACAAGAATATATTTATTTATATAGATTAAAAAAATGTACTTAGAAGCTATCACAGATATAGTTTAATGAAATTAAATTTCTATACGATAAAACATAGATTTTATTTGTTATAGGATAATTATCGAATAAAATCTTCGTTTTAGATTTTTTAAATAAATAAAAGAATCAACTTTTTTAAATAAATGGCACACCAAATAGATTGTACTGTTGAAATAAAATAGATAGTATAGACAAAAAATTTTATATTCGATAAACTCTAGTTTTGAATAAATGCAATATTCATTTATTTTCAGTAGATGTATGTTTACAACTTCGATGACTTCCAATCACGTAGAAGTTTGGCAGCTTGCTGAAGATTTTCATCTTTCTGTAATCAAAGAACAATAAACAATTAGAAATATTTCCATAGAGTAGACTTCCGCAACTAGCGACAGAGACAGGCGACAAATAGGCTTGACTGCTCTCAATGCAATTCAATACAAGGCCATTCCGCAGCCAGACAGGCATCAGCTCGTTGATGGTGTCTCGGTCTCGGCTCGTGATGAATGTCTCTGTCGCCTGTCTCGGTCGCTTGGAGCGAAGCGCTAACTTTAAAGTCGTGATGTTTCCATGTTTAGCTATCAAATTCTTCATCAAACTCCATCCAATAATTCAATAGCCCTGAATCCAAAAACTGTCCAAGTTAAGGTGGGTTTTCGTTGTTGCTGCTTCGCAGCCTATCCCGGCTGCTACTAGTCAAAATGGCGGACAAATTCGCCGGCGGCTGCTGCTAAAGTTTTTTCACTGTAACGCCTCAGACGCAGTGTCATCCAGTACAACTGGAAAACTAGTGACTATAGATGGTAGTGGTGCACCAGATCTCGTTCAAAACGTATTCAGATATTGTAATTCACCTGCTTATCTGGTTTAAAGCCGTTGAATATTTTATTATTGTTCAATTTGATGATAAAAGTGAATTCAGTTGTAATAAAACAACTTTGTTCAGAAATGTTGTGGAACTTCTCCATATTCGGTGAAAGAATAAAAACAAAATTTTGTCTATTCCACAGTATTTATTAATTAAAAAACCAAACTCGAGTTTCAATGCTCACGGCATCATCTTCAGTGGTAGAGCCTAAAACTGATTGTCAGTTTTGGCCTCAACCACTGAAGATGATGCCGTGAGCATTGAAACTCGAGTTTGGTTTTTTAATTAATAAATACTGTGGAATAGACAAAATTTTGTTTTTATTCTTTCACCGAATCCAGTTGTTCTATTTCTCCTTTATCTATATATTTACAGTTGTCATTTGAGATATTTGAAGTTAGAATGCCTGCTACCTCGCAGCGAGACTGGTTTTGAAGGAGTTGCGCTGCAGCCGGGCTCAGGAGATGACGCGCAAACGCAACAGAGAAAACTATCTAATGCTTCAACCCAGAAGCAGTACGTCACTCCCACCGGTCGGGTTCCGCTCCAGCACTCGGTCGCAGAAGCGAAACCCCACTTTCAGGTAACCATACTCTAGACATGGACTGTTATAACTCAGCAAACCGCAACTGTTCGATCCAAGGTTATTAAATATGATGCAGTTTAAAGATAGAGATTTGATCGTGAACTTAGTTATTGATCGGCTTTAGTCATTTCAATGGTGAAATAAAGAAGCCATGTACGTTACTGTGCATAAAACTATATTTTGATGTAAGAAAATACTTGGAAGAGATTAGCTCTGTACAGTATAACTATCCAAGTTTCATCATCACACAAATATCTATTATGCTATATATATTTATTATGGATGAGAAGACCAAGAAGCTGGCACAACCATATTTATTGTAAAAAGACATGTTTTTTCGGTTGTTACGCCGTAATAATTAATTCCAGATAAACTTTCAAGTTTATTCTGTTGATAGAGTTGATTTTAACAAATTTTAATCTTTTTATTCAAGATTAAAGACTGTATAATAATGATTAATTTCATCTAACAAACTATTAAAATATATTGTACATGGATACTCCAAGGAGAGCCTCAATTATAATGTATAACATGATTTTATAAGAGCAATCTAAAAATGTATAGAATAATGAATATCTTACCTTGATAAAGCAAAAACGTATGAGGTTTGAGGCCAATGGTTTATCCGGTTCACTGTAGAATGGTGAAGCTGGAATACCCTGTAGACCGATGTTTTTCGTCAGGAACTTGGCAAACCTGTAGTCTTTGTACTTATCCGTTTCCTTGGAGAGATTGACGGAATTTTCTGTAAGAAAAAATATGCAAAACTATTTAAAATTAAAAATTACCAAAAAAATAAATATAAAAGAATTTTTAATCTGGCGGATAGCGAATAACTTTTATTCAACTATTCCATAGGAACTGGTGATCTAGACCAAGCTCTGTCCTAATATCACATCCATAAGATAGCGTCCTCCGGAGCATAACATCACCCTTTACTATGAAAATGTTAAATAACAGTCATTCGTCATCCGCCAAATTAAAAATAAAAATACTTGAATAGATATAACTTCCGTATCGGCGTAGCACGCTTAAATTAGGGAATACAATATATTCCAATACGGAATTTACATCTATTCAAGTATTAGTATATTACGCTACAAGACCGGGAAGTAGGTATTTACGGCACAAGCATTAGTTCCCGGGCGAGGCTTGCCAAGTACCGTACACACCTTCCCGGGCGAGTCGCCTACGATACTTTTCGCCACACTACGGGCCGTCGTACATGGATGGGCTCGGCAAGACTCGCCCGTGAACTAATGCTTTTACCGTAAACACACACTTCCAGGTCTTGTAGCGTGATATACTATTACAGTACATTTTAAAATTCCAATTATAAAGCAGTTTTATGCCAAACGAGCAGAAATTGTCAGCAGAATATCATGTGAAAGAAATGCAGAATAATATGAGGAAATGATACCAGAATAATACTTGAATAGAATGATGAATAAATGTTTATTAAAATAATAAGCAGAATAGATGAAAATATATATAATCCTATTTTAATAGAAAAATCAAGAATAGTGTACTTTTTAGGCAGGGTGATGTGTTTGAAGAGTGTGCTGTGAAACTTCACAATTAGCAACAGGCCTAAATTATAATTTTTATATTTTTCATCGAACTTCTTTTCCGTGGATGGTCCACCCTGCTTTGCTACGTTCTTTCACGCCTTGTTTACACGTTGCCAATGTCAACGCAACGTGTGAACGACACTAGCCTAATTTAAAGTGCCAGTACATTAGGAAAAAACACACAAATCACTTCTTTCAGTCGACTAGCATAAAGCAAATTGCAACGTGTAAACAAGGCATTAATATTTTGTAGTAGAAGGCAGTGCCTTGATAAAAAAAGGTGTTAGTAGAAACTGAATAAATACAGAATAACACGAGGAAATTTAATGATATCAGAATGATTCTTGAATAAAATAGTGAATAATATGGCTGAACAATACGTTATTCAACATTCTAATCGCTCATATGAAATTTTGTATTTGCGTTGCTCAAGTAACTGACCGAGAGGAGTCCAATCAGCAACTACAAAATAGCCTCCTTCGGGAATAACTGGCTTCATGCCAATGTGCGTGAGTGCATTCACCAGGAAGTCTCGTTTCGGCTCGAGAATGGCCGAGATTTCGTTGAAGAAACAATCCGGGCTGTCCAGTCTGGTCATTTCAAGTTCAAAACTTCTGGCCACTGCTTCCTGTCGATAAAAATTGAGAATCTTACAAAATTGTTTTAAATAAACTAATTTCTAGTTTTTTTTTTACTATTCATCTACGACCGTGTTATAACGCGATCATTACAGTTTCATAATTGAAAACGAAACAGTAGCTTTTTCGAAATGGAATTTGAAACTTGTATTGTAATGAACTCATTAAAATAGATATGTAATTATCATTGAAATAAATATGGACGTCGAATCAAGGTTAGTATAGATTGATAATGTAGATATTATTGATTTTTGTTGGTCGTAGATGAAATGGTGTACGCAATGGTTGTATTTTAGCCTTTAAAAGACTCATAAGATACCTTTAGTTTTTTTTTACCAGTGAAACTTTTTTTGTAAAGTGACATTATTTGAGTAAGTTCCTCTGTATTCTACTGCTTGTATAAAATTTGCAGTGTTCAAACTAACTTATACTTATTTCATATTGTTTTTTTATATTTTGTACTGGACTGTCTAAACTTGTATTACCTTTGCTTTGTTTATAAGAATTTGTTTGGTAATAAATTTCAATTTTAATCTCTTGTAATGGGCACACGCCGTAAAACCTACGGGTTTGGCAGCACTCTGATTTTTTTCAAATTATAAATAAAAAATGTAACTGTTTCTGAATCTTAATATGTATGACAATATCAGTGGGTTATTTGGAGAGTTTACCTGGATTGGAGTAGGACATGTGTAAACACAGTTCTGATGAACAATTCGGAGGTTTTCCATGAGTTTGGCAGGTCCATAGGCCCAACCCAGTTTCCATCCAGTTACACTGAACGTTTTACCGGCCGATCCGATGGTAATGGTGCGTTCCCACATGCCAGGAAGTGTAGCTTAACAAACAATTGAAAAAAGTCATTTTTAAGAAGGGTCCTGAAAATACTCATAAAGTCGAAGAGTGATGGACTAATAAAGGCTCTAAAGAATGAGACCATACAGCAATAGCAACATGAAGTATAGCTGAACAAACGATTAAACAATTTTCAGTTTTATATAGGATCCCGAAAATTAGAAAAATGATATTCTAATTAAGGAGGAACAGTTTTGGGCTTAAGCCTGTTGTACTCTCCTTCGTAAATTATTCAATAAATGATTGATTGAATAATGAAGACTTTAAAAGACTTAGACCATACAGCAATATACTGCGGTACTTACACAATAATATCTTCAAATCCTGGAAGGTTTTTCTATGATGTAGTATTTATGGGGAATGGGAATTTGAGAAATATTTCGCTTGAAACGCAAACCCATGGTATTGATAACACCGAATTTTCTATTGTTGCAAACTATAATTACTCTTTCGACAGAGTTCACTTAGTACCATATTCCATAAATATATCGCAAAAGAGAGAAGAAAATGTACATTATTCTTTTGGCGGAAAAAATATTGATAAGTGATTAAGTAAGTGATTAAATATTGATAAGTGATTAATGAAATTAGCAAAATTTCAATAATAAGTGAAGCGAAACTTACCAATTCTCACATGCTTGTTTGGCTTATAGGTCATCCACTCGTAGACTTCATCCGAAATACATAGTGTGTTCCACTTTTTACACAGATTAGCAATTGTTGTCAACTCTTCCTTGGTGAATACTTTCCCCAGTGGATTTAGAGGTGTATTTAGAATTATAGCCTTAGTGTTTGAGTTGAATTTCGAGGCAAGCTCATTCGGGTCCAAAACCCAATCAGCTGAAGTGGTAGGACCACTAGATGTAGTTGATTTCTGGAAAAATTAATTTTAGGGATTTGTTGAATTCCTTTTTTCAGATTTCAAATTTCTAAGTTATTTCCTTTTTGTCACAATACATTACATTATATAAATAAAATCCTATTAAATCGATAAAATAGTTTTCTATATGTTGGATGAGTTATCCAGTAAGTTTCGTGTTGATCAATGACATAATGTGGTTCACCATATAGTCTAGATTAGTTGCAAAAAGAAACTAAATAATCACAGTGTGGCAATTGGATTTCACACCTTAAATTGGCTAGCTCGGTCAAATCCACCATACTTTTGCCAACTCCCATAAGATTCACATGGAGGAGATACTTGAATAATGAATTGTGGTGAGTGATACACTTCTAACCTACAAAATTAGTCTATGACAAAGTTAGTTTTATCTTTTTAAGTTTTCAAAGCAATATCAAGAGTAGAGACTATTTTTGATGTTAGAGAAGTGATTTTTAATGTAGTTCCTCTTGAAGGAAGTTTTAGAAATGAGTGAATTGTCTGTAAGCCCATTGAACTGAATGATGTACCAATAAAGTGTAATAATGAAGAGTTATATTACCAGTCTTAATGTAATTCAAACTATACTGGCAAATGTATGACTGTTACGGCGAAGGAATGTTCCTACACACTGTTATTGACCATTTCACTCCAATGGCCACTCTGTGATTATACAGGTTCTAAAGTTGGAGGTATCCTGATTCTTAATTCATATCCTGGTTCAGACTACATGGACTTTATAAATTTCTAAAAAACATAGCAGAGCAGTTTCAACAATGTAATTTTTAGCATAAACTTTCACTTATAACTATAAAAAAGTTGAGCTTAAATTATTTTGAAACCCATTTGCATAGCTATTCTCTTTTCATTTCTTTCATTGAACAAATATTTTTGGCAAATTAATGTAATAAATTTCTATGTATCATTTGTATAAATGATGTAAGAAAGGTGATTCATCTCTCGGAATAAATGTACTCAAGAGGTGGATACTTTAATTATTGAACTGAATGATGTACCAATAAAGTGTAACAATGAAGAGTTATATTACCAGTCTTCATGTAATTCATCTCTTGAAATTATTATTATACCCAATATATGGATACTTTTTTGTACTCAATGATGTAACAATGAAGAGTAATATTACCGGTCGTAATGGTATGTAAACAGGTTTTCCTCCAGCTGCCAGTACCATTGGTTCATAACAATCGAAAAAGGGCTCAATGATAATAAACTCATCGCCGGGCCGCGTGTGGCCTCCTATACAACTGAATAAAGCCTCATATGCGCCACTTGTGACCAGAATTTCCGAAAACGCATCTATGGGTCGTCCGATCAATTTCGAGTACAATTTGCTGAGAGCATTCACCAATCGCACGTGCCCCTAAAAAATATTAAATGAATTTGATTATTAGTTGCATGAAAAGAATGATTAAAAAACTACAAAATTATTTCGAGTTATCCAGGCGATTAACTTTACTAAGAAAAGAAACGTCATAAAAAACTAATTGAGTCTGGATAGAATTGGATGTATTGCATTAAAGAAACTTACTAATCTTAAAAATTATATTATTGGAGAATAAAATATATAAAATTTTATATAATTCATTATATAAAGCCAATTTAATTGTAATTATTCTGAATATTGTTACTGATGTGGCTAAATTTTCACAATAATTGGAAGATTTATAAAGTTGAAGTTCTATGATGAATTTCAATATCAACTGGTAAGGTAAGATATAACGGGTGCGGCAGAAAGGACGGACGGTTTTAAAAGTCATAAAATAGTTCGTTTTTACTCAAATACAAATTTAATGATGCAATCAGGTTTGCAAGGAAATAGCATTTGAAACAGTCAAGTGTGGAAAATCACATCAGGCATGTGGTGACCGAAATCGTTGTTGCAATGCTGAAGGCGTTCTTCAAAGTTTGCAAAGACTCTCTCCAACATCGCTCTCTCAACTTGGGCGACTTCCACGCGAATTGCGTCCTTCAATTCGTCCAGAGTTCGGAGCTTGTTCTCGTATACTCTAGCCTTGAGGTGTCCCCATAAAATCGCATAGGGATAAATCTGAGGACCGAAGAGGCCAATGAACATCGCCAAACCTGGAAATAAAGCGACCAGGGAAGAGAGGGCGAATGACTTGGGCCAATTTGTAGGGGTGAAAGCGGAGATTCATACGCAAAATTTGCCTTATCGAACGATCATTGAGGCGAAGTGCAGCAGAATGCTTCCGGTCAGATCGAGTCGGACTGCGAAGAAAGGCTTGTCGAATGATTTCAACATTTTCAGGAGTTCGAACTGTTCGCGGAGCATCTCTTGGTCTTCTGTTGATCAGTTCACCATGCCTGCGAAGTGATTCAACCCAACGAACGATAGTGTTTCGAGAGGGAACAGCTCCGATGAATCTGAACATTCCGATGAATGTTGAAGTGGCGACGAAACTCACGCTGTACGACAGTGACTGACCCATTATTTCGGACGAAACAATCATAGGCGAGAACGCGGTGCTCCACCGTCCAAGGCTTTATGACGAAAACTGCAAAAACTGAAATACAAAAAATGCTATGAACTCACGAGTCGAACGGCACCCTACCCACCACTCTCGTAGACGGAGGGGGAGAGTAATAAATACCAAACTCAAAAACGTCCGTCCTCTCTGCCGCACCCTGTATTAATGTGAAAAAATAAATGAGTGCAAGAATTTTTATAATTATACATTACTGTAACATTAATATTGGCTTCTTGCATTTTGAGAATTCATTATTTATTTGTTTGGATAATGATTACTGTCTCCGACTTTGATTGCTAGAAAGTTACATTTAAAGCGAGTCAATAATTTATCAGACTACAATGCAAACAATTCAATCACGAAAATAAATAAGAGAATACAATATATACGTAATACTCAAATTAAGATTACAAAAGAAGATATTTTACAAGGGTATCGAGTATACACAATAAAAAAAGCAAGCCGAGAGTGAATGATCAATAATGTAAGTTTAAAAAGTTTGAAAGTTAATCAAGTCATTGCTGAAGTCAAGTAATTGCTGTTACACTAATCCCTCATCAGATAGTCGGGAGAGTTTTATTATGAAACAAAATAATAATTTCCAATTTCTTACAAATCCTCTGGTATATTGATGAAGTAGTGGTTCCTGCCCAGATGCTACATCTGCAAGAGCATTTGTGACGTAAGCAGGTGCTGGAAAGTCTGGAAATCCTTGTCCCAAGTTCAATGGCTTATGTTCAATAGCTAACTGACCAAATTCATTCCTGAAATGGATTCAACAATGAGAGATGTTTTAGTTTTCAAACATTAAAGAGCCGAATAGAAAAAGGAAGTTTATGCTTTTCTTCTGTATTTTAAATTATTCTTCAATAGCAAAATAGTTTATAAGAAAATAGAACTCTGACATAAGACTGAAACATATCCACATAAGATAAATCATAACTCCTATTTTTAACAATCAAGTTACAAAAAAATTAGGACTATTGAAAATAATGAGATAAAGTCATGGAGTTTGAGTCTAAAAATTATAATGGAGGAATTGAACTTTATACTCTGGAGAAGTTTGCTTCATAGTTATTCAATATGGAGACAGTTGTACACCTATATTCCTAAAATAACTAGTCAGCTAGTTGGTTAATAATTTACTAGTCAACCCAAAAGCACTATAACGTTATGAAAATTCATTCTTATGCTATCATTTCAAGTGAATTATCACATCAACCTAAATTAAAACTAGATTATATAGATTTATTGTTTGTGAAATATTTGTTGAATTAAAGATTAGGAGATTGTTGAGGGTGTTGTTTACCCTTGATTCAAGTCACAGAATAAATCCTCAATGAATTAATTATTCCATGAGATAAGCATAAAACTAATTTTCAAATGCCTTCCTTTATTAAAAGGTTTCAGCACTTTTTGTTAATTACAAAACATCCAACTCTTGGTCTAATTGTTGATTATGATGCTATTAAAATAAACAAAATCAACAACACAAAGTCAAGACTCAATTGTCAAAATCATGGTTATTACTAGATATTATAAAAAGCTTAATGTGTACACCAATAAGTAAGTAAGTTACGCTAAGCAAGACACTCAATTGATGAAAATGCACTAAATTTACATAAAAAACATTTACTTATATTGATTGATGATTCACTGACCAGACACTGTTTCCTACAGTCTTGTAACGATCAGGCAGCTCGAATTTCTCCCCAGACATTTCAGACAATAGTTTACGAGAAGCCAAATTCTCAAATAAATTCGAAGAAACCAATAAACGTCTCGCCAAACTTCTAAAACAGCAGTCAGCAATTAACATCTACGACAAAATAATTAATATTATCAGTAGATTACTGCTTAGTTGAAATATGTGACACTAACAATCCCTGCACACTGCACACTAAGTTACTTGACAAAGATAAGAAAGTGCTCAACTCAATATGAATTTGTCTACTAAATTGAGAATTTCTGCAGTTGAAAGCTAAAATCCGAAATAAATTGTGCCACAGAATGCCTCAAGTTAATAAATTTAATAGGCTAAATATTATCACAATTGTTAGTGTCGGTGGATTCATACTACATAGCACACAAATCAATATCCTCCTTCTAATTGAAATTTTATTGGTTTCTCAACAATACAAGAACCAATTAAGTTCATGCATAAAAACTTAAGGAGGAAAAACTCGTGATAGACAATAAAACACACTCTTGATTCTACAAAAATGAAATAATCAACTGACTGACAGGGGTTATATACCTTACAGAGAGATCATCTACAATAACAGTAGCCTATGTAAGTTAATAACCTTGTACAAACAAGAATTGAGAAAACACATTAACATGAATTTATTGAACTTGACTCATGAAAAGTGAGGCCTTATCAATAATCAATATTACTTGTTGAAATACAAAATACAAATTATAAAATTTGAAGGTTATAAAATGTGATGTGCCCGCTTGGACAGCTGATTGAATTGAATCGATCATGGGTGGTCGACTAAATTCCAAATATCGACAGTGTAAAAACTATGAAAATAAAAAATAAAGTTTTAAACTCAAATTATTTTTATCATGCTCTTTTTTATCTAATAATGCATTGTTATGAACAATATAAATATTTAATCTAAAAAAAATATGACAAAAGTTTTAAACTAATATTAATCTGACGGCAATATAACAACGACAGAACGGAGAAAGTGCAATTAGTGCATGAACACTGAACAGCGGCATGAAGAAAGGAGAAGAAGTTAGGAGAAGGTATAATATAAATTTATTCAACTAATAGCATACAAGTTTAGTTTAAACATTGCTTGAAAATTAATGTCAAAATGTTTGCATAAATTAGTTGTAGGCTAAACGAAATAGGTTAGTAATTTTCACAAAATTGCATCTCATAAATTGCATTGGATGGCGATATTTTGAAATCTTCATCAACATATTTTTCTATAGCCCAGGCTATCTGCTAAGTTCTTTATTATTTAGCCAAATCTTAGAATTTTCAGAAAGCGTCTATCACCTGGAATAATTTGATATAGGTTATCATTTTTGATGGACCTACTTCGTTGCAAGTTTTGTTAGGTTAAATTTTTCGAGCCGTTGGTGCCCATGCGTGAATCGTTGTTAATTTTTTGTTAATTTACGTCAAATAACTTATATTCATTCAGGAAGTCTTACTCGCTTACCAACATTTGAAGAATTTATTACAACTTCAATTTCAGTAAATTACCATACACAATACACATGTCCTTCCTTGAGGCAGGCCATGTCTTGCTCAAGGCAGGCTATTTTGAACAACTATTTTTCAACACATTGATGAATTGTATAATGATGACAAGTTGATAGGTCAGGAATCGTGATCTTTTAACAAACTTGTTTGAAAATGTTTTCGAAATTATTTTAATATGATTATCATGGTCAAAGGTAAGTTATAGCAAGTGAGGCTAAAGGGGACCGCCTACTGAAAGGTTATATTTTATTCATTTAACCCTCCGGTAATCGCGCCCTACTGAATCACACGAGCAGTCGCGTGTTGTAATTTTAACAATATCAAATTTTCTTAGTGCTATCATTGATTTTAGATAGAATTTTTTCTATCTAAAATCAATGGTGTTATGTACTCAGTATACTGTCTAAACATATTTCTCGATTGTATAGTTCTTATTTCTATATCCTTGAATTATTTTATGAATGTAAAACTCATTGGAAAAGATAAATTGATCACAATATGAAGTTTTTTGAGTGTTTCTTACACCAAAAGAATGAATTCTTGTCACAATTCATTGATCAGATACGTTTTTTGTTCTAACACACAGATAGCATGCAGGTTCCTTTTTTTTAAGTAGGTGGTTCATTAGAAGAGGTAACTTGTTTTTCAAGTTCCTTGTACTGCTCCACATAAATTAATATACAGAGTGTTTCAGAACTCCCTACCAATACTCTAGGGCATTGTTCCTGGTCAAAAACCATATCTAAATATCATATTTAAATTGTCCAAAAGTCCTTAGTCACTCACACTTTGTCATTTACCACTGCCATTTTGTTTTTTTCACTTATTATTTTTTTTCTCAATAATGGTGAAACATATGGAATTGAAACTTTGCACCAACATTTATGACAACTGACCGCTAGAGGCTGGTTGCAGTGCATCCTGGACTTGCGGCTAAAGTCTGTTACAACAATGCAACAGTCTCCGTCTGCTTTGCATGTTATTTTTAAGCGATTTTAGATCATTTTGTGTGAATTTTAAAGACAGTGAAAGTAACCTCCAGCGGTAACCTATCACTAAAGCTGCCATATCTCCGTCAATATTGGTCCAATCTCAACAAATAGGGTTTTAATCGATTTGTAACTGAATTTACTAAAAAAAAGTTATGTTGTAAAGTATTCGTAATATCAACGGTTCTCGAGTTATTCAAGAAACAACATTTCAAATGGCCGTAATTTTGTTTTATGGATTTGTAAAATTGTCATAAATTTTTGTAGAGACCGCGAGGTGAAACATGGACCTTCCACTCCCACTTCATGTGACCGAACACTGAAATTTTTAGGGTGGGGGTAGAAGTTTGGTCAGTTCGTTCTCGGCAGCCGATACCTTAGCTTCGAGTCCGGGTGGGTTTTATTGTCTGTAAAGAAAACATAGGCGAGAAGAGGGCAGTGACCTAAGTGTCTCGAATCCAACAACAGCTGAGGGGAAGGCGAGCCGAAAGTTTTCTACTGACCGTATGCATGCAGAGTGAGAGCGAATGATTTGTGAGAGAGACACTCCCATCCCTACCATGCCAGTCACTCTTCAACCGTTAGAGGGGTTGAGGTTCATGTTTTACCTCGCGGCCTCTAGCTTTGTCTAGTTGTCATAAATGTTGGTGCAAAGTTTCAATTCCATATGTTTCACCATTATTGAGAAAAAAAATAATAAGTGAAAAAAACAAAATGGCAGCTGTGTGAGTGACTAAGGACTTTTGGACAATTTAAATATGATATTTAGATATGGTTTTTGACCAGGAACAATGCCCTAGAGTATTGGTAGGGAGTTCTGAAACACCCTGTATATCCAAATCCCTTGGCAATCATCTTCTTTGAGCTCTTGTTGCCAGATGCCCACTCAATAGAGCAAACTTCGGCAATGAAACCTAGGCACTACTCACACCTGGAAACTTCACATCGAAAAGCAACTCATCGCTCGGCAACTCAGCGATGAAGCAGTTGCTTGTCATACTTACATCCACTACTCTAGTTGCCAGAGTTGCTGTTCGACTACTATCACAATATTCTAAAAATAAATATTTTGAGAATTTTATAACTCTGCATTGATATTTTTTCATCAATTATTGGTTATTGAATTCTTGTTCGTTCATCAAAAGACTTGGATATTACTTGAATTTTCTAATTTGATATTCAATTCTCAAAAAGTAGATAAAATATCACGAAGGTATTTCAAGAACTGATAACAATTCCATGAATATTTAGAATTTCAAAAAAAATCTGTTGTCTAGGGTCCATACGCACCATCTTTGTTTAAAACTAAGATTACATTATTCAATTCAGTATTACAGCTCTTTGTATTTTATGGCTGGGTTTCATGATTCCAGTAGACGTTCAGGTTACTGCAGGCAGGTTACCTGAAGCAGGTAAACTGAACCGTGTGGACACTTACTTAACAGGTTAATTGCTTTTTCAGATTATCTGCCTCCCTGTTGGCTTATCCAGTCGACCTGCCCGAGGAGTAGACTACTTGAACAGGTCGGTCTTCCCAACCAATCAAAATGCTTGTCACTGGAGGTGTTGAGGTTATGTTCTAATTGGGTTTACTTTCAGTCTCTTCGTATGTTCATTCTGTTTGACTGTACTGTTCGAATGATATCAACCAAATATCATCATGCGAAATAATATCTTCTGTCATTTTGACATTGTTCTGTGTCAGTACTGGCAAAATTCTTTTTTGTCGTGTGACCAGAGGAGAGGCAGGCTGCCAGACAGGTAACCTGCCTCTGCCTCCAGGCAGGTAATCTAACTCCAGTAACATGAACTTCTACTGGAATCGTGAATTCCATTACGGTATTAATTAAGCCTATTATCATCTGTTTAAAAATTCTCGTTACTGAAAAATAGTCTCGTTCAATCATTCCAAAACAGAATATCGTACAGTATATTATTTTTCGATAATAATATCATCTTGCAATGGAAAAACTGTGCTTTCTAATTTATTGGAAATTTTGTGTTTTTCAATTTGTATTGCATGTCAGGGGTTTTAGAACTAAAAACCTGTTTTGTTTTGTGTCGTGTGCTATGGTTTTAATAGGATGTATCACTTTGAATTTCAATTTTCTTTTGTCCATTATTAGTAAGCCTAACATTGATTCCATCAAATCATCAATCATTTTTCTAACATACTTGCATGAATTTTTAATTGTTTGTTAGGCTACCAATCACTCTTTACTTAGGCTAGGCGTACACCGGTTAGTCAAGACAAGACGAGATTAGTCACGTTTAGTCACAGTACTTCACATAGTTGCTTATGAAGCAACACACACCGATTAGTCATTGCATTGGTGTATGCTGCTTGAATGTCTTTTACTTGAATGTCTTGTCTTGTTAGAATATCTTGTACATATTAATAATATTTCACATTAAATTTTAATCTCTTATTCACATTTTTTTCTTCATAAATATTGTATATCCAATACATTCAAGTAGCTATTAACACTTTGGAGCCTAATGATATTATAACTACTCGATTTCAATCAACAAATAAATCGATATAGATCAAATTAGTTGGACGAAGTTTAGTTGAGTTGAACTAAGTCTATTTGTAATAATATATTTGCTTCTTATTAAGAAAAATCATAATATTAAGAACAACAATCATATCGATAAACTTATGAATAAAATTCAAGGAAGGTCCCATTACTTTTTTAGAGTGTATCATACGGAATTTTCAATATGAAAATATTAATTTTATATGAAACAGTTGAAAAGCGACGTGTGAAGTAAGGAAAATTTTTATGTGAACACAGAGGGGCTAATTGATTTCGAACACTTCTTTCACGTTTCTCGAATGAAGCTTACTCAATTGTTACAATGTACATAGAAATTGAGTGTGATAATGGAGAAATAATAGAATACAGTATGATAATAGAGGTAAATTAAGTGTATTTATTTGTGCCCGTCTTGAACAAATGTGATCCATTATAAAAATTAATTTATTCAATGATTTGGAGGCGAAATATGAACAAAACTCTGTATTTGTACAATAATAATCATGCGGTACAGTAGTCTTCACAGTGCCTTTGTGTAATTGAAAGAGCATGTAGACGAAGCATAGAATACGAGACGAAGGCGGGGTGATATTGATGCCGGCAAAACAATTGGACTCGCATTTCACAATTCAGTACTATTATAAGATAAGCATACATAGTACATCACCATCCCATTACCCACGCAGCAGCCTAGAGCTCATGTGGGCATCACTCTCGAAAAAAATATGGCGGCTGCAGCGTAGTGAAGCATATACAATATTATTCTGTTATATTCCAATATTATTCTATTCATCCTAGCTCTGGACTCATTTGTTTTGACATCGCTTGAAAATAGATCTTTTAGAGCGATCTCGGGAAATATTGTAGAGGTGTACTGCTAACTGAACTCAAGTTTCGCTGAAATTTATAATTGGCCAAGAGAGTGTAACGGGTGTTACATCTTGCCATATAGCATTGTCATGGGAAACTAAACATAGTTGACTGAAACACTTCTAGGTCCAGTTATTTTCTTGTTAAAACCTTTCACGTTTCATATTGAACTTAAATTCAAAATTTGTTATCGGTTTGTAAATCGGTGATATGATTAATTGATATCAAGTGTGGTCTGAAACACGGAACATATTAATTTATAATTTAATAACCTAGATTTAGGATGTTCATATATTGTACAAAGTGATGGAGGAACATTATTCGTATGAAAGCCTGTTCACTTCCCTTTCTAGTTTCACTTGTACATGGTTGAATAAATGAATAGGTTATACAGGTGTAATAAAGCAAAATGTATTCACTTGGAAATGCGGTTGGAATAAGGATAATTCACTGGGAATTGAAGGTTGAGTGGTAGATAGGACTTTCTAGTCCCAACTTCGTCTAATGATGATTTTTTTAAATGCTCCTGAGTAAATTAGGTTACTACTGCAGGCCTACTTGTATACCGCCTATATTATTTAAAATAATTCCAATTATGGATTAATAATGACTAAAAAAATTTATTCGAAATTGTGAATCATTAAAAAAAAATAACTAATCCAATGTTGATAAAAGCAGAGACACTGTGGCTCTCTCATGTTTGGACAGGTCCCCATATCGAATCCAAGTAAGGTCATCGTATTTTTTCAGATAAAATCTTGCCGTTCAAACACAGTCAAGATGGCAACGCCTTTAATTGAGTTCGAGGATCCTGAAAGTGGTGAGAGAAGCAGTGTCATAGACTTGGCAATTGAACGGCAGCTAAAGGAACTGTCGAAAGTTGATCGTTCAACTGATAGCTCTTCGAATCCAACTTCAAGCGCACAGACTACAACGTGTTTATTGGATCTTGATTTCATTGGTACCGCCGAAAAAAGTGAACCCATTCAACAGAAAGGCAGTATCAATTCAACGAGTGCTCAACTAATTTCAAACGACGTTTCTTCCACCGCTGATGTACTAGTTAGCAATAGTGTAACTTTGGATAAACTAGTTGACATTGGTGTACCATCAGACTGTCAAAAACAAAACACTCTAATGAAACAAGAAGGACATTCAAAGAATGGGCCTACTCTTGAATTTCTCGCCAGTGAATTTAAAAAGAATGCAATAGTGATTTGTGATAGAGATCCAGAAAAGTCGAATGGCTTACCTAAAGAAACTGTAATTCTTTATGCCGATCCAATTAGTATGTTGTTTCAATATGCTTCCAAGCATAGACTGAAAAATCCTTGTTTTGTTGAAGAGAAATTTGATAAATCCTTCAGAGTTAAGTGCTCATTTTCGGGTGTGGAGGGGGAGGGTGCCGGTCACAGAAAAGCAATCGCGAAAAAGCAAGCGGCCGAAAATTGTTTGAAAAATTTCAATACTGCAATGCTCAACAAACATCCCATCGAGCTTAGTAAATTCACAAAAGAGCCCGATACAGTTTCAACATTGACAAATATCAACAAACGTATCAACAATAATTGTAAACCATCAAACGCTATTGGCGAGCTGTACGAACATGCAGCGAAATTTCTGAACGCCAGACCCCAGTTTGAAAGCAGTGAAGAAAACGGTCGCATACGTACATACACTGTTACCTGTTCGTATTTGTCCTACAGCGAGTCATGTACGGATAAATCCAAACAGAAAGCAAAAATGGAAGCTGCTTCCAAAGTTTATGAAAAGTTAATGAGTGACAGCAAGTAGAAATTATGGGAGTTAAGACTTATATCAAATTATGCTTCAATTTGATTGTTTTTGTAAAGATAATCAATCATTTAGTCAGCCTGGAAATACACAAGCTAAAATGTTTAATGAAGGAAGCCGCGTTTACAGGTTGCCAGCCACCTAGTTTCAGCGCTAATTTCTGAAATTTGAAGTATGAGAACACTTATTTTTTCTTGTAAATGGTACCATAAGTGGCATTATGGTATTGTAGTTGGTATTTATTCTCATAAATTCTTACAAATGAATTGACTAGTGTATGCCGTTCGATTGGCAACCAGCCAGAGTTAATTTCTAAAATTTGAGAAGGCTTTTTTTTCTTGTAAATGGTACCATAAATGGCATTATGGTATTAGAGTTAGTATTTATCATCTCGAGATTCTCATGAGTAAATCAACCAGACTTTATTAGAGTTTCAAAATAATTTATGAAAATAGATTCTTCTTGTCACTTTTGGTACCATCTACAAGAAATCTCATCCACAAACTTCAGAAATTAACTTGCTGGTTGCCAATCGACCAGCATACGCTAGTCGATTCATTTGTAAGAATTTCAAGATAATTTATGAGAATAAATACTAACTATAATACCATAATGCCACTTATGGTACCATTTATAAGAAAGAAGCTTTTCCATGCCTGAAATTCCATAAAATAAAACTGAAACTGGTCGACTGCCAATGTGTGAACATGGCATTATTTATCAAACTCATGTATTCATTTTATTAAGTGTTTTTTGTCATCAATATATTTTTTGTTATGTAAGAATAACCCTGAAAACGATATTATCCTGAAAAAGATGTTACATTGTAACTAGTCTCCTAGAACATTTTTATCGCGGCATAATACATGCCGTGTGTGTTCAGATGCTGTGAATAATTGATTTTCAACTAATTTTTTCAGAGGCCTTTGTAAAATATTCATACGTTTCTTGAAAGTCAAGTGCCTTTACTCTGCAGATAACTCCACAAAGAACATTGCAGTATTCATGCACAGATATCTCGGTAGAGTTATAGAAGACAATACCTTATATCTGTGCATGAATCCTGCAATGCTCTTTGTAGTGTTACTTGTTGGATTGAATGAATTTATACATTTCTCATTCAAATTTACCAATTTTTAGAAATAAGGTGGCCTTTTCAAGGCTAATTGATAGTGAGAATACTTGAAAAAAAGCATTAAAATAACTACCAAATTTGATAGTTATAAAGCTTGAAGTACTGATTAATTTGTGAAACTAATGCCCGGTTTTTCAGTCGTTCAATAAACTTATTGAATCAATAACTTTTTTTGCATTTGAAAACACATGGTTATTGATTCAATAGTGCTATTGGATCCATATACTGTCTATTGAGCGACTGAAAAACCGGGCATAAATGATATTGTTGTTATTTGATTATCTAAATATAAGTATTTATGTTTTGTTCAATAAATTATCATGTAACTTACTGTGAAATATTTTTGTTATCAGAATATAAGCATATAATTTTCAAATGTCTAAATCATTGTGTTCATACCGAATTCTGGGATAAATATAATATATATTATTAATTATTGAGAAGTATTTGAAACATTATTCTGAGAAAAAATGTATTCTCCAAAATTGGTTAAAAATTGAATTGTACTAAATTATCATGAAACATGAGGATTGAACGCATTCTGTCGTATCATACGATAAAAGAGAATACAGTACAATAAAATTAATTCTAATTTTGAAACGATCTGTATCAGGCAACTGAAGTACAGGTATGCTTACATTAATTCACAAACATGTAATCATTTAAATGCAACATCTCACACATGTGGAATGTTGAAACAAAACTGTATTAATTCAAAATATAGCATAATTATGAGGATTTTTTGAAGCTTACAAACATTGTGAGAGCGAATGTTTCTGGACATGTCAAACATGTAATTCATTCCTGTGTACGAATTTTAACGTACATTTAGAAAACACATAATTGTATATTGTTCAATTTTGAAGTTAGAGCTAGGAATAAAACTGCTACAAAACTATGCTGATTCCAAAGATTTTCTATTTTTACTATAATAATAATGAATTATTATTTTGTTGAGTACTTGTTTTGAATTCTGAGTACGTTTAGTACACTTGAACATAAATTAACAGTAGTTGCGATAAGCACAACCCCAATTTATTATAGCTTAGATTACAGAAACAAGTATTCATCACACTATACAGAACGTTCTGATAATAATAATTATAACAAACTTGTTATTGAAATAATGGGTTCTATACTGTATTTGCTAATATTACCATAGACTAACTATACAGTCTATGTTACAAGTTAGTCTATGATATTACAAACATACATTGTCTAAAAAGGGTAGGAGATGAACTTTGAATCCGAAACTACTTCACTCAGGTAATGGCTGGATTTCACGATTCCAGTAGTAGACGTTCAGGTTACTGGAGGCAGGTTACCACCTGAAGCAGGTAAACTGAACCGTGAGACCACTAACTTGAACAGGTTAAGACCAGAGCAGAGGCAGGCTGCCAGGCAGGTAACATGCCTCCAGTAACCTGAACGTGCACTGGAATCGTGAAATCCAGCCATAACATAAATAACAGATAGGTACTGTAATGATCAATTTTTCAAGTTGAGCTGCACTGTCGTTGATAAAAAATTCAATTGTCAGTACATAATAATATGGCTGATTGCCATTGTTTCATTAAACTTGAAATACCGGTATCTTCAACTTGAACTCTTTTAACGTAAAATAGATGGTATCGTTCAAGTTCTATTTCTTCTATTACAATCAACTCGAAATGAGAGTTTATACATTTATTTACAAAAAAAATCAAAGTTGTTGAAGTATTCAATCTGTACGGCTCATACCGTTTATATTTGATTTTGAAATTATTCTTATCCCTTTATTCTCACATAAATTATTAATCTCAGTTTTATTTTCTTTTTACCTTTATTATCACCTTATTCTTAATGAAATCATAGTAATCGTCTCAATTGGAACGAATAAGATCGATCAAGCCGTCAGATTATTCTATTAAGGTACCGTATTGATAAGATATTAATATAAGTTATCTCTTGTTGATTGAGAGTTGAGAAGGCTATAAAGCAGTCTTTAATTGCCAAAAGCTGAGTTGTTTCTCGTGTCTCTGCTATGAAGGAACATGATTATTGTGATTTCTTCAACTATTTTTAAAATCTATTATTATTGTGTAGACTAATAAACTCACTGCAGACTTTTCATGCTGCAGATGAGCAGTCAAAATCTCAGTTTTATTTTCCAGTTACGGTAAGTTACACAACTTACTTAATTAAAAACTGGTTGATCTAAAATCTCTACTATTTCTGCATGGGAATAGACTACTGAATCTTCTTCTTTCATACTTGGTCGAAATTTTATCTACTTTCTTACATATATATCTGTTCAACTTCTAGTTTACTGTTTTTCTTTTGTATTTCTCGATTCTTCTGTGTAGCTAGTGCTTGGGTTTTACTAAGATTTGCAACCAACAATTTTTCTTAAGGATTTCCATTTTTTTCCTATTTTATAGGAATTTAATTTATCTATTTCTGTTCCTATTTATTTAATTGATCAGAATTTTAGTAGATGTAAATCTGAGTTAATGGAAAGAAATCTTTGAATGAAAGCATAATATTACCAATGCTTGGACATCTTTGTAGTGCATTTATGATTTACGTACTGCATTTATTATGTAGTGGCTTGTTATTGCTTTTTCTTTATTTTATTAAATTGAATGCTGAAAGTCAGATTGAAAAAACATTTTCCATTAACATAGGTAGGCCTACTCACTATTTATTTATTCTTCATACCGTAGACCAAGCTTTTACAGTAAAGAGTAAAAATTCTTTACAAAGATAAATATAGCCTGACTGTAAAGAATTGTTAGATAGGCTACCAAGTCATCTGTAGGTCCATTCATCTCTCATCATCATCCTTCCCACCCACGCACAAGCCTAGAGCATTTTATGACGTGGGAATCATCCCCAGCAAAAAAATCGCAGTTTTTCACTTTTATCTGTAAATTATCTTGAAAAGCACCTCTTAAGGTAAGTTGGCGAATGGGCTCTCTCTTGGTTGCCAATATTCAATTATCTGAGGGGTGCTATAATATATTAAAAAAGTTTAAACATATTTTTGTTTGATAAATCTTATTTGAAAGGATGAGAGCATAAACGCAATGGAAAAGAAAAATTCACAAGAACGACACATTTGTGGTATTGAGTACCTATTATAATAAGTAGCATTATTTTATATTTCTATTGTGGTAGATAACCTTATCTTATCTATTGGTATTTAATATTATAAATTCTCTAGTCGGTCAACTTAATTATGAGAATAATTATTAATTCATAAGCATAAATACCAATTACAATACCATGATAGAATAATGTTTTTAATTTATAAGATAAAAAGAGTCCCCAAATCTAAAATTTAAGAAATTAATAATGAAAACATGTTAGCATGGCATTATTTTCTGAGGGGGGGGGGGCTGCGCTTGATAGACACTGTCCTCATCCCCACCACTATAATTTGTTCACAACATACCAATACTAGACGTCACTCCGAGGACTCAGGACTGAAGGCACTACCGCACTAGACTGAGATGTGAAAATGCTTCAATCTTATTTTTGAATAAAATTTTTGGGTAAGCACTATCAATACTCGTATATTAATATGTTCATGTAGTCTATATTCTCGGCTTGAATATATAACTTGCTGGCCACCACAGTTATCTAAAATTATTTTGTTTGGCTGCTTTTTCTGACCCTAGAATCGTGAAAATTATGGACTTTAAATTTCTTGTTGCTAAGTATTTAGCATGTCTTTCTTACAATGAATGAATGGAAATTTTACAGTGATAAACCTGTAACTTGATAATTAGGGTTCAAAATAATTGTTGAATTGAGGTTAGGTCCTTGTACCTTCGAATAAAATAACAAAATTGCTTTCATATTGATGAATTTCAGTGTCGATATTTGTTCGGGGTTATCTGCGTGATGGTTTCCGTCAATTCAAACCAAACTTAGCTTCTACATCGCTACTTTGAGAAAAGAGAGATAGATGCTGTGTGTCGTCGATCCACTTGGACGCAGTTTTCGAGTATCAACAAGTTTGGTCTACCTTGACGCCGTTTCATTGCTCGCTTGTACATAAAATGAAGAACAATATTAGCAGATTAATTTAGAAGGTATGTTCAACAAGTTGATTTTAAAAAGTTCAGACAGACAATTAGGTTTAGTTTGTGGCAGGGCTATTTATATTGTTAATCGAATTATGAAATGGTTGAAAATCTGCTAAACTAAGTTGATGGGCTTTACACTTAGTAGCCCCAACTTTAATTATTTTTCAAATAACTTGAATAACCGCCACTTGAAGTTTTTGGTTTCAGCATAGACTAACTCTATGGTTAGTTTGGTTAGTCTATGCTTTTAGTGCCAGAATAACATGCCAAATTGATTTTGCCAAACGGAAATTTGAAGCCAGCCAGAATTTTTACCTGCTAATTAGCTTGGCAGGTGAAGTACAATTATTCAACCAAATGAATTCATGTGACGGTACTAGATTACTATTTATAGGCTACTTAATTTTATAGAGTTTGATTTTAAATTAACTTATCAATTGCGTTCAGACTGTGTGGCAAAACTTCCTACACATTTAAATATATTATAGGTTCTAACACTTCAATAATCACCCACCATATCAAAGCCTCACCACTTAATTGATATGATGATACATCAAAAATTTTTGGCGGAAAACTGAAATAAAATATGCCATAAAAAATATTTGAGTTCATAGGTACATCTCTGCTTTATGAACTTACATATAGGATGTAGGATCGCTTTCATTACAATTAGAGACAAGGGGTGGATAGCAGATTTTATCTTTTTGTAAACATTCATTTTTGCTAGTTATAGGCAGCTATACTCAATCAATATCTAGCAATTTATTCGCTAGATATGCAATGAAATACAATGAATTTCTATACGGTGATTACATTGATGAAGCAATTACCATTTTAACCAGTATTTTTACAATATTGGGAACCCAACAGTAGGCACTCATTTAGCATATTTATTGCAAAACTTATTTTATTTCCTGAATTGAATACCAACTCTTACCCAGATTTATTCGTTAAGAATTTATCTGAACTTTGTTTTTTGGAAAAAATAGGTACGCTACCACCAATTCACATCTCCAAAGATTCTTCTATAATATTATTCCTCTTGAATTCATATAATTTCATCTTGAACACTGTAGATCGACAATGAAATTCAGCAAACATAGGTCTATTTGCAAAAAAACTTTTCCACATAAATTTATAGAATACTATTAAGATAGTTTAAATAGGAAAGTCTAGGACATTCAACCATTCCACAAATGCTCCCCTCCCAGAGCAGAGCTCGGTACCCGGATATTTTATTTGAAAACATCGCTGATGGAAGTGACGAGTGTTAAGGGTTGACCATCAATTTCAAATTTAAATAAAAATAGAATCAAGTGTATAGATAATTTGGATCACAGTTGGATTCAGTGGTAAGATAGATGGATTAAAATGCCCGTAATTAATAAATTTCTCATAACATAACATGTTTTGCTACATAGTGTAAACGCATCTTTAAAGAGATCACTTGCCTCACTTGATTGTTCCTAGACTTTCCACTTATTTGATTATTGAGATTATGAAAGTACAAATTGCACAACAGCACTAAATGCATTACAGCTTGGTTGACTTATATAAATTTAAAAAATCATACTGCCATTAACCTGTATTGTTTTTATTTGTATTAGACGTTAACGGTGAAATGTCACGTTCCATGACAATGGATTGTCGTCAAACTCACTCTTTATGCGATGTCAGTCGTCGCAAGGTTAAGTTTAATTTGACGGAACCCGATCTCGATGTCAGTGAATGTCTTTCGACACTACTTGATTAATTCATCAATGTCTATACAATTTTGGTGTTATTCTACAGCGTTCCTCATTATTCAGTTCAAGAGCTTTAAACTCGTTTCATCAACTGCAGGTGATCGCTGTGCATTTTATTTCATTTGTCAGAAAACACGCTAAAAACAGACTACCTACAACAAGCATTTTTGAAAAATCTATGCTTGGTGACGGTGACCAGTAAAGACCACCAAACCATTCCTGTAGTATACAGGTACTTTCCGTTCTATTTAGGCCCACAGCTTTAAAGCATGTTTTTTTATTTTTGTTAATCTTCCTTTCAAGGTCTCCAAACCCCATGTTTGGGTTATGATAGTAGATGGCTTGTGTTTACTAAATACACTGACTTTTCAGAATGATTATTCTTCTGCAGTAACTAAAGAGTAGTTGAATAAAATTCACTCACTTTTTGTAGTCTATAATACAGAGTGATTCAAAAAGAATACCACAACTTTAAAAATTTGTATGTTATGGTAGAAATTCATTGAACCTTCTGTTATACATCTTTACAAAGAGTATTTAAAGACGTTTTTTCACTCACAAACAAGTTCAGAGATGTTCAATATCACCCTTCCAGACAGTCGAGCAATATCAACCCAAAAACTCCCCCAAACTCTTTCCACTCTCACTGTAGCATATCAGACGTAACAGTTTGATAAGCTGCTGTTATTTCTTGTCTCAAATCATCAATATCCATCCACCATTGATGATTTGAAACAAGAAATAACAGCAGCCATCCAAACTGTTACGCCTAACATGCTACAGATAGTGTGGTACAAGTTTGAGGGAGGTTTTGGATTGATATTCCTCGAGTGTCTGGAGGGGTCATATGGAACATCTCTGAACTTGTTTGTGAGTGAAGAAACGGCTTTAAATACTTCTTGTAAAGATGCATAACAGAAGGTTCAATGAATTTCTACCATAACATACAAATTTTTAAAGTTGTGGTATTCTTTTTGAATCACCCAGTATATTTGAAGCTATAAATCAGAAACACAAACTACAATCATAGAATCATTATTATTTCTCAATGTTACTCGAAATATGATTAAAATGACCACAGCCTGTATGCAAAGGCAATGTCGTCGAACTGTAGACTGAACTACAATACTTTCAGTGTTCCATCAGAAATAGCAGCACAGGACGCTGCGATGTTGTCACGTAACTTGTTTATTATAGCTGGTTTCTGTATGTACACTTCATTCTTGATAGTCCCCCATAGCCATAGGAAGAAATCTAGCCGTGTTAAATCTGGTGACCAGTGATGGTACTATCAAAGAAGAAGGGACTAATCAAACCACGTTATGAGGGACCGCACCAAACATTATTCCTGGGTAGATTTACAGGTTTCTCTACAGTCTACACGAACATGAGGATTGTCAGGGGCCTATAGACACAATTTTGATGGTTTGCAGTCCCGTCAAGTTTAAACTGTGTCGCATACACATGAGATTAGTAAGAGTAATTTTTTTGTAAAATAATTATTGAATTACAAATAATGAGCACATTTTGTTGAACTACTCTGTATATTTATATTATTATCTAATCACTCCAGGCACCTATTTGGATGAGGGTTCTTATTTTTTAAGCTTACTCTCTTCAATTCAATAGTACAAGCCAATAGATTAGATTAGGCTCGGTTAAAATCCTATCCATTCTTTCCTCCTGAAATGTGAGTTACCAGCGTCTTCCTTTCATCTTGTCTTGAAAACTATTGAATACTTCAATGGTAATAATAGACTGAACAGATAATATGAAATGAGTTCAATGTAATTATTAATTAGCCTAATTGAGGATGCAATTCTACTTTTTTCATGAGCTAATGTTTTCCAAAATTCAATTGAACTACTGTACTTTTGTTAGTTTAATTTTATTTTAAAGAGTTTGTTTCAATAACAAAGTTTATCTATTTCAAGTTATTGTTAAATCTTGTTTATTAGTCAATATTAATCCCATATCGGAAAACCTAGAAACATGGAATGGAATATCTTTTCACTCATATTTTCTTATACAATATCGTCTTTCTAATAAATCTTGTCAAAAATTCGAGTTAAAATTTACAATCATTTTTTCCATCAGTTGACCGAACAAAGTTTTCTCATGACAATGCTATCTATAAATTGGAATTATAAAATGTGTTTCTCTTTGCAGATCGAATGGGAGAAGTTTTTCTTTAGTTTTGATACCTCAGAAACTTGTGTGGAAGAAAAATTCTTACTCTTCAATTAATTCAGAATGTTGCCTCATCGAAATGAATCAACTCGTACCAAGCACTAAATTCAGGTAATGTCTGTTTTTATTATTATTTTACTCTGGGCTTTTTCTAGTTTATGAGGTTCAGGAACTCTAAATTTTTCGCTTAAGCACACAATCATAGTCTATACCGTACTCTATACTATAGGGTAGGTGTAGACCTACTTATTTGTCGACTCCTATCTCTATGTAGGCCTAAATGTATGAATAGCCAATTTTTGTACAAATATGAATTCAAAACATTCAATGTTAATAAAAGTTTGTTCCTAAATAGTTATTTATTGATAAAATATTATATGCCTAGCAAAGAGGTACCGGAATGCCGTTATTATGAATCTCGTTATCGATATGCGGGGGGTAGTTTCATCTCAAGTCAAGTTCAAGTCCATCTGTTTTAGCCCTAGCGCCCACTGAGGTGGAGTGGTGATGGCGTGGCAACACGCTAAATATTGACATATGAAACTAAATGAAACAGCGAACATCGAGGTGATGTTTGCAACATTTGCAACCTCCAACATAACAGAAATAATAGTATAGGCTAGTCCTTTCTATGTGTGCTTCTGAAACTCAACATTTGTTAGTGTTTAACAGCAACTTTGAAAAACAATCACAACATTTCGATCTATTTATTCATTTTTTAATTTATACTAAGTTATTATACATAGGTCGAAGTTTACATGTAAAGTATAGATGAAAAAGTTTTTTCTGAATCTCAAGTAAGTTATCATGAATGATTTTCAGAAGCGGATGTCTAAAGGCAAGGTAAATTTCATTTCATTTTGATAATTGTGAACAAAAATTCGAAGCCCTCTAACCATCATTGTTATTTTAAATTTAATTTATTAAACATCGAATTCAATTCATTTTACATCGAATATACCGTAATGTAAATTGTTATCAGTACCTTGTTGTTCAAACAGCTCATATTAAACACAGGTACCTACGACTTAATCTAGAATCAAATGCCTATAGTAAAAATCTAATTATCAGTTCCTTGATATACTATGTGTTGTGAATTCTTAGATGCTGTAACATTTTGTTTCAAATCTTTACAGAATCGAAACAGCGTATCCAGTTGAGGCTGAATGTGTATGCACAGCTCTTACTTTCCTCCGTGAAGACTCCCACGCAGCCCTATCCACTGTTTTCAGCCCTTGTTTTCAAGGTAAGCTTAATTTTTACAAGCGCAGAAGCTCCTCTTTTCCTCTTCCCAATAATAACATCTCTTCCATAAATAAATGCTATAAGAACATACTATACTATGTAAGAACAAAATACCTTGTTCTCGATTAAATTCTATGATTTTATATTATTCACAAATCACGTTGAGAATTTGGGTTTATGGGCAAGGGAGGGAAATGGCTCTAGTCTTTAGATTTCTGAACCCTTGAATGATTAAATAATTAATAAATTTGATCGCCTTGGATTTCATGTCTACAACAGGCTTCCACAATCATTGCTTCTTTCTGGATAGCACCTCGGAAGTGGTATCCATTTGGATCTCTGGATCAAGATTGATTGTTCGCGCACATAATATGAGTATTATTCCACGTTTTAGTTTAAAAATGATTTTATTTGAAAGTTAATAATATTGAAAAATCTTTAATGAAAGAAATCGAACTCTTGTAGTAGTTGTAGGCTTTTCGGAAAACATATATAATACTATGTTGATATGATTAAGAAATTTGATCTATTTCATTCAACAAAAATTGTTTCATATCCTTATGTCATCAACTCGGCTTTTAACATTTGAAGAACTCAATACAAAAAATGAGGAATGTAAGGTAAAAGCACTAGTAGTGGCCACAGTTGAGGATTTTTTTTAGTATATTAAGAACAGTGGGTCCATTTTAACAACTATCTCTTCTGAAACTCAGTGAGCATGTAGCCCAAATCCTCCCTAATTGTCTCATTCCCTGAAATAGCCAGAATTTCAATTTTTAAATAAAGTACCTATTAAATTTTACGTGAACCTCAATTTTCATTCAGTAGTGGCCATATGATGTCTTATGCTTTCTTATTAGTCTTTACTTATACTTATTGACAATATTCTATTTTAAACAGTCTTTGAGGGCATAACTCAAAATTATTTCAAGTTACACCAATCTCCATTAGGTGGTCGCTACTAGATTTTGAGAAATTTTATTAGTTTCAGAAGTGGCCACCCAGTGGCCACTACTGAAATATTCATATTTTTTGTTCTAGAAGTAGCCAGACAGCCTCACAGTCAAAATATCAGCTGTTTCTGGCTAGATACCTTCTGAGCATCATCTACACATATCATAAGATGATTACAGCACCAGAAATAACAATATTAACCAATTCTCTGGTCATAATTCAACAAGATGTAAACATGCCTTCTTACTGAAAAGCCTAAGCAAATATCAGAAACCGCTTGGTCAAGTGACGCAGCCATAATGAATTTTATTCATAAATATTTGTCATAATGATCTGCAAACTCCTACTCCTACTATTAGTCACTAGATAGCATAGGCTGTACCTCACGCAGGTTTAGAGGCCATTGGAAGGTCTCAAATCCTTATTTAGCAAAAGAAGTGGTCACTACCGGTGTGTTCACCTTAATTATTTATAAATTTTTAGAAGGCACCATTTTTCGATTCAACCATCCCCTTCCTTTATTGTGAAAGCATCTTTGAAACAGCTGAAGGAAACAGGCAGTCATTCTTTTTGTAATTTACTCTAGACTATTGTATTCTACTGCTGTTGATTCATAACCGTGCGTTTACACTATGTAACTTTGTTATAAAACATTTTGTATACAACAAGTTCTCTGTAACTTTTTTTATACAACAGCTGAAATTACACAAAAGTATTCATTTTGTTATATAACAATTGTAACATTTTTGTGAAACTTGTTATATAACAAAGTTACATAGTGTAAACGCACGGTAAGATTCAGTCATTACCCTCGAATTCGTAAATTTTTGACATTCGCGTTGGGCTTTCCATTTGAAAAATCGTACATCTAATTACTATGATGGAGTGTTTTGAATGATGAAATACCTGTTGCAGGTCGACAAAACTTCATACCGTAGACTACATAAATTTACCAGAGAGCATCATCGTGGCCCTGAGGAGATCAAAGAAACAGCGCTCTCAAATGAAAAAAACTGAAGGGTAAATACAACTCTCATATTTTATCCACCTTATCCTTGTAATACGGTTACAAGAGAAGTTTTTTTCCAATTCTCTTTACTATTATTGTTGTGCCAGTTCTATCTGTGGAAGTATGATGAGAAAATAGAATTCATGTTTTGGAGATTGTTAAGGAGTTGTGATATTTTCTATGAAGAATTCACCCTCCAGATCTAGGATATTTAATTGATACAAATTTCCGAATTTATACTCGGAAAACATTTAGGGCCGGTTCATGAGCTCGGGATTTAGCCAAGTCCTAGACTAAAACGGGTGCCTATCGTAGCATCGACAAACGTTTGTCTCGACAGGTTAGTGGGTTAGCAGCATAGAGAGCCCTTAGTACATAATTTCGAGGCTAACGTTTGTCGATGCTACGATGGCCACCTGTTTTAGTCTAGGACTTGACTAGAACCCGAGCTCATAAACCGGCCCCTAAAGTTCAAAAAAATATGTTGACATAAGTGTTTTATTTTGATTATGAACTGCAATATTGAGCCGTACGTGAATAAAGTTTCCAATTTATTAATCCTTTTATATTAGAAGACTTCTTCAAAACCTTAACAGCCACTTTGACCGTTATATTGGGCCAATTTAAATTCGGTTTGCGCCAAGAGAAAGGTCATCATTGGTCCTAGACGTGCGGCTTTTATTTATGCGTTGGAAAAGATTCGTTAAAGGGGTTGGAAATGTAAAATAAACTCAGCGCTATCTCTCGATGTCTGGAGGAACTACGTGCACACCTCAGTTCTGAGTCTATTAGTTAGTACTGACGAAGTTAGTCTTGGACTGTATAAAATAGCCTTGAATTGAACAGCTGACTAAACAACACACTGGAAAATCATTATCAGTAATTAGCAAATCGTGCTTGTATGTCTAGTGTATGGGTGGCTTGAAGTCAGCTGTTTAATTCCAGGTCATTTTATTTCTATTCAATTTGGTAAAATCTCTGATCATTTGCAAACAAGGCTTTTGATGGAATAAAATCGATTGGAAGTTCCTCATTCATATTGAATCTTTCCTAGAATTATTCATTCCAATAATTTTTTCATTCCAAGATATTAATTTGGGATATTGTTTGAGAATCAAACAAAATAAATTGGCCAAATAAAATAAATTGGCTTTTAATATACAAAAAATTAATCTTATAATTTTGGGCTGAATCAAGTAATTATTTGTCCCCAAAAATATATTTTGTTAAGTGAATAAAAAGACTGGGAGTTGTCATAACCACAAATTTATTGAAATCATGAAACCGGGTTTTGTTGTTAAACCATTATCAATCTCTGATAAACTAAAACTAAAGTAGAGAGCAGAAGAATAATTTATATTAGCATAGCCTCCTCTAATACATGGCCGCGGCGAGAGGTAAATGGCAACGTCGCAGCATCGTCTTACTGAGCCAACACTTCAGAATACAGTTTGCATTGTGCGTTCATGCAAATCGGTCGTTTTGTCAGTTTTGACAGCGGTTTTGACGTCATTGTTTTGTAGTGTGAAATGTTATAAATAAGTGAAATGCCTGACATGTGTGTTGTAACAATTACGAAAATGCCGTGAAAAAAGGAGGGTTATGAGCAGATATTTAGATTTCCCAAAGATGAAAAACTTCGTAGTGAGTGGATACGGGCCATTTCTCGCTCAAATTGGTTCCTCTTCAAAGAGTTTATGTTTGTATTAAACATTTTCATGAGACGAATTTAGTCTGGAGTGAAAAATTTAAAAACAGTGATGGTGAATGGTGCGAATTTAAAAGAGATAAACCTCTTGCGCCGTCCCAAAATTGTTTCCCAATTTGCCAGCATATCTTAGTAATAACTGTCCAGCCCAAAAACGATCAGATCCTGAAGAAAGAAGATTTGATTATGAAAGAAAACTGATGAAGGGAGAAGAGGATAAGATCTGTGACTATACTTCTTTTTCAGAAGTTCTATCAGCTAAATTTAAAAGTACTGGTATTGAGTTTTCCTCATTCAAAACTGAAACCAGCTGCATTGTTTATTCATTAGATCCAAGTAATATTCCTATAGTTAGTTTCAGCATTAGAATATTAATAATGATTTAAGTGTGGAGACCCATATTAATGGAGGATTAATTCCAAACAAAACTCTTGTGCATATAAGGAAAATAATTCATCGATACTTTGTGATTTTTTAATTAAGCCACTGGAGTCAGTTATTTCATTCAATTAATTTCTGTAGAGATTATAGAAAATCAAGCAAAGACAAAGACAGTCTTCCTGGCATCATTCTTGAAAACATTGAGTTGTTGATAAACAATTTGGAAGAAGGTAATAATGAACTTGTACCGGTAGCAACCACCAAAACAGTGAAACATTTACGTGACCAAATCAGTCTTCTTCTTCTTCTTCTTCTAAAAAAGCCAAAATACAATAATGACAGTTTTGACAGCTTTTTTATATACATGCAATCAGTTAAATGCTATAATGCTATAAGACTAAATGGCATATTACTTATACCTCATTCTAGATACTTGCAAAAACTATGTGCTTCATTTCATATTTCACCAAATAACAATAATGAGAATAGTAATTTTTTAAAAGACATTGTGAAAGATCTCGAAGGTGATAAAAAAAGCTCTTCAAATTGATCAGATTCATGTAAAGGAAACTCTTGATTACAAAACTGGCTGTATTTTTGGTGTTGCTAATAATGATATTTCTCAACCTGCCAAAACTATACTTACATTCTTAATCAGTTCATGTTTTGGAAACTTTAAAGAATGTATTATGTATTTTTCTTCCCGTCACAGTATTGTTTGCTCCGATCAGATTGATAGGCAATCTAATTAGAATAACAAAACCAAGAACTCTATGACAGAGTTATCTGGTTCAGTCTATCGGTCGGACGGTGAGCAGTTGGGATTGCGACGATGTCACATTGAAGGCCGCGGCCATGTATTAGAGGAGGCTATGATATTAGTGATGGTTGTATTAATGCTGCTGCTCTTAACTTCAGTTTTAGTTTACCACAGGTTGATAATGGTGTAAAAACCGGTATCTCGATATTTTTATAAATTTGTGCTTATGACAACTTCCAGTCTTGTTATTCAACGTGGATAACTAGCACAATACCACTACTACAAGAAAAATGTATATAAAATTGTCATGAAGCTCACTTATTTTATTCTTCAATTTTGTTGAAATCTTATTATTGGAAATAAGGGTTGGGTAAAGCAGATGACAGACTGTGTTCTAAATGTGCCCTCCGAGTATCAAATAGAGGCGACAATTGAATTGCATAGCTGACTTGAACTGAGTCCATTTAAAAAAAATGCGAGATATTGATCTGGGATATTGAAAATCACACTTTGCTTTTAATCGACAAAAGTATTGGTAAATGTTCTTCTTACTTTTGTTAAAACTGTATTTGTATTCTATCTATGAGAAAATTGAGAATCTAATACTTATATTTTTGTTACAGGATCGCAGAAGAACAATCGACACGAAAGAGATCGAAACGTCTGCTGCTATGGAGAAAATTAAACAAGAAGAATCCAACGATTGCGTTATTATTTATGAGAAGCTGAGTCCCAACTCGGCAGGTGCTAAAGGAAATCGTACTGGGAGAGAGAATTCTACTTCGAGCTTTGAGAGATCAGGTGAGCAGTTGGTTCATAGCAGTTCTTCAGATGTGGCCAACACTCCAGTCGAGGAGACTGGAAAACCCAAAAGTATTGCAGGTAAACCATTGAACCAAGTTGTGACAAATCATGTGCACCAAGTTGAAGACACATCAATTGAAAAATGCATTGATTCAGCGATTAAAAGCATATTGCAAACACCAGTCGATGTAACCGAAAAATCTTCACCTGTCAAAACGATTGTAATCAATCTAGTCCGTGTGTCAAAAAATGAAGTATATGAAAAAGCTGGATCGCATGCTGTTTCTCCACCCGTTTCTTTTAAACCTTGTGAAGGGGGGAACGTAAAAAACCCGGTTTTTGTAGAAGAGAAAGAAGTTCTCAACATGTCAACAAGCTCAGATGAATTTGAAGGGTTCAGTGATATAAGCGATCAGGATGAAGTATTAAAAAAGTTAGGATTACATGTTGATGCTTTAGAAGTCAATGATGGTGAAACTAAAAACCAACAGATCGTTAAAGAGATAGAACAATTTTCTGAAGTCGTGAATAACAACGAAGCCGTTAATGAAAATGAAGTCTTGAATATATCGGGGAGTGATTCTCCTGAGGATTTTGAAGGGTTTGATGGCTCAAGTGATACGGAGAAAACGTTGAAAAAATTTGAATGTATAAACAGTATGTTAGTGCAGCAGAAATGTACTGAATTGAACGATGTGAAAGATTACTGCTCTAATGAAGATCCATCCAACACAGAAACTGAAGGTTCAAACAGTGAACCAGTAAAGGAAAGAATCACCCGTTCAAGATCCACACAAGATTCTAGCGTAACAGACTCTCGGTCTAAAATTATGAACCAAACGGAGCATTATTTTGTGAAAGAAGGTAGATATAAGTGTAAGTATTGTGAGGAAGAGAAATCTTCAGCTTCATTAATTCGAAGACATCTTAAAATATGCTCTGATGCTCCACTGACTGTGTTAGTAAGTTCAATCCAGTATGGTTTGACTCGACCCGTAAAGAAAAAGATTCAACCAAAGAGAATAAATGAGAAGATAAATTCAATCAATAGAGATGCAGAGATTCAAGCAAAGAAGATAGATGAGAAGATTAATTCAGTTGATAGAAATGATGAGATCCAAGCAAAGAAAGCCACAGCCGTCCAAAAACAAACCAAGAACAAGGATGAAATGAAAGCAAAATCTAATTCAAAGTTGATTGGGGATAAAATGTTGAAGCCTCCAAAGAAACGTGGTAGAAAAGCAAAAGCTAAAAATGTACCAGTTATCGAAGAACATTTTGTTACACTTCTAAATGCCTGTGATGCTTCCTTCTCGGGTCTACTCAAGCCACCTGTAATGAGCTTGGTGAAAGATCGACTCAAGAGGCAGAGTTTAGAAGCTGATAATGGGTCAATAAATGATGAACAGTTACCTGAAGAAAATAACAATCACTTGAAGACTGATACTTCTATTAATATTATATCAGGAAGAGTAGGAGGTGAACAACCAGTAGACCAGTCTGATATTTTCGAGAAGGATGAAAAATCATCCGAAGGCAACGACAATCAACTGAAGGCTCCTGATAATGAGGAAACTATTGGACCAGAAAATGAACTTTTGAACACAGCTACCTGTGACTGTATAGAAAATAATTGTTTATTGCTTGAAGCATTAGCTCAGACAAATCGTTTTGAGCACAATGAAACATCATCCGAAAAGAAACTTGTAGAGGATGATCGAGTAAAGACTGATACCCCTCACAATATAGGAAATAATGTAGAATTAATTCTTCCATCAGTTACAGGGACTAATTTTTTGGAGAGCGATAAAACATCATCCGGAAAGAAAGTTGTAGAAAATAGTCAAGTGGAGACTGATATTTCTGATAATGAAGAATCAACACTTGAACCAGTTACCGAGAAGAATATTTTTGAGAACGATGGAAAATCACTCAAAAAGAAATCTGTAAAAAATAGTCAAGTGAAGGCTATTACCTCTGATAAAGCGAATCGTAAGAAGAATCCTTCAAACAATGGGAACTCATCCAAAAGTAAAATCAAAGAAAATAATCGTGTGAAGACTGTTACTTTTGACAATCTGGCAAGCAGTGGAAAGGAAACTCTGCGGCCAGTAATTCAGACGCTCCGCAAGACTGATACATCTAATAATTTAGCCAGTAGAATAGGACTACAACCAATCATGTCAACCCCCAAAAATAATTCAGTGACTAAAATAGATTTACAACCACTTCTATCCCTCGAGTTCAGGAAACCATGTCCTCATTGCTCTATTATTATAACTGGTTTCAATAATTATCAGAAGCATGTATTAGAACACCATTTAAAACCAGTAAGAGATAATTCTACTCAAAATCAATATGAGTTACCAAAGCAAGATAGTGTCGATCCTACTCGTCATCTTCTTGAAACGCAGTTACCAAATAAAGAGGAGAACGACTCTACTCGCCATCTCCGTGAAGATGAGTTGACAAAACAACTCGAGAACAGTATCCCCCAAGCCACCAACCAAAAGCCAAATTGGAAAAAGAAAATAATGAAAAACTATTTCGATTCTGGAAAGACCAGTGATCTTGGAAGGGACTGTACAGTCTACAGCTCAGGTTATTGTTCTTCTTCATCGACTGAAACATTTTGCAGCGAATCAAGTCAACTGAAAAGCTGTCACCCGGTTAAAAATTACAAGGCAAACCTAGTCAGCTTAGGTTCGATTCTCGAACTGGCATCTCAACAACCACCGAATTCGAATAGTCAACCGAATTGCCAACCCCGTTCAAACGAAGCTGTGATAGATTCGATGGGAAACGAAATTACTCCTATTGATAAATATATATCAGATGAAATTCAAGAAGACAATTGTGTGTGTAGCTTATGCGATAAAAAATTCGACCAACCAAGATTCCTAATTAATCATTTATACAGTTCTCACAATCTTCAATCTCTGTTTGAAATGAAAACCTAAAATAGATGATAATGGAGCGGCTGAAGACAACAAACTATTTGCCAAAAATTGATATAATTTTGTCTTGCCGTCATAAAATAATTTAGTGATGATCAGTAACAAAAATAATCCACAAGTGAAAGAAGACAGTAGTATTATTCTCAGAATCCTTCCTGTGCAATAGATTAATACTGTACAACGGCTTG
Organism: Laodelphax striatellus; assembly: GCA_017141395.1. Taxonomy (NCBI): domain Eukaryota; kingdom Metazoa; phylum Arthropoda; class Insecta; order Hemiptera; family Delphacidae; genus Laodelphax; species Laodelphax striatellus. Next base: position 22,642,174 of record CM029536.1, read on the forward strand.
AAAGAAAGATAACTCTTCAAATCTTCGCCATTCTCCTGATGATTTCCCGTGGAGGCAGATGGATGTGTCGAAATTCTTCCAATATACAACAGCACGACACCTTTTGATCCTCAATAGGGGTTTTACAATCAAATCGGGAGTAATTTTACTCATTTCCACTTGTGAATGATTTCAATGCAGAAGCAGGAAATTTATGTCGAAATTCTCTCAGATGAACAAAAATACATGAACGAGTTCATAATATAAGTGAAGTCAGCTAAGAATACATCAATTCCTTACGTTTTTAGTCACGTAAGAAACGTCAATGATCATTTTTCAAAACCGCAGAGTTCACGAATGTGAAACGATACAAGTTTAGTGAATGAACATCCGCCTACTTTAATATTTTCAATTTTTATTATTTCTTGTTAGTATCAAGTTCTCTAGAGTTTCAAAATGAAATTTCAAAATAATCTCTCAGTAGTCGAAATTAATTCTGTATGCGGTAAGCCTACCGTATGTTTGTTCAATTTATTTAGAGAATAGCATTCTAGAAACCCCCTCAAATTCAAGTCAGCAGTTTGCGGTTGTTTAAGTCGGCCACATTTTGAGCCAATTTCGAAATAATTATTTCTATATTATGTAAGTGAGAAATTTGGAAAATTGAAAGAGCTTCTTATCATACCAATACTTATACTTTGATTTTATCCATTGCCAGTATTGTTTTTTATTTCATTTTATGAAGTTTTGTATTTATGTTTCCCTTTAAGATTTTTACATGTGATAAAATTTTAGTTACTAAGTTAGTTACTAAGTAATCGACTCTAGACTGTAATATAATAAGTCAATTACAGAATTGCAACGCTTTTTATATGATTGTATTGAGGAGACTAGTTTTAGTTATTGGTTGTACTGTCCTTATCATTTTCTAATATTATTCTAATAGCATTTATGTTTGTGTGCAATTTATTGAAATTTTCTAACTTGTTTAATTCCTATAATTGTACAATTCCTTATAATGATTGTTTTACGTTTCCTATTATTATCATTATAGGCCTACTATTGTTATTATTTGTTAGTGCTATTTACATTGAAAAGACAATATTCTTATACGACTTGTTGTAAACATGAACATTTAAAAAAAATCATTTTACATGGGATTGGAGAGGTTTTGCTCCCGAAATGAAGATCGTATTAACAAACTTTTCCTAGAAATTTCATAATTTTTGGATTGCCTAATCAGAGTATAAAAAGGATCACGTACATAATTTGCTAAGAAATCTAATGAAACAAGGCAAAAGTCTACAACAACAGTTGTTATTGATATATTTGGCAGAATATATGCTAGATGAGATTTTTTAGTTAAAAGGGGTTTACATGATTATTTAATTCATCTAATTTATTTTTTATGATGACGTCTGCTGTAAAAATTCTATTTACCTCTCACTCAATGATCTGAAATGCACTCAACCTCAGAAAATGGGAATAGAAACATTATAGAATAGAAGGTAAAACATTGTTTTACAAAATGGTAGAAGTTAAACAAGTGTTCTAACCAAATATTGTCTATCAGATATTTGGATGCATTTTAGACTCTATTAGCCGATTGGAACATTAATATTTTTTCAATTATTCTCAAATTTCATCATTAAAGACAGAAAAAATAAAATGTTTTCGACTCTTTCGATCTCTCCCAACGATAAAAATATAGAGTCAACTTCAGTAAATCTTGTTACAAATTACAAGAAATATGTTACAAATTTTTGATCGGTTACATTGAAACTCTTATGACATGTTTCATGTAATTTTATCATTTAAATTTTATTTCCTACTCTAGGCACCACGAAATTGAAAAAGAATTTTTGTGAATTTAAAGAAAAATGTGCTAAAATGTGCATACCAGAATTTTTATCCCGGTAAAAGAGCATCCAAACCTATGTTTAAAGAAACATTTCAATTAAGCCCTAGACGTATTGATGCAAGACTATTTCAATTGGAGTCATTTTAAGAAGTGATAATTTTCTCCCTGGATTATTGATTACCAATTTTTTGTATTATTATTATTATCATATCTTCGAACAAGAAATGGTCTTCTGTTTTTCTAGTTTTATTCTTATTTTTTCATGTATCATTCCATTTACAAAATTCCAGAGTTGATAAGTAATGTCGATAAACAATGTTTGTTCACTTTGTGTGTTTTCTTTTAAGATAGATAAGCTGAATTTGTGTCGGTTTCATTTAGCATGAAACTGAAAAAAGTAATTCCAGCAATATAATATCATGAATGCAACCAAATATGTTTTTTCAATTCATAAAAGTAAAACTTGTGTTTACAAAAATTTTACACTGATTCAAAAATCAAAACAAACTTTTACATGCAATGATCTGCTGGCGCCAATATTCATGCTAGTTCAATTTGCACCCAGTAGAGGTTTACACAGAAAATGGAGTTTGTCTTTCAAGTTTCATTTTAGTGTATGTTGTTTGAATGTCGTGAAGAAGTACAGTACTGGCGAACAAATATCAGGGGTTTGCAGTGGAAGTAAATGAGTTAATGATTAAATCTCGATTAAAGTTTCATAGTGCATGCATGTCAAGATTCCATGCCATCATCAGTTTACTTGTTTACACGTATGAATTTAATGATGGATCAGCGCCAGCAAATCATTGCGTGTGTGAACGCATCTTCAATTATTCAGCATTACGTAACTATCTATTATGATTTACTCCAATAAATTATATTAATCAGCTTTTAATATTGTGATAGCAACCTAATGTGCCTTAGAAATTATTATTATTATATAATGCATTTATCATTGCTATTCAGCATTGCATATAATAATAGCAACTAAATGTGCCTTGAAAGTTTTCAAAGCGATTACTTGTTTATGATCTTTATCTTGAAAAAGAAACAAACTTAATTGTTGTAAGAAGTATTGAAAGCTATTAAACTGTGAAGTTGTAGTTGTTTAGTTGAATAGCTGTCAAAATTATTGAAAATCGTTTGTATTAAGTTTTTAGTGTTTTCACTCAATTCATTACTATGAATGCAGAGTACAAATTAATAATAACATTTTTTTATAATATTTTGAATAAAGAATTTTTTATACTTTTGGAATTATCTCTATTGTCATGTTTATTACCAACACTAATTCACCTGAAAACAATAATTATTATGAATTTTTTCCCAGCCTATGTATTTTGCGTGGTCGATTATACAGTATTTTCTCCATGACGCTCAATATCATTTTGGTCACAGAGTGTACAATGATAATAATAATATAGGCTACTCTCTGTAATTTTGGTAAGTCTTTCTGTCTCTGGATAGAAATTGTAGGATCCATCTTTGAGTCACTTAGCAGAAAACTTGGATACCCTACTATTCCAAATATTTATATTCAATATATTTTGATTGGTTTTCATGACAAAATTTTAACATAATATAAATTTCGTTTCTAATAAATTTACAGTAAAAATTCAAAATTTTCCAGAATATTTCGTGTTTTGGTGTTGTGTTTCGGTTTTATACACTTTTATAGACTTCCGTTATTAGAAAGAACTTTTCAAAATTAAAGTGATATCAAACTTCACCCTAAGTGAAAAATACGACGAGGAAATACCTTCGGGTCTCCCCATCGTTCAAAGCAGGTATACGCTAGTTGGCTAGTATAATAATAAAATATTTCATTATATTATTAATATACGGTATTTCAATGATCATCAAATGTGGGTCCAACTGTTTTCACTTCACTTTAATTTTTCACTTCATCAGACACTAGTGAAGCATGACAACAATGCGAAATGACCAAAGCACAAAATATGGGAGTATCACTTTCCAAGTTACTGCAAATATAAAAAAATACAAATGTAGTCTCTACAAGTAAAGATTTGTATCGTAAAGATTTTGCCTGGTCTCCAATTTCATTAATTATTAGCACTTTATATCCAATTATTGAATACTGTAACTAAAAAACAAACCTGGAAAACATAATTGAAATAACCAAAGAATCAAAATAATAATTTTATGGCGGGTATCATTATTTTCGAGATTTCCAAAAATAACATTGGGTTATTCTTTGCTAAAATTCAATTGAACTTTACTTTTTTAAATATTATTCATCTACCATCAATAAGTGACAATTCTTTCACTTGGAAATCGTGCATAAAGTGAGTGCCTGGTTTCAACTATTATGTAAAAATTGGCAATTTATAACTGAAGTACTGTACAGTAGGCTAAATTTTTAAAATTTAATTTTCAAATAAGTCGGAATTTTCAAGTCCAAAATTCTTACAAATTCAATTTATACATACTTTTAGGTGCAAACTTTGTTTGCCACAACAATATTGTTATTTTTCATTCACTGGATTTTATGTCTTCACATCTTCATTATTTTCATGTTTATTCTACTGTATTACTTTATTTTAAAAAGAAAGCAGTTTTGTAAAAAGTTTTGATGAACACGCTTCCTCGTGCGCTACCGTATCCTTTCCTCGTCTGTGGCGCTACTCAACGACATGCAAAACAACTACTTTATGTTTTGTGGTTTAGGTGGGGGGAGCTCGGTCGATCGAAATGTATCCAGCTGTAGCTGTCTGCTGACTGCTGACTGCCCTTGCAATTTTCACAGAGGTGGTTCGACTAAAATCACTCATACGATTTCTTTTGCAATCGTTATAAATTCTGTGCTGTGATAACTCAAACAGAAAGGTTTGTATTACAATTTTATAATTATTATAACAAATTCAATAGCCTTTTCCGATCAAATAGTATTTTATTCACCTAGTCATTTCATCAAGTTCAATTTTCATTACAAACCAAAATTTCATTACATCCTCATATTTCTGTGAATTTTCCTGAATTGATTCCGGTTATATGCAATATTCTTCTACTCGCACATTAAATGTATGGAAAATAATTATTGTTTAATATACCTTGTATCGCTCATTCGGTGCAGATTTGGATCTGTTAATAAAAGACACAGGTATCAGCAAGGTTATATTTTAGGCTCACTTTGGCTTTCATTTGTTATACGGGGAAAAGGAGAATTAAGTTACTTCGTAACTCTATAAGAATCGAAATACATTCTTGTCGCTTGTTTTATCTGTAGTTGAGTATTTTGAAATAGTAAAGTCATTGGTTATTATTTTATGCCTAGGTGAGATCAATTTGCATTGAAGCACCTGCAGTCCTACATAGGAAGCTTTAATTTAGATTTGATTGGTATAGTGATTTGATGCTTGGCATTAGATAGATAAATAGAAAGATATTATTTATTTGTTATCGTACTCTACGGAACGTTAAGTAATGATAAATCTAATGCCAAGCGTAAAATTGAATAAAATGTCACTGTGCATGTACATTCAAAAATAAAAATAAAATGAAATTAATCTGCTTACAGATGGCAGGTAAGGCGATAGCTAAGCCAGTGATGAGGCGAATGCTCTATGGCCAAACAAAGAAGGATCTAGTTATTGCCGTGGCCGCTTCAATCGTTGGTGGATTTGCCTATAATTTTTTTATCTCTGAACCCAGGAAGCAGAGATATGCTGAATTCTACAGGTAAGTTTTTCTTGGTCAGAATGTATGAACATTTTTTCCGGAAATAAGGAATTTCGGTACTTTCCTGTTATAGGACACGTCTTCTCATCTAGAGATATCGATAACCTATAATAACCAATAAGGTTATGTTAACCTATAGGTTATGTTAATAACCTAATTTTTTTCAAATCGATGAGTATCGATACTTTTGAAGCTCGATATCGACTATTGATATCTCTAGATGAGTAGACGTGTCCTATAACAGGAAAGTACCGGAATTTCTCCATGAGACGCAAGAATGAAATAAATTTTTGCAAACTTCACTCGTTACTTTGATTTTCCTGAGACTGATTAGAATTTGACTATTTTTATTTCATCTCATTACTGAGTGCATTAGCCCAATCTAATTTCTTGTTTAGCATCGCTACAATCCCGTATGTTTGTTTTTAATCCGATTATCATCACTGTTGTATCGGGATTATTGTTGGTTTGATCATTCCAACAAACGCTCAACTCCTATCCAGTCTCTTATAACTTATAAACGAAATAAACACAATATTTAGTGAAAAAATAATATTCATTAAAATAGCCTAATATTTGTAAATCGTACAAAAATAAAAGAAACAAGCTTTAGATCAGCAGAGAAAAACACTTAGGGCCGGTTCATGAGCTCGGGATTTAGCGAAGTCCTAGACTAAAACGGGTGGCCACCGTAGCATCGACAAACGTTAGCCTCGAAACAATGTACTACGGGCTCTATACTGCTAATCCACTAACCTGTCGAGACAAAAGTTTGTCGATGCTACGATAGCCACCCGTTTTAGTCTAGCACTTGGCTAAATCCCGAGCTCATGAACCGGCCCCTAGTAATACAAAGCCTCAAAATTGAATATGTAGACTGAATTAAAGTTTTAACCCCTTCACCAATAATTTAAAAACAACCAAATTATTTTTTTAATGTTATTTAACCTCAGCAGCTCTTGTAATCAAAAGTGTTGGATGTCTATTGATGTTTATTTGAATATTCGTAATAATAATTTATCATTTAAAAAGCGTTTACTCTGTATTGCTTCATTCCCTTATATTTCCATATTTCAATTTCGTGTTCAATTAATTCCATGGAATCAATTCAGATTCTATAATCAAGAGTACAAAAGTGGGCTGTTTGGTTAATGATAGGTAAGACAGCGAGAGCAACCTGTCGTCCATATTTTCAAAAGCTAGAGATTCTTCTGCTAGAATGTGCAGTTCTAGCGCAAGGTATTGTTCCTGCAATCAAGATACATTTTCACTCACCTTTTGCTTGCTGGAAAGCTGATTTTCACGATTCAGGATTTACTTACTTTTTACTATAGTTACAAGAATAGGCTTTTCCTGACACAAATGTGGGAGAAAAAAGTGTAAGAGAAATCTTTGATTACAATTAAAATGTTTCCTTAGGTAGAAATAACTTTAGAAAAATTAAAAAAGATAGGTATTTATAACCACTTTTTCGATTTGAATAGCTTTTCTTTGATTTAGTCGATCTGCAGGCGTACAGCAGCTAAGAATATGCTCAAGTGTATCTCATTTTGTTTTTCTTTTCAGACATTACGACCCAGATGCAGCGTACGACAGAATGGAAGCCAAGGGTGTGTTTTCAGATTTGCCATGAAAGGCAAAGTATGTTGTTTATGTAAATTTAAATGAAGTAATTAGATTGTTTGTTGTTTAGCTTAAAATCCAATTGATTAAAAATTCTGCTTTATCACACCTGATCACGGTCTTTTACAATTTCTAGTATAAGCTTGGTGTTCCTTTTGTTACAGTTAATCAATAACTTAATTTACTTTATTAAAGTACACTTTTAAAATAGAGTGTTCAGTTAATCTCTCAGAATACTCTTCTAGTATTGTACTCATCAAAATAATAGAAACCGTTCCTATACAAGAGTCCACCAAGGTCATAACTGCCGTTAACTATAGTCTGTTCACGGAAACGAGGCAGAGCGCATAAAGAAAGTGTGCGTTCGTGCATCGGAAAACAGCTGGACGACCGAGTCAAAGGCATGTTATAACTAAATTTCTCTCAATCCGTATCAGCTGAATACGCGATTAGTTGCATACGCTGAATTGTGAACATGCCGTCATGCAATACACTCACAAAAGACACACACACAAGCTCACTCAGCTGTTACATTTACTAACTGGCTTCGGTGAACAGAATAGACTCAGCGTGACATTTCTCTCAAAAATGTCCATTGAATCCAAAGATTTCTTGATATTTTGAAAATATGCCTGCTAACTGTCATTGAATACTCAACAACTCGAGTTCCATTCATCGAATCCCAATTCCAAAACCACTGTTGGAAAGAGGAGAAAATTCTACTATGTTCTCTATATTGAGGGCCAAAAATAAACTTACAAAATTTGTTCCAAAATTTCAAATTCTTGTCGATTTTAATCAAGGTTCCAATATTTTACAAAGAAAATTGCTGTTTAATCTTCCAGTCATCAAAAAACATACTTTTCCATCAAATACTATTTCATTTGTGCCTGTTTTTGATCAAATACTGGGTTATATTTAATTGTCATTGGATCCATTCAACACCGAGGTGATTGCTATATTTTATGGGACGGGAGATGGAGAGTGTCTCCTATGGGCCTTACTATTAGTAAGCCCCGTGGGCTGGAGAACTCGCTTGCGAAATTCCAATTTGCTGCGATGCCACCCAGTTCAGTCGGTTGCAGCTGATTTTTTATCTAGTCTATAGTTGGGGCAAGGAGTTGTCAGACACGTCAAAGAGCTTTCAATTTATGCAAGCCTAGACAGTAAAAAGGAAGAAATAACATGGTTAAGATTGATATTTTCTATATGATTTTCACTTCATTATATTCCCCAAACTGACTGCCCGTATACGAGTGTATAGTGATATTGAGAAGCTATCCCATTTCGCCTCAAAAAGGATGAAGGAGTCGGTTAATTTTCTTGACCAACAAACTCGACCTGTATAAAGGTTCCAAGAATATGTGTTTTAAATTTTAAGTTGATGAAGGCGTTCGAAAGTTATCATCCAACATACAAACACATAACGCCTCATGTCAAAAGGAAGAACTCGCTACGCTCGTTCAATTAGACGAGGTAGCCAGGCAACGGTAGCTGGCTACCAAACCCAGTTGACCCGCTGTGGTATAAGAGAGAATGGAGAGAAATAAAAACAGTTATTTTTAAAAATGTGTCTTTATACAAATTAGACAAAATAAAAGCAGATAAATTTTGTTTACAATAATAATTCTTAAATAATAATATAAAACCTGGTTTACAATACTAGTTGAATACTAGTTAATACCTATAAGAAGACTAGGAATTTATCATAAAGTTGAAGCTATTGGCGCATTATTCACTAAAGGTAAAAAAATACTGCTCAGTGTATCTATTTTAAACTATACACTAATTATATCAAAATAATTATACAAACAGGAATTTCATTGATGTATGATTTTATTTCAGTTATGAACTCATAGAGAACAATTTTCATTTACAAAACCCCTATTCTTTTCAGAGCATGAGAACTGTATAGAAAACAGTTTATAGAAATTATTGATTACTGTATTAATTTATTACAAATTCTGATTTGGTTTTTGATTGTAATTTGTTGTTTTGATTGTCCATGTTTTACTATAGGTCCAGAAAAATCAGCTTACAAGCTGAAATTACAGAATTGTCTCAGTTGAACAGAATTTTCTTCAACTATTATCTATCCAAATTTGATACCTCAAAGTAAATCAAATTCCGAAGAGGTTTTCAGTTTGTTATTTTTGACTTTTATGGAACATCTAAAAGGGATCTGACTTTGGTCCAAGTTATATTAGGTGATAATGACGCCGAATTTAACGGGTAAATTGAACTTGACTTATTCATGTTGCAATAATTTATACCAGGCGTCTAAAAGGCCTCCTATAGTCATTGACGCCTCGTATAACTTGGCCCTTATGAACTTCAAACATTTTGAAAGTTCTTGAATAATATTTCCAACAACATTAAAAGTTATTTCTCATGTAGTTGATTCATTTCTCATCTTTCTTCTTCTTAATTTGATTGTGAGTATTGATAACAGAGGTGTGCACCAAAGAAGTTTTTTTTTTAATATCATACCATGTTCAGTATTTTAAGTGCAGTATTTTTCTCATTATTACCATGTGGTACCTATTTCAATAAACTGTGATGTATGGGGTAAGTAGCCCAGAGCCCACTATAGTGATGATCTTACATATCTTATCTTCTATACCTATACATGGTCGAAGGTGATGATTATGCGAAGGAATTTTATAGAATGAAAAATCAATGATTCTTGTTCTATACATACCGTACTTCAGACTGGATAGATAATCAATATTCAATGGCATGGAGGTGCAGATTTCAATTTATTATTGTCAACGCTTATTGAAAAGAATTTCCATTATCATTATCAACAAATGGAAATAAAATTTCCAAGCTATAAATACACCTTTTGTATATGAGATTTATTATAGTGTTCCCACGAATATGAGGAACACATATTTTTGAGAATAATTTTATTCAATTTTCTTTTTTATTTAATAGATTTGAATCATCATTTGTAATAATGTGTTATATTCGTATGCGTCATAGATATTAGATCTTTTTTTTCATAAAATATAATGAGAAAATACACATTTTTTCAACGATATTAGTTTTTAGTGCTAATTAAATAACATTTTTTAATAACCAGGTTTATCCATAATACTGTACATACCAGTTAGTTTTTACACACTTCAACAAACATTTATACAAGTTCTATAGAGACTTATTAAATATTTATTTGGAGTCGCATGTAAGAGCTAGAGATTTATCAAAGAACAGTTCATTTGCAAAAACAATAAATAGGTATAATAAAAAACTGTAATAAGAATAATTTTCACTGATTTTTAAAATGAATGAATTTTGTACATCGATACATGAGAAGAGTATTCTTATTCAAGTGAAGAGGTAAAAAAATAATTGCAAATAATAGTTGTTGATTAAGATATTTCAAGAAATAGATAACTGGAAGTAATTTGTTGAGAGATTGCATACGCGAATTAACAATTTTTCTAGCAAATATTATTTTTGCGAATAAACTGTTCTTATTACCGTAAATTTGTGTTCGCTAGTGAATGAAGTGTCCTGTCCAAGTGTTACCGGCTCAAGAATAGAAGATTTAAAAATAATCATAGCGATAAATCTCATAAGAGCATTTAAAAAACAGAAATCAATTTTAAGTGTACAGAAATCAATCCATATAATATATCGAGGTTGTTTTGCTGTACTCAATGGATGGCTAATTTCATAACAATATTTAGAAGTCCTGTGATCCTGAACTAGATGGGCATAACCACAAATAAGATATATTGGGAGAGACAATATTATATTGTCTGTGGAATAACAATGCTATTTAATAGGTAAGGCATGTCAAGTGTATGATCACATCCAAGTCCTAATTTAATTGTATTTAATTCAATTTAATTTCTTGTCTAATTGCAGGATTCTATTTTTTATAAAACAAGCCTCAAGGCGCTGTCTTAAGAATGGTTAAATGTGGACACTAAAGAATTGTCAGACACTTCTTCCACCAGTTAACATAAATCTTGATTCTCGAAAGATCTTGGACCATTCTATGATAATTAATATGCTAATAATACCTCTCACTCATAGCATTCAAACATGACTGTATCACAGACGTTTTGAACTGACCAAACTCACTATATTTGGTCTGCCTAATTATTACAATAACTATTTATTCAAATTGATTAATTGCATATATTTACAATGGCTGATATCATTTTCAATAAGGCAGGGCTGGACTTTCACAAAGACTGGACTACTAAACTTCTTAGTTTCAGAAATATGGTAATGCGCCCAAATTTTTCAAAGGTGAGAAAAGTTATGAATTTACTGAATCTTTCCAATCAAAGCTAATAAAATATCATTTCTACATTTTATATCATAGGCATACTGTTTGGATTAATTGTTTGTTTATATTGTCATATTTCGATTGTTTGAATTTAAAATTGTCATTTTATTCTTTCAACTTTCACAATTTTAAAAATGAGATTTCCAGAAATATTTTTTGTCATTTAATGACAGTTAATAATTTTGACAGGTATAATCTTATTTTGTTGAAGTAATTCACTAGATCAATCAATTTCCCACTTTTTTGATTGGAAATTTTTGATAATTTTTAATAAAGCGGCTCATATACACGTTCTTTGCACGACGTTCCATTTTTATGTTGACTCTCATGTACCCATATATTTATTTATTATATTTTGTAAAGATAATGAAAGTCAATATAAAAAATGGCTCAGCGTTCAATATAGTGTACGAGTCGCACAAGCCCTGCCAAACGATTATAGCTAAGAACAATTTTAGCTAATGCCATTTTCTAATACATTATAATAGGATTTCTCACTGTGCGTATAATAATGTCAGCAATATTATATCAAGTGAGATGACTGTTGTATGTTATTTGGGGGCATTCAATTTTTTTACGGTCTAGGAAGACCCACCCGGCCCACAAAAACGGTTCGTGTTTTTTGGGTTCTCCCCACCGATAAAAAGCCATAAGGGTGCATTCAATTTGTTAACAGTCTAGGAAGACCCCGAAGCCCTCACTCACGGTTCGTTGTTAGGCTTGTGTTGGCCAATAATGACCGAGTCCCTACTGATAGGCAGAGCCGCGTCGACGAGTTGCTCCGAACTGGAACTGTCCCTCACAGCTCTTCTGAAACTGCTCCTCAAAATGGTGGCCACCTCACAGGCGGTGAGGTCGCTGCTGGTCATTTGAGGCACGTGTGGCTCTGAGGAGGCGCCACCTGTTGAGCTTCGGTTGATTTCGACAAGCACGGCCGAGTATTCGGGGGGAGGGGGGGCTGACTGGGTGACCACCCTGTCCAGTGTGGCGGCCCCCCCGTTCGCCTCCTCGTTCTGGTTGAATGCGTGCTGTATCCTGCGCATACTTCTGCGAAAGCTCTGCCGGAACAGCTTGGCGATTCTGAAACACAGACCGTTATTAATTTATATATTCAAATATAAATGAAAGTATAAAGATTATAAGTATTATCGTAGAGAAAAGATTACACAAGTAGATAGTTCATGGCCTGTTAGGCCCAACTCACACAGAACAGACCACGGGCGGGGACGTGGCGCGGACATGGATCATATTTATGATCGTCTACTCTATACAAACAAATAGTTCAATGCACACTTAAAGCAGCTGTTTTGGTTACATTTCCTCTTTAAGGCTCAATTCACACAGAACGGACCTCGGGCGAAGATGTGGCGGTGACATTGTTCGTCTACTCTATTCAAACAAATAGTCCAATGCACATAAAGCAGCTGTATTGGTGTGCATTCGACACTATACTCATCTATTCGACATCTATATTTGCATAATGCTTTCTCTATGGTATTATATACAAAGACTATAGTTTTATTATATAGTAGGATCTCGTTAATCCGGCCCTGTATGGGGATTAGTAGGGCCGGATTAACGAAAATACCGGATTAGTGGAAATGCATCAGAAAATGAAGTAGTTTTACAATAAACAACATTTTTATTGACATGAAATTTTGTGGGCTTGATAATAAGTATTCATTTTACAAAGTGGTATTGAATATTTCCAATATCTTGATTTTTAAATGACGCCCGATTAAAATGTTTAATTCGAATTTACTTGAAAGACTAGGCCTATGGGTTTTTGAAAAATTGTATAAAAAATGTAGAGCTTTTCATTATAAAGAAGATGGTACATGATTTCGTAATATTACCTAAGGTAAAAATCAGTGGCTCTAGTAAGACTACTAAATTGCAAAGATCAATGGATCTTTGAAGAAGGGGCGTCATCTTTGCAACGAGCAGAATGATTATAATGCTTACCTTGCACCAGTGGCAGTGGAGTAGGAAGGAGGCGGCGTGTACTTTGGTGGCGGATCCTGGATGGCATCCGCGTTCGGAGAGTCCGGATCGGAGGTCGGCTGTGGCGCTGAAATTTCCACGTCACGGAAGTCAGACCCCGTATGTAGCTGCGGCCGGTACAGCAGTTGAATTCGCTGTTCAAACATATGATAAATATCCGTTAAGACTGTAGGTAATAATATTGTGAAACAAAGTACACAAACTAAGGCTGGGCGTACACCGGTTAGTCAAGACAAGACAAGACGAGATTAGTCACGTTTAGTCACAGTACTTCACATAGTTGCTTATGAAGCAACACACACCGATTAGTCATTGCATCGGTGTGTGCTGCTTCATAAGCAGCTATGTGAATTACTGTGACTAAACGCGACTAATTTCGTCTTGTCTTGTCTTGACTATCCGGTGTACGCCTAGCCTTAGGTTTCAAAACTGTAATAGATTGAAAGTACTGAAAGTAAAGCTTCAAGCCTCATCGTCCACTGGAATACAAGAGAAATATTCGAAGACTGAATTGTGAAATGCACATTTTTGATTTTTTTAATTCATCAATTCTCACATAAAACAAATTTAGGTCTATATTAATACACTCAAGTATTGTGAAATTTTGAATCTTTAAAATGGAGGGCAGAGCTTTATTATTATTCTAATTGGATTAAATCTATATTAAAAATGAAATTCGTTCAACATTTGAAAAGTTTAGTTACTAACTTACTGGACAGAAATAGGGTGCACTAAATTAGACATAAGCTATTACGGTGCAATTTTAAAATTTGAATAAAATTCTCGAATGGAGAGATCATATTATATAATCAAATATTGTTTTCTTCACTTGATACCGTACTGTATGATGAGGGAATACAATATATTCCCCCAGTGTATGAGGGTGCTAGAATAGAGCTCCTGTAACTCTGCTTGTCGTAAGAGGCGACTAACCATTTACCTAATATGCTATTTTCCTGACAATCATTAATTCGCCCACACTTTCGTTCTTCCGCAATTAGAAACAATTTATTATTTACCTATCAGGTCTGAACATATTAATCCTCAAAACAATTTCCAACTAATTTCATCGTCTGAAATTCCTTAATTTTCTCATCTAATATCAAATAACTCACATCGAAAATGTCCGGAGGACCTGATGAAAGGTATCTGCATGCTTGAATGACGGCGATGAAGGGTATGGTGAGTAGTGGAACTATCTGAAACATGGCGCCTAGTTGCCTGGCCCAATCCGGCCAATACTCGTATGTGTTTGGTATCGACCACTTGAAAAAGTAGCGAAACTGGCCGTTCTTGAAGAATGTTATGCACATCACCTGAAAATAGATAACAAAACTTATTGTTACCGGATTGAAAGTTCAGTCTACGAAGCTTTTGATATCAATCATGAAATAGGGAAGATATTTAAATTTATTAAAAGAATATCATTCGGAGTTAACTCAAAATAGGATGAAGATTAAGACTAATTGAGTAAGCCAAAACTTCTTTTCATCCTAATTTAAGAAAACGATATAGGCTAAAAATGCTATATGTTATACTTTCCACTCTTGAAGAACATTAATTGGTAATCTATTATTTAGAAGGTTCATGAATATTAGGCTAATTAATAATCATGATCATTATAATAACATTTAGAAACAACTTTTACCGGCTTATAGTATAGGTAAAGCAGGTATAGTAGGTAGGCTTTTACCTGCTATACCGGTAGGTATTATTATTAGTAGTAGTTTAAGATAGGTATATTCACTTGAGCTTGTATCAATAAATTAAATACTGCATGTTCAATTAACTTATAAATACCATAATGTGGAATGCATAACAATTTTTACAAAATGGAACCCAAATGTAATTTTCAATTATTATTCATAATATTGGAATAAATAAATAACGAACCCTTCTATTTCTCTTTTAAATTCAATTACAACATTTTCAAAATAAAAATTATACATTCATGCAATAATCAGCAGCTGCTGGGGTAGATAATTCTAACAAGAATATTGGAATACAGATAATAATTTACTTATTCAACAATATCTCATTCATCATTCACCACACATTAATTTCTATTTTACTTGCTATTCATTTTATGTGAAGGTGCAATTATAATGTATAATTCAACTGATATTATACTTTACTAATGTATTATTAACTAAGTAATTCAAGACTGTTTGAATTGATGTTGTGGTATTTCTCCACAAAAGAACTTGATGGAGATTGTCATGAAACCATGGTACTGTCAGCTTTGATTGAATGTAAACTACAATGTAAAAGATAGTGGATTGACAATCTCCAAGTTTGTTTGTATGTGTTTTACTAGTCTACCAATCAACTTACAAGTAAAAGCGTAGGCAGGATAACATTCCAAGTGAATGCGAGCAGAGGTGCCACCCAGCACTGCATGAACGAGCCAGCTCTGGAGAACAGGGTGGCCACGATGGTCTCGCCACTGTAAGGCCGTCCTCGCACCATGAACACAGCCGTCAGCTCGACCACGTACAGAAGCATGATCCACCATCCGCCCCCCACCACGTAGTCAATGAAGTAGACAACGAATATACCCAACTGAAAATCAAAATAAACTCATATTAGGCCGCTTAAAGTTAACGCCAACTTATTCAATACTGTACTCTGTCTAGCAGACAGGTTTAAGCAGTTCCTTCAAACGCTAAAATGTATAATTTATTCGTGTTTTATATATATTCACAAGTTTAATTAACTATTATTATTTTTTTATAGAACACTGAGTTAATTTTAAATTTTTTACCCCATGAACGTATATTTGTATTTTTTCCCGAAATACAAATGATAATATCGATGATATTCTAAATATCTGGATATTCTGGATATCTAGCCTAGGATTAGTATGGTAACCTATTGAAAATGAATTAGGCTAGGCGTACACAAGTTAGTCAAGACAAGACAAGACGACATCAGTCACGTTTAGTCACAATAATTCACATATTTTGACTAACCGGTGGACTTGAGGTTTGAAAAATGTCACAGTACATTATTGAGTCAAAGAAGCTGTGCTAACAAGCAACCATGCTATGTCAATCATTATCAAGGTATCATAAGGTGAAAAGTATAAGTAAAGTAAAAGTAAGGCATAAAGTAAGCAAAACTATAAGTAAAGGTATACTGTAACTATATGTGTATATACCAAGATATTATGTAAAGTTGACTGAGGATAAAAGTTCATTCTCCAGAATGGCCACACAGTATTAGTTTATTGTAATATTTATTTCTGTCTTACAAGTTACTAGTTCTTTTGGTCAGTTATTTCGATCTATTCACCAAGAATTTTCTACAGTTATCTACAGTTAGAGTGACATGATGTCATAAGAAATAATAAGATAATAAATATCAAACATTTTATAGGCTCCAATAATCAATATTATCATCTTACCTCAGTTGCCATTGGAAGACCGAGGATGAAACCACAGAGACACGTGAAAAATGTTATTGTCGTTTCCCATAGTTTCAAGTATTTTACATTGATTGCCATAATACCCGTGATGAGGCAATGCCATATGGCCAACTGAAATAGAATAGTAAATTGAAATATTAAAGGAATACAATATAATATCTATACAGTTAGATGATCAACAAGAAATGTTTGATTTTTTGAACGACAAATACACTAGATGCTTCAACACAAACTTTCCTTATGTTGGGTTGCACCAAGAAAGATCAATTTTGATCCAGGATCAGTACAATCCAAATTGAATGGGATTAGCTGATTCAAAATAGCTGATCACGGTTGATGCAACCCAAGGTTACTATTAACCCAAAGTAGTATACAGACTGTATAGTAACCTTGGGTGCAACCCAACATTATAGTGTTGTAGCTAGACACTGCTCTCCAGTGCAATCATCCAAACAGTAGCAAAATAGCAAAGGCGATAGCAGTATGTGGAAAACATGGAGAAAACAATGGTTTTAATAATAAAAAAATTGATAATTATTGCATGAATCAATTCCATGTCATATATCATATTAATCCACATATTAATTCAAACCTACTCCAGGATATGGCTTGCCATAGCGGAGTAGGTCAATTTTCCAAACAACCACATGTATTATAACATTTTGCTTTTGATTTTTTTTACTAACAAATCTTTGTATAATCAACTGTAAATATTTTTGAATTTGTATTTGTAATAGATATAGGTATTTGGAAAATAAATTATTTATTTATTTACTATTTTTATGTTGAAAAAAGTTTAACTTTGGTGACTGCCCTCAGATTATTGTTTCCAAACTTCAAATTCAATATACCCAAAAATATTTGTTTTTGCAGATACTGCTTTTCAGCTTAAGGTGGGTTTTCGTTACTGCGACCGAGTGCCGCAGCGAAGCCCGACCCAGCGTTGCCAGATGCAATTGATGAAAACTCCCCACTATAAATAGTTGGGATTTTTCATCAATTGCATCTGGCAACGCTGGGTTGGGCTTCGCTGCGGCACTCGGTCGCAGTAACGAAAACCCACCTTTAGCTCGGCAGTGCGTCTACCTGGTGTTTACTAGGTAGAGCCCTGTTGTGTTGACGTGTTGAAGAAAGAACGAATATTGAAGTGAAAGAACTTTTATTTGGGAACATGAATAACTAAGCACATAATACAATATGTAATAGAACAGAACAACTCAGGTTGAAGTTAACCATGAACAAGAAGAGAAGCCAAGCCTAGAAGAACGGAAGAACAAGTCCCGTTCACACTGATTGTGATTAATATTCGCAATATGTATAGAATTGAAATCAGTGTTTGAATTAATTGTCTTTGTACTTATATATTATTGTAAATAATGTGAATAAATGTAAGTGTGAATAAATGTAATAAATTGATGTAATAAAGATAATTGTAATAAATCTTTAAGTTCACTCGTTCAGTGTTGCCACTGTGTTGCCAGCTATGGCGGTAAGTTTGAATGTTCAGTGTCACTATCATAACAAGCCCTAATTCGAATGATTAATATTGATTGATGTATTTGGTTTCTGACCTGTTGAGCGATGCCGAACAGTATGAGCACAAAGTAGAAGAGGACGGACCAGAAGGGCGAGAGCCGGTGCGGGCCGACGACGGCCAACGTGGCCGGCACGAGCTCGGTGGCGAGCCGCAGCACCTGGTAGCCGCTCTGGTGGGAGCCGTGCTTGAGCACTCGGTCGCCGACCAGGAACGGCACGTGGCTCATCCAGCGCACCGGAATGCCCGAGTGCGGCGCCGGGTGCGGCTTGATCGGATGCAGGAAGCCATACGTCGACATGCGCTCTGCTCACAGGCAAAAGGGACACGGTACAATTGATGCAATGTGATGGAATGAATGTATCAAATAACAATATTTGAAGTATTTAATAAAAGTATGGATACACAACTCAATGTATTAAATGTAATTATTATTAAGCTTATGGCTTATTTGGCGGAGAGACCCTCTCGGATGTTCCGCCTCGCCGAACCATCCAGTTTTCCCTAATGAGAAATATAGAAAAACATTATAGGTTAAGTCCAACGCTTAATTTTCAACTTATAAGTCCATTAAATGAAATAAATGTACCGGTAATGTAATAAAATATAAAATGATAGATGTAATGTTATGTTTGGTGACAAGGTGACATACAAAAATATGGACATGATACAGTACGAGTAGATTGAACGATGATAATTCAATAATAAAGAAAGAGTAAGAAAAGGTAAAGGTGGTGGTGATGGGAGTGATGGTGGAGGAGGAGGAGTAGGAGGAGTTGGTGGAAGAGAAGGTGGTTAGAGGAAGTGGTGGAGGAGTGTGGGAGTAGGAGGAGGAGGTGGTAATGGAGGAGGAGAAGGTGCTTAAGAGGTGTTGGTGGTGAGGAGGAGTGTTGAAGGAGGAGGAGGAGTAGGAGGAGGAGAAGAAGAAGAAGGAGATGGTGGTTAAGAGGTGGAGGAAGAGTGTGGTAGGAGGAGTAGGTGGAGGAGGTGGTGATGAGGGGGAGGAGAAGGAGCAGGAGGAGGAGGAGTTGGTGGAGGAAAAAGAGGAGGGGGAGGAGTAGCAGGAGGAGGAGGAGTACAAATACAAAATTGGTGAGTGCACGATAGAATTTGGATATTAGGAGGGGAAAATATTGTTTACGGAGCCAGTTTTGCATCCGCAAAATACTAAGAATTAAACTTAGAGATAGATCTAGAAGTATTTTAGTTAGTTACAAAGTAAGTAAGTTACAAAGAAGTAAGTTACTAAGAAGTAAGTTACAAATAAACATAAAATATTGCAGTTACAAGTATTAGTAGAACCATCTTGGATATTTTGTGGGTGTACCTTTCGGCACAAAGTAGCTACTATAACTTCAGTGTTTTAGCCTTAGGTAAGGCCCACAGACCCCCTATCTTTTCTGTGAAGTATCCCTTCCCCTTTAAAAGAAACTTACTCGTTAAAGCTAGAATCATAATTCTGTTTTTCAAAAAGGGCCTCCAGAACAATATTAAGTGAAGCTTTGACATTTGAAACTATAGATCTTTGAACTTTATAAATTATCTGATTAATTCCAACTACAAAGAGTGTACATAGAGTACATATACTCTCTGTAATTCCAACTATTCATATTATGGAACTATTATTTAAAAAACAAAAATTCGTTTGAATTGAACTCACCAAAAGAACTAGGAACATAAACGTAGCCGCGCACGAATAGCAGCTGTGAACACATGTTGGCAAGGAAGGCGGCTAAAAGCAGTACGGCTAGAGTGAGTACAATGACAAGTGCACTGTCGCGATGCAACAGGTGCTTGGGCCGATTGTGTGATGTGATTTGCATGGCAGCGGCGCCCAGCAGACCCCACGTGAAAAACGCCTCACTACTGGCGGCCATCCAGCTCTATATTGCAGACGAAAAACGAAAAACTTGATAAGTAATTGAAAAAACTTTTTGAAATTAGCAAACTCAAACCAGGGTCCTGGTGTAAACAATGGGCCGTATGAATAAAAACGGAGCATAATAATATTATGCTCATAAGCACGAGCATGAAGCATAAGGTTTTGCTTCTGAGCATTAGGTAGAACCATAAGCATTTGCTCATTTTTATATGAATAATCTTTACCTTATACTCTTACCTCATGCTTCTGAAATCTGGAGCAAATGCTTATCTATTTTAAAGATTTTTCATCAGCTGATTCATCTTACTTTGTTATTATAGTAAGAGATTAGAATTCCAGATCATTTAGAATTTTACAGCTCATTTCAATGACATAGTTTATTCATACAATTTTGAGCATAACCTCATTTTTTGAGCAAATGCTCAAACTAATTTTTGGATGAGCATGAGCATAAGGTTTTGCTCGCTTGTATTCATATAAAATGAAGCATATGCTCAATATTTTAGAAATATAAGCAAATGCTCAACTTTATTCATACGGCCCATTGTTTTCATTAAAGTGGAGTTTGACAATTTCAAAACGTTTTTTCTATTATGGAAAGATTCCACAACATCAATATTTGTTCTACAAATTTTATAAATTCACTACTACACAGAAAGTTAAACAATTCAATAGGAAAAAGAGAAATACTGTAAATAGACCTAGATGGGAACTGTTCTACCCAATTGAAAAAAAAATAATAGAGATTGAGTAATATGAGAAAAGGAATTCAACTTGAACACCAATTTATACTACTTCATGTTTTAGGAATTTATGGGACTTGATACAATAGTATTTTTCAAGTTACAATCGATTGTCTTGAGATTATTTACAGGAGAACTTGGCATAATCAGATTAAGAGCTCAAATATCATGAGTGGAATGAAAAGGGATTTAAGAGATAGAGATTTATTTTTATTTTTAGATGGATACTACTTGAATTGCACTTTACTTCAAACATATATTCTGTCAAATAGCCTATAACAAGGCTATAGGGTTATATAATTATATAGGCTGTGAGCTTATATTGCCAAGCTTGTATTGGCTTATAGGACTATTGTGAGCTTAGTAGGTGAGAGCTGCTTACCAGTTTATATAAATTATGTGAACAAATTTAGTTTTATGATTTTTTTAGATTTCAGTAAAAACACTAAAAATTTGCTCACCTTTGTGTTGAGGAAAAATTCACTCCAGTCTGTTTGAGGAAACGCTATTTCTAACCTACTGATTGGCATCAGCCCTAATAATTTCGAACATAATACGAACATTCCGAAGACCGGAACTAATGAGAATATGTAGACTACTTTGCCGTAGGACTTTAAACCTGAAACAGAAATTTATGAATTACATCACAGTAAAAGCTCACATATTTAGGCAACGAACCAGTATTTGAAGAATTACTGATAGTTGAACAACTTTGATTAGCTGCTTCATCACTGGAAAAACGCCAATACGTTTGTGTAAAGTTTAATAACTTTATGTTATAACATAAATTAGTTATAACGTAAATCAGTTATGTAATAACTAATGTTTTATAACAATGCTTATGCTGGATAAATTCAAATTTTAGTAGTTTTTCATTCAAAATGCAATACGCCAACCATTGAGTTGTCAAACTCTCAATAAGCCATCGAAAACCCTTCCTGATTTAATATGTTCACTATCTCCATTATAAACCCAATAATTAGAAAGAAAATATTTTTTGACTTGGAGTTATAAATCCAATTACTTAATAATATTTCTCAATATTGCACAGATACTATACGGTAATGCTTCAATTTTTTTCACTTCTGTAGAAAAATAATTATTATTCGATGTTTTTTCTATTTGATTAGTCCTAGAATTAATCATAGAATTTTTGAAACTGAATCAAGGTCACTCTAGTTTTCATACTTTTAGCTTCAAGAATGAAAGATCTTTGCATTCTCACTTGAATTTTGTAATTTTGGTACTGTGATGTAATGCTTGCTTGAATATAACATAGAAATTACAATAATGTTATTATTTCATAAAACAATTAACGAATATAATTATTATAAAAATGAATTAACAGCAAGTTCCACTGTTCTCATATTGATCTTATAGAATTTTTCATAACAAATAGAATATATCTATATTTATTATATATTATTAAAATGCACAAAATGTAACTTAATGGAAAAATTATATAAAAAATAATTAATTACCTTTGCTCAAGCAGATGAAAATGATCATCCATATAACAACTAAGTTGAAGGTGACTTGAAACTTCAAGTGGCCTGGTGAGCCAGCTGGTGTCTCCAAGTTCTGCCTTTGAAGCACAACCCCATTGAAGTAATCTGGAACTGTTTCTTCTAACTTGATGTTTGTCGAGTTAAAAACTATTGGACGAAAACCTGCAACAGAAAACTCAAATTATTATTTATATTTTTATCAATTATTTCATATATGTTTCAGGCTGTGTAATCTGCATCAATCCTAGTTTCCGTAAGCATAATATTAATATCACTATCTATTATTCAAATACAGTTTTCAAAGTGTCAAAATATGTTGCATTGTTATTGTGACTCGACTAGCATCAGTTAAAACTTGTGTGCTTGCTGTTAGAATTAACTCTACAATAATTGTTATTATTATTAATCGTTAAGAATTTATTATTGTTGTTTCAGAATAAGTCATTGATATTCAAGAATTTATTATACTATCTACTAAAATTTATCATTGATTCTCCAAGAATTTATCATTGATCTTCAAGTTCTAGTACCAATAACTTTCAGTACCTTCCATACATGTATTATTGTTGAATAAATAGACGTTAAGAAATCTAAAATTTGACGAGAATCTATAACAATCATAATGTTACCCCTGTAATACATGAATTAATGAACTTAAGGTATTCATTTATACTTCTTCAAAAGTATATACGGTACATTTAATAGGAATTATATCTGATTCAAATTATGTAAGAAAGTATTATGAATCTATTTTATTACTTACTATCTTTATAATAGACATGAGGCTCGGCCCAACCATAGACGTCTTGTTTTGTGATGAACGAATCACGAAAATAGACGAACATCCACGAAACTCCAACGATACTATAAATACCTATTAAAGCGTGTGATGTCAGAATAGCTATTCCAATTCCCTGTAAACATAGAAATAAAATACTTGAAATATTTGTAAAAGTCAAAAAAGTCTAAACTTAAAAAAATATGCAGCATTATAAGTTTGAAAAATTATTGTAAAGAAGCTCTTAAGAACAAAACAGGAAGTGAAGAAGGCTTTGTAGGCCACAAAATGACCATCTTATTATTCCAGTTTCAGATTCCAGCATAAAAAATCACTAATTCTTGGGTTAAAGTGAGAAAATCTATTTTAAAGTTGGAACTCTATTGTAGGCTATATTCCTTGTTTTGAGCTCTGTTGTTGAAGTGAAATTAAATTTAAATTCGGATTAAGTTTAATAACGTAAAGTTTGAATTCAAATAAAGTTTAATGAGAAGAACTTAATTATTTGATAATTATATTGTCGATAGACCTACATTCATGATTCCAGAAAATTCTACAAGTGATACAGTATTATTTTTCAAAATTTATCATTCAAAACTATTAGACGTAAACCTGCAATAGAAGAACTCAATTCAATGCTTCTGTTTGCTTAGAAAATCTAGCTGGGAAATCAATATCAATCTACTGATTATTGAGAATTCTTTGCAATACAGATCACTTGAAGAGAAATGAGTGAGGGTTGATTTTCCTTAATAATAATAATTCCCAGTCCATCTTTTTCAAAATCTATAAAATTTAAGTAATGTCCATTTAATTTCCTATGCAATCAAGCTTCATGGAAAAATCTTGTAATGCCTTTCAAGCGAATTATAACTTTCAATTTAATGCCTAAATTGAATTGAATTTTAATTTCATGCCTTCATGCAAATTAAAATTGAATCCGCATGCTTTTAAGCTTCAAGTCGTTCAAAATTCCTTGTCAACTTGAAACCTTAGTTGGTTTAATATTTGAAGATCCTCAATTTGATAATAATGATAGAGATATTCTAACAAATAGTTATCTGGAACGTTATACTCATTGTTTATCATATAATGATAAATTATAGTTGATATACTAGAAGTAGCTTCAAAAATGATAATAGAATTAACTGACTTATGATAATTGTGATTCTGGACTTATTTTCAAGTGCATTCTGCTATTTCGCATATTAATGAATGTTTACCTGGAATATTGGAGAGATCTTCCACATATCCATCGTCCCTGAAGCTAATAGTTGACCTAACGATAAGTGGAATGTGAACAGAGGAATTCCCAGTAGAAGAGACATCACTATAAATTGGATTATGTAATTTGCTGTGGAGAAAGAATACAAATTGAATGTTATTAGAACTATCCTAAGGTTATCGTCTAATACAATAATTTCCATATCCCGATGACGGAGATTTCTTGATATTAGCTAGGCTACTGTATCATAGCACTGTATTTTTAACGAATGATTTCAATAATGTATTAATTGATGTTGCAAGATTGAATATTCAGTAAGTAGTACTGAGAGAAGAAATACTTTGAATATGTTGGAAAATTTTCTACATTTTCCAAAGAAAAGTACAAAATCTTGAAAAAAAAAACTTGGTTATAAATTCTACTAGATCACTCTTTTAGCAAGCTCTTGCCTAGTCTGGCTTCATTGCAATTTTAAATAATTATTAATTATTGAATTTTAGTTGTGAATACAACAGTAATGTCGTACGAACAATAAAGCATCTAATACATTAATTTTTCAAAATACTTCTACTGCTATTATGATTATTAAAATTACAGCACTTGAAACATGAATTCTTTCAAATTCACCAACTGCAATAAATATAAAATGCATGGTCCAAAAACAATAAACTGCAAAAGTATTGGATGAACTGTAAAGATTTTGAATCATAACCTACATTTTAAAAATCCATTATTATAAACAGTATAGAATTTTAAAATAATTTAGAAAATATCATATAATATGTTTAGTGATGTTTATCGTCTTAACTAGGCTACTGTATCAAAGCGCTGTATTTTTTAACGAATGATGTAGTGATGTGTATGATGTATTATATGTATTAATAATATCATATTAATTCTTTCATGCTATTCATTCTCATTTGAAATTTCTCTACCAGCTATCTATACTTATAATATGAATGAGTAGATACAGTTTCAATGTATATAGTGAATGGTATCAAGTTGAGTTTTGTAATTTAGAGGAAAACATACCTCCGTACTGCATACTGTAGATGGCGAATCTAGAAATGTTGAAAAGTCCCAAGGTACAGCCCAGGCAAGCCAGAACTGGACTGAGTCCATGTGACCACTGTCCCAGAGGACTCTGGGCATCTTGCGGCATTTCGTAGGACCTAAAACAAATGAAAACAAACAGTTAGAACTTTGGTTATTGGAATGATCACATACAAGATATACAATATATTATGTACAGAGTACAGAACAGTATTCATTCATTTTATGCATACATAAAATAAACAGTGATCATTTTGTAATCATTTTTGGAGTGGTTCGTAGCCGAGGCGGCTAAGGCGTCAGACTGATAAGTTATCAGCAGTCAGATGAAGTCCATTGGCCCAGGGTTCGAGCCTGGTTGACGGAAGGATTTTATGACAAATACGGCCACTCCCGTCTTTCGGAGGAGACGTTAAGCCGTCGGTCCCGATTGCCTAAAAAGTAATCGTCATATCTCATCATCACCCCTCTCATTACCCACGCACAAGCCTAGAGCTCATGTGGGCATCATCCTCAGAAAAGAAAAAAAAAAAGAAAAAAAACAGTGATCATAGAACATATACATAACAACTCAGTGTATATAGAACAAAATTATTATCACACTTCAACTAGAAGTATGATTCAATTAATCCCGGCCATTTCTAAAAGTTTCTTTTTTATCAATTTTACAATTCGATGAATTAATTTCCTCACAAACTTATACCTATTAAAGATAGTACATTATTTTATGATAAAAACATAGCAACATTAATATTGTTACTAAATCATTTTAAAAATATAAACGGAAATATTTCTTGTTTTGAATTGCAGCCAAAACTTTGATAAACCATCAAACCATGTATTAGTAACTGAGTAGATTTAAATTTGCCTAGGAGCACATACATACTCGTAATTTGGTACGTTTTTTTCTAATTTTGACAGTTTCTTTGTACGTTCAAAGTACGATTCTTTGGGATTTGACAGGAAGTTCCATGTTGTAATGCAAGCCATTTTGGTAGAATTATCAGCTTTATTTGATTTGAACCTCAGGATGAACGACATGAGAACAACGATAATTGGAATGGAAGATCTACTATTAAAAGTCTTCAGGCATCATACTATTCGAAGACTTATCCTAGTGCAGTTATGTACATTCCTCATTAAAGATTCATCTAAAGAAGCACTGAATTCCTTAGTAACATACTATTTTAAAATTCAAAAAGTTGTAGAATTTCATTGGAATTAGGGACATTGAACTTGGGTGAAACAAAAAGTTGATTTGATAAGAGGTTGTTGAACAAGTTCTCTGAGGCAACCTTGTTTTTTACCGCCGGAATATTGAATCATTGACTGAGTTTAGTTTTGTCAACTAATAATAATAATTAACTACACAACTAAGCCTAAATGATGTATTATCTGACATAGTGCGATAGAGTAGGTCATTATGTTTAAAATAATTACATATTCATGTCCTTACTCAATGTCATATACTACCGATGTGCGAGATTTGATAATAATAAATACATGTAACTTGATTACTTTCAAGTTATCAAGGGACTATGAGTTTTTCTTAGTAGGTAGTTCATAAACGGAGCTCAAGTTTCTAAGCAATATTGAAGAACTTGGAATATTGTTATACAATATAGTTTATCTGAGTCGAAGATTGAAAAAAAATTGTAATGCTTATGTAATAGACTGATTTATTGGTATCATATTGATTTCATTTTTTTGCAATGTGACCATGAATTCTATTAAAATCATGGGAGTGATGGGAGCCAATATTGCATAAATGGTTTTTATGCCTAGCATCTCAAGTTACAAAACCGTTATTTGATATTCCTATGAAGCAGAATAGATAGGAGAAAAGTTAGGATGAAATATAGATAAATATTCATTTTCTTGTTATGAAAACAATAAAATTTGACTAATTTGAAAAGAATTGAATATTTAAAAAAATATTCATTTAGAATAGGTAATGATTTATATTGAATTATTTGAAAAACATTATACTGTATTGAAAATAACTTATGTACTTTAAATATGAATAGATCCTACCCAGCTTCTGTATAGGCCTGATATAATCAAAATTTATAAGAAGAAATGAGAAGATTTTCATTAGAGACATAAGAAGAACGGAAAAAATGCATCACCTCTTAGTAGGAATACAACTGAAATCGAGTTGAGGTAAGTCAGTATGATGTTAGGAATCTCACATCATAAGAGTGTTTTGTTATTGTGGTTTGATCGTTTAAGTGAGATTATCCGAGTATATATGCCAATGCCCGACAATTAATTTAGTAAAATGCACCACATAAAATAGCCTAAATTTACAGAATATGTTTTTTGCTCAATTCGACATAATTATTCAGAAAAATAAAACAATTTTGTAGAAACATTTCCATAGTTGAATGATAATCTACCAAGTTATGTGATGAATGTATTATTGTGCATAAATAAATATTAGAATATCTAGTAATAGCCTGGGCCTAGATAGTCGAGTGGTTCCAAATAAAGTCCGCTTTTTACATTGTTGCTTCTTATTTTTTCTAATAACACGTGGTAGTCGCTCTTCAAAGTAGAGAGTATGCATTCTACTTAATGAGCTGATAAATTGAGAGTGGCTTATGGAAGTTGACTGTCAGATTTGATTGACGTTGAAGTGGAAGACGTTTATTAGAGAGCAAGAACTATTTTGGGATTCAGCGATGCTTTGGAATTAATGGATACTGTGTTCTCATTACTTCACTCTGTTATAGTAATCAATTAGCAAGATCTCAAAGTACTTTGAGTATGCTACACAAACACAGGCAAAGAGGCTTGTTTGATAGCGTTATGACTGGGTAAGTGCTGCTTAGCAATCAAAGGGAGATGAAAGAGCTTCACATAATAAATAAAAAAATAAAAAATCATAATATTGGTAATATAAATTGAAGTGCAATCGGTTGGAAGCATTTTATAAGTTGCCTGATACAAATATTCATCGAGTTAAGCTCAAAATTTTTGAGTTGAGTGTTGACTGTCAATAAGCCATCGAAACCACCCGAGACAATTCAGAGTAGATAATTCCAGGGGAGAACCCAGGGGGGATTCAGGGGATATATCCCCCCCCCCCTCGAAGTATAGACAAAAATGAAATAATATACTTATATCATATATAATGTTATATTTTGAATTAAAGAGGGGGATATCCCCCTCCGAAAAATGTTTCTGGGTTCGCCCTTAGATAATTATCTCATTTCTTATGGCTATTAAACATAAATTAAACTCCAACAATAGAAATTATATGATGACTTGATGACTGATAGTGATGGTTCATGGGTCATTTGAAAAAATAAGGTTCAATTTCCACGTTATCCACAACTACTGGATGTAATAATCATTACTTCTCAGTTATTTCCATCTCTATGCAGAAGTCATTTTAGAATAAATAAATACATTTTCATTTTCCAATAGAGGTTTTCCTAAAAAATATGATTGATAAGAAAAATGATGACTTTCAGAATACATTATTGTGAAAAATTTAGATATCATATAGTTGGTAGATAGTAGCGGTCGATAAGAATGACAGAACTTTGTTAGTGTGGATACTTCACACATCCAAATTTAACATCACTGTATTTCCAAAATTATATTCATTTATTAATGCAAAAAGTTATTATGACAATGAGTGTGAGTGAAAAATAGTATAGGCTTAACCCCAAACTGTTTCTCTCCCGGATTTCGACAGAATCGTAGATAAGGATGAGACAGATATTGTGGAAAATTATTCATGTCTCAAGACAAACATTGTAAGAGATATATCTAATGATACTGGTACTCCAAGAAATTTATTTTGATACTAAAAAACGCTAAAAATATCTTTAATAATGTTAGTGTGGAATGAACAGGTTCAAATTCAAATTTATTTGCCATATACATGGTTTGAAATAGAATTGAATTTATCATGAGACTTCAACTTTGATGCTTCATAACTAAAAATGTTTGTTTTGTGGCTTGGATCCTTTCTGATTAATACCACTCATTTATGTCTTAACATGAAAAATTGACCAACCTTGTTCTAGTGCGCGGTGCCGCGTAAAACGAAAACGATTCCGGGTCCAGCATATTAATCCCAAATTCAGATTCCGGCGTGCAGTGAGACAAAAATTCAAACAACTATTGTAACACTTGGCGGACATTTGTGAGCAAATATAAATTGATTAAAATAATATCTACAACACAAATAGAAAAATTTCGAGACACACTTGTGACAGACACCGACCGCTTAAGGAGCATGCCACACAGGCTGCTAAGTCCGACCGACTGACAGATCTGCAAATCAAGTCACTGCAAAGTCAACATGCTTTTCCTTGTTATTTCAGCCGAAAGGAATGGACAAGCTAGGATAGAATTACGTTACAACACATTCATACGGTCTGCTGCCGGCTGGTTACGTGTCAAAGCGTGAAAAAAACGACGCGTTAGGAACGCTCTCCGAGAGAAAAAATGCATCGTTTCGTCATTGTCTCTATCGGTAAACAATAGCTGCAAAAAATCTTTATTGTAAACCGTTTGCGTTAGTAAAGTAGGTAATACAGAAATGGCGTTGATACAAAATTTCCTGGATATTATGTTGCTTTGCTCAAAAAATGAAGTCGATTGTTGGGTTTCGTTATTTTTAATTAATTTATTGATTGTATCAGACGTGTATTGGTTTTTAATAGCTGTTTCTATTAATGATAAGATTTGGGTAAACCGATGAAAAGGATGGAGGGAGGGGAAGGAGGAGAGAGAAAGAGTTACAACGGTAAAGAAGAAAGAGAATGAGAGAAACGGATTGATAGAGAGTGAGAGAGAGAAATAGATAGATGGATAGATAGATAGAGAGAGATTGATTTGATTGATTTTTATTAATCAATCAATCTCTCTCACTCTCAGAGAGAGTGATAGAGTGGGAGTAAGTGGTACAGAGTGAGAGAATGACTTGAGTGACTAGAAGCCTAGACTATTCACCAAGTACAAGTTCAAGAGAAAGAGTTGCTATCAAGTTGCCTTTGATAAACAATGCAGAATACGTCCGAGGACTGAGCAAAAGAGAAAAATGTACAGTATAATGTATAGTAAGAGATACAAGATAAATTAGAGCAAAAGTCGAAGAAAGAAGATAAGCGTTGAGAGAGTTTAAGGGTATCAGAATAGGTGGGAAAGGAAAAATCTAAGTAGAAGATTAGAACTAGAAAATTCATTAATTTATCTCACAGACTAAAAGAAAATTTACTATGTGGATTGTTTACATTCAGATACCGTATGTCTGAACTACCTACTCAAATAAAAATTAATGATCTGCTATCATCAAATACCTTTTGAACTATGAATTTCATTATTGTCTACAACCGATTATTATTTCAGAAATGTGTAAAGATTTATCGAAGACACAATTCGATAGAATACTTGTTGCTGCAGGCTATAATGGTCATTGGTCCATGAGTGTTAGATATTTTACAAAGTCCAACAATGTCATACAATTCAAAATGTCTTACAATGTCAAATCTACTTTATATCTTTATTATCCTTCACCTCCCTTTCCGGATTTTATCATGAACTGCTCAATGCAACTCCGTCCAATTCAAGGTGCCTAATGTGCGTTTTTATGTGTTTCTTATGAAAATAGGAATTTTATTCAATTCTATGCTCATAATAAAAACAGTCAAATCAATCAACGAGAACAACAAGTCTGTGATTCTCCAGCTAACATTTATCGCCACTTAAATCAAGTTTTTCCAATGAAAATAGATGGAGATTTCATTCTATTGACCTATCATCCAGTATTCTCAGTTTGAATATCGTCTCAATGACCCAAAGACCTTACAAGAGGAAGGTGAAGCTAGCCACTATTGATTATGTAAATGACCATGCTGCGTGTAATAAATATCAAGACAAAACAAAGTTTGGACTTCAGAGTAATAGAGGGTGCAAAGAGAGACGGAGAGATGGATTGAGAAACACTTTTCTATTTCTTATCCAAATCATAAGAAATAACCACAATGAAAAACCTTATGGTTCACTCCACATACTTGTACAAAATGGAAGCTGGGAGAGAAGTTTACAGAATACTTGAACCGCCAATTCCATTTTAGTATTTTATGCATTACAGGAAAATAACTTCATTTCTATCCTATTATTCCAGTATGCAACTATTTAGATGTAGCTGATAATGTTACTTAGACGACCGTCGTATAAGAAAATCTCAGGAATAAGAAAGTAAAAAAATCTAAGAAAAAAATGAAAAAATATACAAAAAAAAATAAATAGACAAATTTGGTTTAGGAGAGACATTCTGGAGCCTCCTGTTGAGGAACATCAAGTTTTCCACTTCCATCAACGTATTGAGCATTAGAATGACCTCCAGAAGCTTTAAAATTGAAAGGTGTAATCACCTATCAAATTTCATCACGTAATTGATAAGCTATCAAGACTTGAAATAGATACAGGAAATAAATAAACTGGAGCATTTTATAAAATGATGTTGAAGAACCTCTTTATCAGAGAGACATTAGTAGAGATCATTAGGCTATTGGTAAGCAAGGCTAGCCTATTGGCCTTGTTCTCACTTGATTGCTGCTGCTACTATACGTGGATTGATTGTGGAATCAGGCATAACCCGAAGCCAGATTTGGTTGAACAAGTCAGGGTCTTCATAATAACAGAGGTTGCTGTTGCATAAAGTTCAATATCATGAACAAATGCGGTGAACAAGATGCAACCAATGAACTTCACTGATAAAGTTAAATTTTCCTATTAATTTATTCCTCATAACATTAGAAAAACTATAGAAAATACAGTGCCAGAAATACTAAAAAACAAAAATTACCAGAAATAGAATATCAGGGACTATTTCTCCAAAAAAGCAAGCTCGAGCTCTGGGAAGAAGCCAGCCATTGCTAACTTCTATAGC
Source organism: Laodelphax striatellus (assembly GCA_017141395.1). NCBI lineage: Eukaryota > Metazoa > Arthropoda > Insecta > Hemiptera > Delphacidae > Laodelphax > Laodelphax striatellus. The sequence continues at coordinate 22,674,709 of CM029536.1, forward strand.
ATTTACTTTGGCATGCTATAATAAATAATTAAATAATACTCATCAGTATACTAAATAATACCAATTATATTGAGGAATTTGGAAGATGAATTTGTGATTTTTTAACCATGAAACTCTATATTCACTTTAGATGCCAACTTGCATTCATAAGTCAATCTTCTTACATGATTTCAAACTCATCAACTTGTATTTTTTCATCATCTATATTATTTCTATGATTTATCTAATATTATTCATGGAATTGTTAATTTGGATTGTACTTTCTGTAATTTATGAATATATATTCTGTATAACGTTTGAAGGGCCAGGGGGAAAAACGATGAGAGTCAATGTAGCCCTATCTCGTATTTTTATTGAGGAAATAATTGAAATGATTGAATATGAATTATTATGTCATTTTGTATGCATTTATGTGTTAAATTGATAGAATAAATTGTAAAAATTGAGCCATGAACATGTGCCAACGACGCGTTTCGTTCCCAAAAATATGAATATAGTTGAATTAAATAATAAAGAATTTCGTGGAAAGTCTAATAATTGGGAACTTTCTAGAAGCTTTTTATTTAAAATAAGAGAAATTTCGAAATGGGATTCCCAGGTACAACCCTCAATTGTGTGTTGTCTTCTGGCACTATATACAACACGCAAATTAGTTTGAGAAATCATTCAGCCATAAATTTCAATGGTGTTCTGGAAGTTTCCAGAAAATGAAAGTCTTTTCAAACAATTGACCACAGGCCTAAGCATGCAGACGTCATAACGGTAGATAGTTGTAGCTGTGTTAACCGCATGTATATAGCATAATATAATATAGTGAATATATGACTAACTGTATATAGCCGTAGTTAGAACTAACGGTAAATATAGGTATACGCACAATCAAGCATGGTATATGGATATAGTTTAACCCTACTAAAATTATACAGTAATGCAGCATGCTGATTGTAACCGCTAATAAATAATTAATCCATTTTTTAATTTTTATTGAAATAATGATTGAAGAACTCAATGAAAAACAGCCAAATAAAACATAGATATATTTAAAAAAGATAATTAGATAAAATGATATAATTTAAAATCTATATGATCAATTATTTTACTATTGAATAAAGATATTGATTTAAATATTGATTATGGATTCTACTGTTTAATAGTATCTTATATATTGATTGACGGTTGTAATTGAGTAGGAATTGTGCTTTTTGATAATTTATTGTATGCTGTAATCAAGTCCTAGGAAATATTATTATATAATATATAGAGAACTGGATCCAGATTCATAGGTTGATTGTAATACTTTAGAGTTTGAAGTAATTGTAAAGACTTGATAAAATAATGCATAGGCCTATGGTACAAATTTTGTGTAAAATAATTTATGTGTATTACACACTATATTTATTATTAGTATTATAATTGATTATCATTATTATAGATTATTATTATTATTACTGATAGTTATTATTATGTACAATTTTAAATGTGATTTCTAAAATATGGAATGTAGCAAGCTTTCCTCTTGTAAATTGCTTAATGTTTTGTACCTAGAAGTTTTTAAATTTTACTCTATGAAGAGAAGCATAGTTATGTATTTTACTGACAGTTGTATCTTATTCTGAGTTATGTAGCACTGATTTATTATTATTCTATTTGATTGTATGCAAAAACAGAAAATTGTCTAATATGGAATTAAATTATTAACAATAATTAATTATTAATAATAGTATTGTAATATTATATAAAACCTAATCTCATTTCAAATCATAGCTGAATAATATTATTATTAGTATTGAAAGCTTGATGTTATAATTCAATGTAAAATCTATTGTTCAGTTAAATAATGGGGAGCCATAGCTGAAAATATGTTATACACACTTAAAATAACACATACACACACAGTACAATTACAAAACACTTATTTCAAACACATTTTATCCATTTGTTTGGTAAATTGGAACTGAGCACATGGGCGGGAATATTTGGGGGAGTGAGGGAATTTGTTAATGTGGGTGATGGCAGAACTATAGAATAATATAAAAGAGCAGGGCATCCTGACCTCTTTCTCTTTATGATTTTGGAAGTGAAGTGTTGAAGTGCTGTAGTGGTGAAAGGTGTCATTGAGTGTTTCCAGATACAGTCATCTCACAGGGAGCTGTCTGGGTAAAACTTTTGCTTATTATTTATTATTATCTTTCTCTAATTTCTGCCACATCCAAATCCCCACAAAAACCCCATATTAGCCTGCCAAAATTTGCTCAAAAAACAGTTTCCAATATATCTAATTTTATTTTTATTTTTGAACACACTTTACATACATATTTTCCTAATTTTAAAAATACAGTTTTGTCCATTCAAACTCTCCATCTACATTTAACAATTTTATTTCACATTTAAAGATTAAAACCCACACACCACATTATTTGTGTTTGTGAGGCTTCCCCATTTTAATTAATCTATTACATTAACTTGCTTTATTGTAATTTTGCCTTCATTTAGATTATTGTATTATTCTACATAAATTGAATATATCTTTAATTTTGTAACTTCAAGTAGATTGAGACTTATTTTTGCATTTATTCGATATTGATAAACTCTTTGTAAATTGATTTTAAAATTCTAAATTGATTTAAATATAAAACTACATTTTTGTATTCTCTAAATGATTATTTGATTAAAGAAGACATTTGTCAAGCCTTTAATTCAAGTTAATTTTTTTTTGATATTCTATTGTAAATAAATTCATACCAATTTTGTCCCTGTCTTTCACTTGGTAGCACCCTATCCACGTCCCTGAGTCTTTACTTTCTTTCTTTTACTTTAACTATCTGATTATCTTTGTGTGACAGAGTGTTTAATGTTTTGTGTTTGAGTGGCCCCCACTTGAATACAAAATATTAGCATTTCTGATAGTATTTGGTACCGACACAGGTCGCTGCCGGTACTGTAATACTTAGTGTTAAGTTCTTAATTTATTATTATTTTCTTAAAAATTGACAAATATAGTGAAATATTATTTATTTATCAATCATATAGTGATTGATTGGCGCCGGGCAAAACATAGAAAAAGTAGGGAAGGGAATTAGAATCCCTCTTTATATAAATATTTTCCAATCATTCTTTTAGTGTACCAAAATATTTAGAGAGGAGAGGAAAATTGTTCAAATCACGTCATCAAAGTAGGGCTTTGATTATTAATATTAATTTAATTAATTACATTGATTTTTGAACGCACGAAAATAGTTCAAAATCCTCCCTGTGATATAGTCTTTCACGCTCAGACCTTGAACCTGGAAAGTTAGTTGTACAGAAATCTAATGGAATTTAACCACCGTGACATGACATCATTGCATTGACGTCAGATTGGTTCTCGTTGCATTGCTTTCGTTAGATGAAATCATTTTACGCCGTTTAAAATTGATTGGATTTCATGCAACTGGCCGATAGTATCCATAGTTTAAGGAGATTCAAGCGAACTCCGCAATGTTACTATATACATGGAACATAATTCACTCTCATTCACGCCTTCTAGTGATATAGTAATCCACGCTTATCAACATTAGTCAAGGGAAACCCCTCCATTTTTCATATCCATTCACTGCGTTCGATTAAAAATCTCCAATTTCACTCACACCGTTCAGGACTCGACAAAGAAAAGACCTTGGGAAAGAGCCATAGGCCTACCCAGCAACAGGAGAGAGGGACCTTGCTTTGTCATGTGACAAGCCATTTTACTATCGTTTAGTAAACTACACTTTCATTGGCCTTATTGATTGTCAGTGAACTGAAGCGGACACAAAGCGCATGGTACAGCAGGCAGCAGGAAGTGACAGTGAAAGATTAATAGATTAATATACCAGGCATAGGTCTACTGTAGACTCAATTGAGCTTAATAAATGGTAGGCCTGGATCAAGAACTGCAGCTAAATGACGTTTATTAGGCTTTTTATGGTGGGGAAAAGGAAGAATGGTTCCTCAGGATATGCAGACAGCATGAATATTGTGATTGTAATTTGAAGAAGAAACACGGGTTGATTAAAATTATTGAACACAATTTTAATATTTGGGGATACGATTTCATTCCTGTTTTATATATTAAGTTGATTTGATCGTTCAATTATTATTCTTCAGAAGTTAAATTATCAACAATAACAAATTTAAATTTTGATAAAAAAATTAGCCTCCTAGACCAGCAACTGGGCGGTATTTTTCTTTTTATAATATGCAGTTTAGAAAGCTAAGATTATTGAAATGTTTGATTGAAGTATTATCCTGGAAGGATGAATGCCTTGCGGAGCGTACAATAATAGAAGATGAGCGTATGGATTGGATTTTCGCCTTATTGGCTCGACAACCTCATAAGTATTCTTTAATGAATAATTTGAAATAAAAACCAGGTTTCAACCCAAAACTTCTGTTCCAGAATTTAGTACGGTAAAAAATATTGCTGTGAGCACATTAAAGATTTTCACTCAACCGAAAATGAATTATGAATGAGTGTAAAAAATTTTAATGTTATAACACCTTCAAATTTTTTCAATGAACTCAATAATGAAAACTTCGATTAAAATGGCTACAGTAATCTCACAAAAGCAATAGTAGAGGCAATCATGTTTACATTACAAAATATCTGTCCTGAACTGGAGATTTTTAGAAGGCTGCCAAAAAAATATCGACTTTCATCCCAAGAAATTATATATATAGGATACATTCATTCTTAGGATACTTATTCAGGATAAATCATTCCATAAACCCTTCAATTAGGATAATTCATTTTTAGTTAGGAATGATCGATTTGTGATGAAATTAAAGCCTCAATTAGCTTTGGCTTTTTGTCCAGTTTAAGTTAACAACAACCACTATTTATTCTTGTTCTACATAGAGGTTATCTGAATATTTTAGTTACCGCTATAATCTAGTCCCATTCAAGTATTTTGTTCAAAAGTTCAATGAAACTAACAATGAACTGAGACTCTTACTTGAGAATTGAATGTAGCAGTAGTAATGGAAGTAGTGTTGAACAGAACTGTTGCCATGTTGTTTCTCTTGTTCCCTAACTGAACTGAAAGTTTGTAAATCGAACTGTTAACAATCACGTTCTGAACTTCATGACCTAATTGTTTCTGCATTGCGGAAACCTCTTTGTCTGTTCTAGACGTTGAAACGGGCTGCAAATTTCATGACTAAAAATAATAGAGATACCAGTAGGCATAAATTTCAGGTTGCACGAATTGATTGAACTGACTGTTGGAATTTGAATTAATCGAAAATAATCCAAATAACGTGATTATTTTGAATTGGTTTGATATAATACAAAATCTAAATTCTTGTAAGACGAAAATTGAGCAATACTAGCAACAATCAACCTTGTTTTCCTATAATTGTGAAGCAACAGTTGGCAAAACTTAATATATCAATAATGAGCATATTTGATCAATAGTAAGGAGCAGTATAGAAAACTACAGATTGGTCTATTTCACAATATCCTAATTTACCTTTTGAATGGAGAGTGAATTACATTGTTTAATATAAACTTGAATAGAAGACCACATTGGAATGCTCTTTTCAATACCGTATTATTCTCTTTCATCCTGTTTATCAACTGAAACATGTGCTCATCGTGCTTTTATTTCGAGATTTCATCGACACAAAAAATTAAATTATACAGAATCGTCTGCAACATGCATGTTTTCTTCATCCGTGTACATATTATTTGTTAAGTAATCCGGGTTGTACTTTATTTCAACATCTACCCTTCCACAATAGTTTGTAAGATATTGACTCAACAATTTAATTGGTCAAATTAACAATTTTGTAGTGTCAAAAGAAGCCATGGCAATATTGCACAATACAGATGTGCATTTCAAATTGTAATGCATTCCTATGAAGAGAAGGGTTCATAATAACCTAGGAATTGGATTTTCGCTTTCACTTCGTTTTCTGACCCGATCACCTCGTTTCTCTACAAAAATTAAGCTATTAATATAATCTAAAAGAAAGGTTCAATTGTATGATAAATTTATTTTTCCGAAGAGTTTCCACATACAACTTATCATTTTACTTCGTTTGAGAAAGAAAGACACTAAAGGTCTGCCTACTCTCCATTGCCCTAACCTGGACAATAACATCTTAGTCCTTCAAACATATAAAACGCGTTCCTAATCCGCAGAAATTGAATGACTTTTTGAGGGCATGGTTTCGTCCTTTACAGCTTTGAATATAAGGCCAATCAATTTAACCATTAAAACTTTCCGAATACGGAGGAGATATTCTTGTCTTTTCATTCGTCTATGAGGTCCATTCAGTGTTCAGCTCGTTTTTGTTTAGATGAATAGAATACATGAATAGTATGTACGGTACGTGCTTCAAGAAGAAAGTATTATACAAGTGAATAGGATGAAGAAGAAGAAGAAGAGAAAAAGAAGAAGAAGAAGAAGAAGGAGAAGAAGAAGAAGAAGAAGAAGAAGAAGAAGAAGAAGAAGAAGAAGAAGAACGAGGAGAAGAAGAGGAAGAGGAGGGAGAAGAAGAAGACGATGGAAAAGGAGGAGAAGAAGAATAAGAATGAGGAGAGAGAGAGAGAGAGAGGAGGAGGAGGAGGAGGAGGAGGAGAAGAAGAAGAAGAAGAAGAAGAAGAAGAAGAAGAAGAAGAAGAAGAAGAAGAAGAAGAAGAAGAAGAAGAAGAAGAAGAAGAAGAAGAAGAAGAAGAAGAAGAAGAAGAAGAAGAAGAAGAAGAAGAAGAAGAAGAAGAAGAAGAAGAAGAAGAAGAAGAAGAAGAAGAAGAAGAAGAAGAAGAAGAAGAAGAAGAAGAAGAAGAAGAAGAAGAAGAAGAAGAAGAAGAAGAAGAAGAAGAAGAAGAAGAAGAAGAAGAAGAAGAAGAAGAAGAAGAAGAAGAAGAAGAAGAAGAAGAAGAAGAAGAAGAAGAAGAAGAAGAAGAAGAAGAAGAAGAAGAAGAAGAAGTACTTGAGAGGTGTTTTGGTCATTCTTTTGAGGTGGGAGTTAAAGTGGGACATGGATTGTAGCACGCGTTCTATTGGGAGAGCCTTATCTTTACCGTTAGCGCCCATTCATTCATTCCTTGCAACAGCTGACCTTCGATAATTCCGATCTGAAACGATTATTCCTTCAGGATTCGGGAAGTCTTGGGGCAACAGATTTCTGGCAAAGGTCATCACGTGTGATTCGAGCTCGAGGGTGATTGGTCCACTTCCGGAACTCGAAATTATCCATTGCCCAACTCTGATAATGCACGCTTCAATATATCAACTCGTTCTTTCTTCAATCTTCTTGTGAATATTCATAGACGCTAACCGCTCTATTTTGAATATAGAGCACGGGCTTCATTTATTCGTTTAGAGAAATTCAATGATTTAACATACGAAGGGATACAATGATCTGTTTTGAGGATTCAATGTTTTTGTTACGCTGGTACAAATTGGATCATTTCATTGGAATAATAATAGAAAACAATGCTCTAACAACAAGCTCATAGTGCAAGAAATACTTTGTGAAAATGTTAGCTACTTTTTTCAAAATTAACTACGGTTGAATTAAAGAGTAGGGTTAGTGGTCGTGAGACGTGAGTAGCCTAATTTGAGTCAATATCCATCAAATCGAGTATGATTTTTCCTTGTTGAGTAGCAGACATCGTAAAACTCGTTATAAAAACTTGTTATTGAATCATTTGACTTTATTACATGTTATTATTCCAGTGGAGTATTATTCCATTATTGAATATCTGTTGGGGTTGGTATACAGTTATTGATGTAAGTGAATTACTAGAATGAACGATTTTTTAATATCTGAGAACTGAGAATCTGGTGCTTTTAAAAGTTTTATCAGAAGCCTGTTTCATGAAAAGTATTGTAATACAGAAGAAAGGCGGACACACACTACTTAAATAGCACGGCGTACACAAAAGAAAATTATGAGTCCAGTGTCCTTGCCTATTTCCTACATTAAAAGACTTCCAAATGTTTTTTTGTTTTTTGAAACAAGCCCCTCGCAAAAAAGTCGATGGTGAGAAATCATTATTGATCGTCTAGCAGACAAGCAAAAATCGTCTTGCTGATTTGAATTGGCAATCGGTTGCTAGGATACGTTGACCACGCGCTGATCAAGATTATATTTGTGTGGTCAAGAAAGACACCCAAGTCACGCAATTAGGTACCCTGGCCCTCTTTATACATAGCACCGATATAAATATATTGGCAGGGGCAGTGCTAGCAACCCGCCACACAAGACGGCTCGATAACCCACAGCAGGTCGGTTTCCTACCAATATTGACCCCGCTGACCCATATTGCAGAACTCTAAGCCTCTATCTCATATCCTGTGGTCTCGTTCTGTAGAAGACTTACCCAGTGCGAAAAAAGGTTCTTGAAGATAAGAACTCTGAAAATGTGATTATATTCCGTGTCTGTGATAGAAATATTGAGATGATTGATGAATTCGTGAACCGGAAATACAAAGAAAAATAGAAAATCATAATTACCTTGAGAAATACTGTGCACAGTATTAGCAAACAATAAACGTATAGTTCAAGTTGAAGTATAAAGAAATTCTCGATTGAAGAAAATTAAGTGATATCTTTTACACTTTAATAAAAATAGTAAGGGAGATTGATAACGTCAACAATAAATAAAAAGTAAATGAATACATAGGGAATAGGATACCCTGAGGTACGTTATTATAACAATAAAAGGAGATTGAATAGATTCAGATCATTTTCCGTGAATATCAATGACTTTAAAGTGGATATGAAGTCGAATGCAAGAAGCTAATATTAAATTAATGTAAAAGACGAAAGTATAAAGAACTTCAACAAAGTTTACAGTATCTATAATCCAGTGCATATGAAACAGGTCCTCTGGTATTTCTGTAGGTGCCAAACCAGAGACCGTAGTTTTTCTTTTTTCATTGCTCATTTCAAGCAATGATTATTTTCATTTTCATTGCTTATTTCAAGCAAAATACTTTTCAATTATTGCCGAAACTTGTTTATGACATGAAACAGGGCTAGCTATACATTAGATTTATTAGGTTCTATGAGGTAAGTAAGTAGAAGACGGCAAAAACTAGACAAATTCTATTTTTGCTAAGCACTGCGGTTAAAATGCGGCGCGGTGGAATTCTCTCGCCATTTTTCCTTTCCTCACTTCCCATCTTTCTCCATTTCTCTTCAGTGCTACAATTCTCTCTCCTTCCATCCTCATTCCTTCTTCCTCTTCACATTCCACCCCTTTCTTTCTCACCCCTTCAGCCACTTATCAGGGTTGACTTGCAACGGCTTCAAGGTCACAATTTCCACTTAGCGCCACGAAACGTGGTAACCGGAAACTTGGAAACTGTTTCGTTGATTTAACTACTTTAGTCGCTTGTCAATACTATTTGCATTCAAGGCCCGCCTTCCGCATCGTCTAAAAATACTAGTTTCGAGGGTTTACTTGGTTGATACTGAAATGCGTTTGGCCATCATTATCCTAATTGCAAGTGATCAGTCACTTGAACCGTATTAATGCAATGTTGTCATCACTATGGTATGATATCCCGCACTTCTGACCAAATTCAACGACTTTGATTGTGATTTTTCTCTTTCTATTCAACGATTATTTGAATATTTGTTTATCTAAATAGTAGTTTATTTAGTAAGTAGTAGTGATTTCATTTGTAGCTGAAAACCATCAATAATTTTAACCTCCAAGTACTCATTTACACTATTGATTTCCACAATTACAGGCAAGTAAAGTAGGTAGTAGTTTAGTGTATTTCAGCATTTGTAGATAGATACTATTAATTAAAAACTTCAAATACTCTTTCATATATATGTGTCCTTTCGTACATATATATGTGTGTTCACAATAACAGGCAAGTTTGAGCATAAACGATGTACAGTATATTGCATAATAACTTATCAAGTGATATTAGTTTGTCTAGTGACAGTTTTAAAATTCAGGGAAAGAGGACAACCTAGTTTATCTACCATAATAAATTATTAGTTGAGACTCAGAGATCCATGAAATATGAGAATATGCAGAACGGCGAGGTTTACACCATCGATTTTCACTTAAACTATATCGACAATAAACGTTTATTTACAAAGTAAAAATGACTGCATGTCGAAGTTGGAAGTGAAAATTCAAGAGTTTGAGAGTTTGAGAATTTTAGACCCATATGCAACATTTGTTTGAATCAAGTTTTACAAAACAAAGTTTATAATTGGTTTAAACTGTTTTTTTTTCCAATTTGAATCAAGTTTAAACCATGGGTTTCAGGTTCAATCCAAGTAAAAACTACGTTTTGTTAGACTTGTTTACACAAAGATGGTGCATAAGTACTTTAGAGAGTTATAACAATAGCTGTAAAGGGTAGAAGCTATAACCATTAACCATCACGCATAGTCCCTGTCTTGAATCAGTGAACCCTTCTATGAATAAAGCTCAAATAGTCCATAAAAACATTATTTGGGATAGGGATTTTGTATTGTTACACACATTGGGATAGCCACTGGTGTATTATATTAATTTAGGAGGCATTTGACCGGCACAAGATTGCTGCAGCATTCCCTTGAACATTGAAGCTCAGTAACAGCATTCCTTGCAAGACAACGTTATTATGTGAAAACGTTGACCTAGCTCAACGGCGACGAAACAATAGAAGAACTGGTAAATTACCTGCTCCATCTAAAGAATTTGACCTCATCAATTATACGAATAGCTTAGACATCCCACCTTACACTGTTATCTGATAATGCGATAAAATGGCTGGGTGTATATGGCATGTCAGCTTGTTACCAAAACTGTTACATTAATTAGTTTGAAAACTAAATGAATGCACATCTTCAGCGCAGGAAGTGAGTGTTATCTACACAATAATTAAAAACGCCCAGGAAGCGTGTAGTCCGTTATTTTGTTTATGGGAAAATTCAGAGTGTGGAACAAGTTTTTAGAAAAAAGTTTACAAAGTTGGTGGTATTGGTTACATTGGGTGAGCGGTCAAAATGAGAGCAAAAAGATATAAAGAGATTCCAAGTGTTATGCACGGTTGAATATAATTTTTGGATGGATGACCACTGTGGCACTTCAACAAGTACTGTCTGTTTTTTTTTCTTCTCATCTTCTACCCTCATGTACAAAGTTTTCCAAGAATGGACATTTATATGTTCAAACTTCGCCGTTTCTTGTAAATCTCAATTATGTTAACATTATCACAGTGCATCTAGTACTTATATTGTTAAAATTATTAGCTTACAATTCTTAAAATTAATGGAATAATATCACTCATACATCTTAATTCCAAATATGTCATTCTCGACTCTTCAAGTCTCTCATTCTATAAATCTCTCTCACTCACTCTCTCGGCTTAGTGTTAATCCTTTTCAAAGAGTAATCCTTTGGACATCCTTTTCCAAGAATGGACATTTATTTAAACTTTGCCGTTTCATGTAGATAAATCTCAATTATGTTAACATTATCACACTGCATCTAGTACTTATATTGTTAAAATTATTAGCTTACAATTCATAAAATTAATAGAATAATATTACTTATACATCTTTTGTGATCTAGAACCTAAGCAGTTATATTTTGTTATCTACATGAATAAAGAAATCTAATCTAATCTCGCTTTCCCTCTTTATTCTCTTGAATTTCGTCTTCTTCCAACTCCTTGAAAATCTGCACCCTTTAATAATGGAGGATTTCTATCTTTCACTCCTCTTTCATGTTATGAGTCTCCTAGTTCCATTCATTGCCTTCTTAACTTCTTTTTCCTCTTTCTCTCACATTTTCATTTCTGTTTCCCCTCCTTATCCATCTTCTTATTCTACTTCTTGTGCATCATCGCTCTCATTCTCCACTTCTTATCTCTTCTTCCCGTTCTCATCCAAATTTATTTATTTGATATACAGTCTTCCCAATTTCATATTAGACTACTTAACTTCAATACATTTACATCAGTTCATTATATTTTCATAACAATTTCATCAGGAAAACTCAATTTCAACTCAATCACTATGATTCTCATGAAATCGAATTGGTCTTTGTTTCTACGATTCAATACGAAAATGTAAAAGAAACATTTTGGGCGTAGGCCTGTTGGACCTTCCATCAAGTATCAATTACACATTGCTGAATAAAAAATAAATCAAAAATCAATAGGCTAAATCGAACAAGTTTTGATTAAAGCAGATGAACATCTTTATGAGAAAACCGCAATGAATATTTAATTTGCAAAGCACATACAACACAAATAAACAAAATTAATGTAACAAGATAATCCTGAATCATTTGCATCTTATTGCTGTACTAAAAGTCAGCTTGTAGCACGCTTCAAAAACCGGTTCAAAACTCTTTCCAGAAACCGGTGAAAAATCTTGTCCCATAAATTTTCTGATATTACATTTTATTGTTGTGTTGGGAAACTTTTCTAGCTGATGTAAATCACTTTCTTTTTCATTTGAGTGATGACTGGCTGCCTTTGTTATTTGCACAGGATGAGGTGCGCGTGAATTTTGATGCGTCATAAAGTCAATAGAGATGGACCGTTATTCTCTCCGAATAGCCAGCGACTACTTTCACTGATTTTAGTCAGCTTTGTAGCGGAGTCGCTTGTCACTCAGCTGGGCCGCCAAATTATTCCTGAATATCGGCTTTCGTCACTTTGCAGATGGAGAGAATTTAAAGTGTGATGGAACGAATAGTTACCGATAGAGGTTTTTTCTACAGTGCATCTAGTTATTATTTAAATAATAATTGTTTACGAGATGAAGAATAAAATTGAGAGACAGTATAGGTAACACTCCACAAATCTGTAATAAGTAACTATGATATCAAAATAAAATAATAATCTAATATATTAAATACAATGGCGTTATACTTGACTCTCAAAAGGGGATAAGAATTACTGTACTCCTAAAAAGGAGTGAGTAAATGATGATAATTAAAGCATCCAACTCATATTTTTCATGTGGATTTTATAGAAAAATTAATATTATCTATGCAGTTGAATGTGTGAAACACCCATACTGTCTAAACTACAAAAATTATAGTCAATATAAAAAATAGTATTGTCATTACTACAAAAATTCTGTTGAGAATTCCACTCATTGCAGAAAAGTTCTCAATGGAAATTAGTGATTTCAAGGTGAAGTTTGAATAAATAGCTGAATGAATAAATCATTATTATGTAATGTAATTTAATGTAGTTTGATGTCAATTCACAAATGATTGACTGCATGCAAACATAGAGAAGCGATACTCTGTAGTATCTAATCTGTTAAATTCTAATATTATGTTCTCTGTGATGCAACTCGGTTGAGATATACTTTGAATTTTTTTGACCAACATCGACTAACGCTAACTTTTGTAAAAATGTAAGGGTTTTCGGACTCACAAAGTCACAATGAACAATACAACAAGTAAAATTATCTATAAAAACATTGTCATTATAGAAGAGAGGAACAATTTTCTTTTTCCCAGTTCCATTGGGTACATTTGTATGAATTGAATAAATGAAAAAGTAAACAAAGTGAATAAAAAATTCATTTGAATAAATAAAAATAAGACTGTTTCTTTTTCTTAGAAAATTCAACTTTTCTTATTACTCGGTCCAGCTCATAAAATTCTCACTAGCCAATATTGGTAATCCCCAACTCGTCATAGTCAGACAAGGAAAGAGTTGAACTAAAATCCAGTCAGCTCCAATAAAACGATTATAACTAATAAGTAATTAATATGCCAACTACAATTCTCTATCAATAAATTGATACATTGCTAAATGTAAACAATTTTTTTTATCCATTCATGGTCTTTTTCGGAGTCAATCGTGTGCCAAAATTGCACATCCGGTTTGAAAAGAATTGCAAATCCAGTGGATAAGGCTCTGCTGAGAGTTTTTGGTCGAATTAAAACCAATAAGCTATTTTATTTCGCGGGTTCACAAGTTATTTTTGAAAAAAGAAAACGAAGCGTCTACATTTTTTGAAAACTTCGATTATTATATTATTCACTACGTCATCGACTCCTCATGTCATACGTTTTTCACTGATTTTTTTATTTATTTCGATTTCTCAGATGTCTGTATATGTTCATGTTTCTTCAGGTATTTTTTCAACTTAATCACTTTCGATTTTTCCTTATTTTCCACCTGGAATTTTCTGCATACTGAATTTAATCACTTCACTTTTCCTTATATATTCCCATACTTTTTTCCTCCCCTTTTTCTCAGAACTTCCTCTTTTGTTTCTTTTTAAAATTCCTATTACCTGCTTGAATTTTATTAATCCATCTTATCAAAGCTACTTTCAACTTTTTCTACTCTGATGCCCGGGTTCTAAGACAAACATTAAATCGTTCATTAGCTAATGTGGCATTAAATGTTAATGCTAAATTAAAACTAATGCCACATTAGATTTTTAATGAAGCATACGATCATATTATGATTTCCTTCCTCATCTGAAATTTCACATGTATTTGTTGCATGGTTAGGTCGGTTTGTTTCTGTTTTGAAAGTTTTGTGACTGGATTCGTTTATTTTAATTTAATATTGAGAAGAGAGACAGAGAAAAAAGCTTTCTGAAGCAGAGGAATAGCTATTGATAAATTAATATTGTATTGAAATACAAATTGGAAGGTAAGTTAATAGAGAAAGACAAAGAAACAGATAACGTAAATTTATGAAACCGAGACTTCTACTATATAATACTGTGATACACTTTATGATAAGATTGGTTTTCCGTTTCATTTAAAAGTAGATTTGAGAGGGAAACGTTTTCAACATGTATACGTGAGTAATTATTTTACAATTTTTCAAGTATTTATAAACTTCACAAACTATATTTTCGTAGAGAAATAATTCAGTGGATTTTCAGTACTGTGAAGAAATATAATTGTTCATCAGATACACACAACATAATTATGACTCTACTACGAATTCACTTGTATGAGACTATTATATAAGTAAAACATCACAGGATCTCTGATCATAACAAAGGAAACCCCGGCCCCCGGCATACTACTTTCCTATCCGAATCGATTCTACAGATTTGTTTTTAATAACCGACTCCCATTGTTTTAGTCCATTATTCAAGTACATTCAGCCGGATAATTTAGTATTTTTAAAATTGGTTGCGTAGGATTTAGTCAACAGTGAAATGGAAATGTTCAGTCGAGAGTGAAATTTCTTCCATAATAACAGCACAGTTTTCTGCATCTTCCGGTGAAACAAAGTTGGCTAATTTAGATAGTTTTAATTGTTTGAATTCATGTTTCAAACACTGCTGTGTAATCTGTAATGAGTTCATTAAGGACAACTTTGTAGCAGACTGGTGAAACGTGGATTACAAAATAAATTAAACAATAACGCTTTCACAGTCTCCTTGCTTCAAATCATTCGTGATCTAACAAAAGCACGAACTTTGGTAAACACTAGTTTGCGCGACTTGGTTTGACTCAAATCTAAATGTTTAAAGAAATTTATTGCTTCAATACAACAGTAATAACAAGCTAAAGCTTTAAAAACGTTACAGAATATTAAAATTAATCAAGTCATTGAGCAATCAGATGAATAGATTAGTAGTAGCAAGACATAAAGAGGAGTGTTTCTTAAAGATCAAAATGTAAGAGATAATATGGTTTATTTTATTTATTTCGTACATAATAATGATATTTATTATTTAGCGTATGGCTTTTAATAGTGGGGAGACCCGAGTAGGCTTGTTCCACTTCACCAACATAACCAAGTTGTTCCTCCAATAATGTACCAATAATTCCTTCAACATGAACCAATAATAATAATGATATATAAATGGATAATAATAATATATAGCCTAATAATAATAATAATTGATATCTTAATAAATAAACCTTAGTCTGAAGGTTTCTCTATGTATTAATACTGGTTTGAATAGACTCTAAGATTTCAATAATCTTATTATAGACTATCGGAACTAGGAAATGAGATGAGGTACGATAATTGCCCAAATTTTGTTTGATGCAATCTGGAAAAACAACATTATTTTGTCCTTCTAAAATCAGATTCAACTTGAAGCCCTTGTCCGTTCTAATCGTTTAGAAAGCTAAAATCAGCAAGGTAACAATAAAAAAAGATTTATAATATTTTTAAATACTACTCCAACCTATCAATTATATTCCAGACTTCTGTTTTATGTTTTATTGACCTGTGATTCCCTATCATGAATCATTTTCCTCACCTATCCTAAATACGTCTGAAGCTTGAAGTGGTTTATTTCGGTTCAAAGTAGTCGTTCATGAGAAAAATAAACAATTCAGGTGATAAGACATCGCACTTAAGTTACACATTATTAACTTTTTTCTGTCGTAATTTTCGGTTTATGACAGAGGCCCAGATAATCAAAGCTATAGATACTTAAATTATCATAGGCCTACTCTCGTGGGTGATAAGAGAAAGAAGCCGGTATTAGAAAAAGTGAGATTTTTAATCTTACAAGCTGTTGTAATCATGACAGACAAAATGAGCTTTTCTTTTTATTTCAAGAGCCATTCGAAATAAAGAAATAATTCTACCAACATCAGGTTTACAGATTTATTGACAATTTTTTCGAGTGGAATCAAAGTAAGAACGTAACCTTTTTTGGAACATAAATATTTGCTGAAATTTGAGAGACAATTATTTTTGCGTCTTGAAACCCTTATACTAAATTGATGCAATGATTTGTGCACAAGTAAATTAACGAGCGATATTTAAAAAAAAAATGCTTTCACACAGTCTTTGAGTCTTGAGAGAACCATCCAAAGAAAAGTGAGATTGTGAAAGAAGAAACATGAAAATAAATCATTGAAATTAAAATTAAAATTACCTGTAAAAAATTACGTTGAAGATCTTCCTAAACACTCCACAATCCTCACCAGATGACTAGAAGTATTCTGTGGCATTTTGCCGTAGCACTTTTCACACAAATCACTCTTGAATAGACGGTTCAATAGCTTCTCTCACACACAAATTCTAATTGAAAGTAGTTGAATTACCACATAAATAATACGAAATAACGAAAAATATTAAGCCAAAAACACTGATGAAAAATACAGAGGGAAGATAAAACACAGGTATGAAGACTATCACACACAATTTCTATAGGGAAATAGTTGAATTGTCACATACAGAACACGGGATAACCGAACAAATTCGTAGCCAATAACACCAGAAAAAAATATAGCGAGGGAACATATAACACAGCTATAAAGACGAAGAGAGTTACCAGATAACTGAATTCAGAACAATAGTAAGTAACTAAAAACTGCTAGTTATTCGTTGGTCAAAATATGTTAATCGCTTGATATCAGGAACATTGAAGTATATTAACTATACACTTCTATTCTATATCCAAAGAATAACCTACACAGATATGAAGGAGATGTAACTTGATGGATTAATAAAAATTCATAACGATCACACGATACTAATGTAAATAGAGATCTACCGAATGATTTAAAGACAAGGTAACTAGCGAGATAACTAGGTTTGTAATGAAACTCCAAGTCACACTAAGTTATTAAAACGAGATACCTCGACACAGCTACCCACAAACGCACACATAATGATTACTGGAGGCGGTAAAAAGTTCGACTGAACTTGGCCGTCATTCGTTTACGGTACCGGAGACCGGTGAGGAGACAGAGCGGGTATCACAGACCGGGAGAGGACGCGGCGCGAACGGAACAAGAGTTGAACCAGAAATGAAGACTGGTGACTCGCTCTCGGCGTAGGAACCAGTCTCCCAGTTCACTAAACAGTTACGTGGATGGAATGGATTGTCAGCTGGCGGTGTCGAACTAAGTGTTGTGACTTGATTCAAGTGCTTAGCTGGTGGCTTACAACATGCATCTCTTGACTCATCTACTTGACTTGCATCATCAAGTGCTCTGCAGGGCTTACAACATTTACTTCACTGTGATAATAGATATTGATGCTAAATTCTGCATATTTATTTAGCGTATGGCTTCTAGTAGTGGGGAGACCCGAGTATGGTTGTTCCACTTCGCCAACATAACCCATGGAAACATCACCATAGGAAACATGGTGTAAGTTTCTTTCCAATTAGAAAACAGACACTAGCATTCAAAATAAATATTTTTTGATTTTATAAAGTCCGAAAAATATAAAACTAAAACACAGCACAGAAAACTGATCGATGATCGATATTCTGCATACATTCTACATCTATTCTACGCACATCTACATTCTAGAAATCTAGAAATATCTACATTCTACATACCGATGAATATGAAATATGAGAAAATAAATCTATCCTTCTGAAGTATTATTATGAGCACTACTCATAAATTCCTCCCACACTATACGTTCCTTATATATGTTTTAAAATTCAAGTAATACTCGTAGACAATTTTGAATGAAACAGAGTATTGACAAATCACCATTTGAAACTATTTCGGGTCTCCCCACCTATTAAAGCTACGCAATAATAATAAAAAAACCAACTCACTCAATTTCAATTGGTTCGAAATGGGAGGACATGTGTGTTTAGAGAAGGACCTCACCTATAACAGAAGAAACAAAAATTTAAATAGATTATTTTTATTAAGATTAGGAATTGAACACAAATAAAAACTATTGAATTTGTATGAACAGCAGATAGAAACAAGTGATTACACAAATAAATTAAAAATTGTTTTCTAGATTTCTCGAATAGATCAGAGATACATTCACATCTAACAAAATTGAAAATTATACAAACGTTTTCAACACTTTATTGAATTATATTTATATTTTTGGGTTATTTATAGTTCATCATATTATCATACTTCATAATCATCATACTATTTGATAGAATAGTGTAATTTAAAGAAAAGTGAAAACAGATGTTAGCTTCTGTTTAGAGGTTTATTTGTGAAAAAGGATTAAAAACAATTCCTTTTGAGGATGGAGTAATTCAATGATTAGAGTCTAGAACCGATCATATCACGTAGAATTGGAGCTTGGATTTTTAATTCCATTTTCAACGTTCAAGTTTTTGGAATTAGTTGGCCTTGCTTACAAAAAAAATCATTAGATGCAACTATTTAACTTCACGTCCTTCAACATTACATTGAACGTGATCATACATTTATGAGGTGTCACAACACATGACATCTCTGTGTGACGCTTAATTTACTCTTCAATTAAGATCTCGTACCCTATGTCTATCTACAACGCTAAAACCATCCTACACTTTATTATTAGAAAATTGTGATTCTCCAATGATTTGATGCTCCAACTTCCAATAATTTTGTTAAGAACTGACATGAAAATATTATGTTTTTGCAAAAGACCTGCGAGAATATCTAATTTTGATTACCGATTACTCTCACCGAACTAGTTTCTTGTATTATGGTTCACAGTTAAGGAGTTAAGTAGTCTCAGTTCTATCTTAATAGAAAAATAATTCTATCTTAAGAAATAGAATTGTCTTTGGTCTCATCATGAATTTTTTTTTGCATTAGGCCTACAGCTCGATGTGAGCTTTAGCCTCTCGCACAAGAGCCCTCCACACGGTCCGGTCACATGCTTTTCGCCTCCATGCCATAATTCCCATCCTCCTGAGATCCTCCTCCACTTCATCACTCCATCGGTTGCGTGGCCGCCCCTGTCGTCTTCTTGAATAGTGTTGATAATTATATTTCATTATTAACCCGTTCACAACACAGGGGTAGCACAAACACAATGATATTGCTTTTATCATAAAATTTTTAATAATTTTACTCGGTATACCCGTTATACAGGTGTCTCCTGGATGTCACTGCTACAGCATAGTAGATGAAACACTATTGCAATAAAAACGTGTTGGAGTTTTTGTAATTTTGTTTTCGTGTTCAGATGTATTTATTCATTTATTACAAGAAATGGGTCATGAATAGATAAACAGTTTCTCACTTTGCGATAGCTAAAAGCATAGTTCGTTCAAAACTGATAGTTTTTACAATTGATAGGAGAGAACGTTTCCTCAAATATTTTTTTTATGAATGTGTTCAAATTATTCATCAACATACAGCACAATATTCTAGTCAACAGAAACAGAAAAGCAATGCGCGAAAGCCAGGAAAAACAAAAACAATGATCAATGACCTAGAATATTTACGTGATCAATCGCCGTCCAAAAGACAATGCTCCACTTTTCTATTAGTTTCTCTGTTAAAAAACGTGTTTACAAATCAGAAAAAGTTCCAATCTACCATAGCTAATAGAGTTTCTAGATTCCTGGTACAACGATAAGTTTATAAAATAGAACAAAATCTATCACTTCCTGGCTACCTGTGAAAGGTGCCTTCCTGTTTGAGATAAATAATTATCAATTCAAGGTTTTATTTAATCGAATATATTAGAAATGAGTGTGACTAATTCATGTCTGATTCGAACTGATTAGAAATGAGTGCGACTGATTCGAACATCATCAATTTTATTATCATATAAAAGTAATATTAATTACTGTAATGTGGGAATCTCATTTCCCATCTCATTCAATACGCCTAATCACTCCGCCATTGACAGTCACAAGTCTTATAATTTAAAAAAAGGAGGAGGATGAATGGCTAGTTAATAGTTTTAGGACTACTCAATGATAAAAGTGATTATCCAATAAATGAGTTTAACTCCTAATCAAGCATAATTTTATATTTTTCATAATTTCACTCAAGGATTTCCAAGGGGTATCTAAGTTTGAAATAACCAAGTTTTGCTTAAAACAAACTTTCAATTCGATAAATTGAAACTATGGTTAGTACTGTAGTGTAATGCTTTTACATACAGTTGCATTAGATACAAATCTTATCTGTAGGGAAATCATTCATGAGTTGCATAATATTTTATATTGTGCATTTAATTGAACTATCCGATATCAGTGAGGCTTTGAAAGTATAGAGACAAAATTGAAGATGAAGCATGAAACCAACATTGCCCTTGGCATTTCACTCGGATCGTGATTCTTGCCGACTATCTGAAAATATCAAGCAGTTTAAAGATACGACCCAAGTATGACCTAAAACAGAGTGTACATCAATTCGGTGATCAATATTTCCTGCCAAGTTATCAATTATTTAGGATACATGTCTTGTAGTATAGATTTTCTCAGCTAGTCTGAAATCTCAAGGACGGTTAAGTCATGAAAGTTAGGGTTTCCGTTTTATCTTTATCACAATAAATTTACTTGAATTTTTTCAAGGAGAGAGAAAATGTATTTGAGTACTTAATTCTGGCAGATTAAAAGCTGGTACATGACCAGAGGCCAGTTTAATAGAATTTTAGACGTCTTATGAAACACGAAAAAGGCGAACAAACACTAGACATCAATAGCGGTGTACTATGCCATAAACTTATTATCCTAGTGTGTGATCGCCTTTTTCCTGCTATTACTGGACTTCAGAAATTTATCTAACAGGCCAAGAATAAAGACACGAGAATAAAGACAGTAATAGAGCAGTATCAATAGTTAAAGATAGAACAATCTCTTAGATCAATCTAGATTTTTACAAAAAAAATTACGTAAATTAAGTTTTAATGAGTTAACAGTGGATTTTTTGGAATCAGTGTCTAAATTAATTACATCAAATGAGATTCATTTTGAGAGCCAGCGATTTCAAAATGTATTATTGTAATAGTAGTTCATAATGGTATTGTAACAACTTCACATTCCTTCCATTACTGTTTTCTAAAATCAGCATCAGTGCATCACAATCACCGATACTAAAATATTGTTCTATAAGCTTGATTCCTCTCAAAGATACCTATTTCATCCATTCCAAATCAAAATTTCACTAGTTAGGCCTACTGTTTGTAGAAAAGTCGAACATCAATATTCAGACCATGAAACCAAGAAATCTGGCAAGGTTGAACGATCACCAATATTGTCACCACAAATGTGCGTAGTCACAAGTCACAAAAAGTAGTCAAAATATTCGAATCAGATTGGCACGCACCAAACGTTGCGTGAACTTGAACTATAAACTCGTTTTTGAACTACAAACAGGCATCCTGATAAATTTCAATTATTCTCCATGTTTCCTGCGTAGTGTAGTAGCGTGAATTCCTCAATTAGCCAATGAAAAGGCGATGAACTCTCCACGACTGAAGTGTCATCTTTTGTCGGTGTCATTTTTATTTTGTCAGGGGCATTTATTCCAGTCCACGGCGCCTAACTTGTTCACGTCGTTCCAATATTGCTTGCAAATGTTGGAGTCTAGAGGATGTTATGGTAAATCATTGATAATAATTTGTTTCAATTCAACCAAAAATATTCAATCTCAAGAATCGCTTTTTGAAAATTTCGATTTGATAAGGGAACTGTAAATTTAAAGATAACTTATTGAAATTGAAAATAAAATGTTTTATATTCGAATTTATTTCAATATTGTTGTATTTCATCCAACAAATACCTATTCTATTTATTTTAATCAATTTATGTATCTTTATGAAGTACCGTTCACGAGTAAAACGAATCCATTCGTTTTGAAAAAGTAATGAATTTTCTTTCATCGCATTTCACAATCAAGTTCAATATTTTTATTACAATATATCCTAGCACAAATTCAAGTAGTTATTCTACTTTCATTGCACTAAAATTTTAGAAGATGGTTTGCCTATTTATTTGTTCAATTCAAGCGCAATTAATTTCTCTATTATTATTATTATTTATATAATATGATTATATTTAATAATATTTTTATATTTTAATCAGTTGAAAAGTTACATATAAATACCACATCACCCCTTTCACCTAATTCGAGGTTAGAGAACCAGTGCCAGTACTTACTAAAATAATGTTATAACATTATTTAATATAATACATTTTGATAGAGCCAGTGCCCTTGCAATTCTGTATCTTGGGGCATGACTGCTCTAAACCAGGTAAAAGTAAGCTAAAGTAACAGAAACCGAGGCCCTAAAGTTATTGATCTGATTACATTCAGATGTCAAATTGAAACTTTGAATCAATCTGTCGAAATCTTTCAATAGAGTAACGATATTGATACTGATTGACCCGTGAATTAACCTATTCAATTTGAATTGCTGACTCCATTATTATTTAGGAGCATTGAGCAGCCTACTATGAATCCTCTAGAGTTCAAATGTCATTATAATCTGAATTGATCTGATGAGTTGAGGCGTGAACTATCATGATTGGTTTATTCGTAGCATCACTGGCCATTTGTGTTACATAGAATTCAATAGAACCATTACAAAAATTCGATAATATGGATAAAACAGTAGACATAATCAAGAATGTGACGATTTTCTCAATATTTAAACAGTTATCACAGTAATAATTGTAGAATTATTCTATAGAATCAATTGGTGCAAGAAGTATCTTAACAAGACGTACTGAGTTCCTGAAACAACAGTTTCAGAAACAATTCCCTCACCTGCTTAAATATTATTCAAGAGAAATCTGAATGGGTTGTTACCATCTTTTACAATTAATTTTGACAGGTGCCTGATAAGGAAGTGCAACAAAAATTGAAGGATAGGCAAGAAAAACAGAAATTGCATGGCCCTCATTCATAATATGTGCCCTCAAAGTTAAAAATAAATTCTGGTGGTTTGCACCCCACCTAATATGCAGGTGAAATGCTCACACACATGTCTCTATTACCGCTGCACCTTACTATCTGACTTTGACAGTCCAATCTATGATTTGAGTCAATCTCTTATCAAACTTGAAATCATATTATACAAAACAAGTCATATAAATTTGTAACTAAATGAATTATTTTATCAAACTTCAACATACAATATCCTAGTGATTAGAAGACTTGGATACAGGGATTGAGTGAACGATTGTTCCAGTCATCGAAGCCGGATATATTGTATAGCATTGTGCTTAATAATCAGGAACTAGAATCGAGTGTCAGGATCAATCAGCTGATGTGATCAGGTGAATAGGGTTTGCATTGTGTCACACTCAATAATAGTAGTAATCAAAGTAGAGGTAGGTCAAGAGTCACTGTCACTGTCACAGCCAAAGTCAAGGATGCTGACTAGTTAATGAATTTATGATTGTTCATCATGAATATACACTATTTATTGTCTGTTATCAGCTGAAAAAATTATGACATGATCTTCTTCTTCTGCTTCTTCGTCTGCATCTTCTTCTGCTTTTTTTCTTCTTCTTCTTCTCTTCTTCTTCTTCTTCTTCTTCTTCTCTTCTTCTTCTTCTTCTTCTTCTTCTTCTTCTTCTTCTTCTTCTTCTTCTTCTGCTTCTGCTTCTTCTTCTTCTTCTGCTTCTTCTTCTTCTTCTTCTTCTTCTTCTTCTTTTTTTCTTCTTCTTCTTTCTTCTTCTTCTTCTTCTTCTTCTTCTTCTTCTTCTTCTTCTTCTTCTTCTTCTTCTTCTTCTTCTTCTTCTTCTTCTTCTTCTTCTTCTTCTTCTTCTTCTTCTTCTTCTTCTTCTTCTTCTTCTTCTTCTTCTTCTTCTTCTTCTTCTTCTTCTTCTTCTTCTTCTTCTTCTTCTTCTTCTTCTTCTTCTTCTTCTTCTTCTTCTTCAAACGACTATTAACATATTCAAATATTTTACTAAAATTTTCAAATAATTATAAAGTATTCAAATGAACTGCACTAAAGCCATCCATAACTTCATCTCTTCATAATTTTTTACCGACTTGCAGACTCAAATATTAGTTGAACGTAAAACAGAGTAACAACACAATACCCATTGTAGAATACATAAAACCCATTACAAGATAATACGAGTGATATTGAAATAACACTGTGTAATAACCAGTGTAATAACATAGTGAGTGAAATGTACTGTAACTAGAGAGCAATTCGAACCACCAATGATGATAGCCTACTGTACGTTTCTCTATACTTTTCTTGCATTGAATGTTGACTCCCTTGCATCGAGAGAAAGGAGTACACACCGCGACCTTGATATTAGAAGTTTTGCCGATGTAACTTCCGCAATAATTATTCTTACTGTTATTTTGCTAGAAGTTATATTGTAACCGTTATTGTTGCAAGTCGAAGTGTGCCATTCTCTTAGTGGGCCAAAATCGTGTAATCTTATGATAGGCAGTTCTAATTTTTAGTGGGAGTTTCCTCAAAGCTCGTTATTTCTAGTGTAGATTTCTATGTGTAGTTTTCAATTTCTAACAATATTGATCTGGAATTTATTCGTTATCAATCAATCAAATTTCAAACTTCATACAAAAATACTTCAAATTTCAAATAAATCTTCAAACTTGATGTAATTCCGATATTGATATCTTAATCACTATCTTTTACATCAAAGTCATCTTTACAAAATAATGAGACAAAAATATCGTCTATCAGGCAGAGTTGGGACTAGAGTCCTCTCTACTACCACTCAACCTTATTTTTCCACGTAGTTCACCATCTAGTTTGTAAAAATAACCTCAGGATTTCTATACAATCATAGAATAATTTGATAAAATAATATAAAATATTGAAAAAGTATTTCTTCATATAACAGAAAAAAGTTTGTTTCTTTATCCTCCCGAAGAATAACTTTGAAAAGTTAACTGCATTGAACGGTCTGAACTGCATACAACGATATCATCCAATGATAACGGCATGAAGTATTAGAACTATTATAGACAGCAATAAGGTAGACGAGAAGAACGGTTTCAGACGCATCCCATATATCAGATGATTGAGTGTCAGTTACAGTTATGGAGAAAAAGTTGTTGTTATAATGATTATTATAGTTACAGTCATAGATTAAGTTATAGTTATTTTATAAATACAATGATTATAGATATTGCGACTCATAGCTGTCAAAAGCGACTCATTTGTCATACCTTGATTGGATTTTCATAGACAAATCAATTTATTACAATTGTAAGAAAAAGTGAGTACTGATGAGAAATGAGA
This sequence comes from Laodelphax striatellus, assembly GCA_017141395.1. Lineage (NCBI taxonomy): Eukaryota > Metazoa > Arthropoda > Insecta > Hemiptera > Delphacidae > Laodelphax > Laodelphax striatellus. Next base: position 22,700,556 of record CM029536.1, read on the forward strand.
ATGGAAATTCTCAAGAGAGAAATAATTTGAGATTAAATGAGTTTAAATGACAAGCTTCATTGATTGTGAGAAATAAAGTATCAAAAGTAGGCTATACAAAGTAATAAAGTATCTAATAGATAATATATCTATTTTCAAGAGATACTATTCAAATAAGCAAAATAAGCTACATCAGTACTTGAATTTTTCGTGGAGTGGAAAATACTGTTTACAATTTCCATCCAGAGAATTCTCAGTTTATTCTGCGTTTGGTTTAAACTGCGTTAGGACCAGCATAGAGCGGTCTACCATTAAGGCCAAGCTGGTCTCAATCCTAAAGCAGTTTTAATCAGAGTATAGACATTTGAACTTCTAGAATTAATCAATTCTGAAACTTTCCATTGTTTAAACTTTCAATACGTCTGATAGGCAGACGATTTGGAAAATTTGGAAATCTTATTTCAACTTAAATGTACAACAAAGACATCCTTTTATTCATGTTAGAATCAATATTCTCAGACATACGAAAATCCATTATCAATAATCAATCACATGTTATCATTTTTGACGTTGATTGATAGTTTAGTATGGAATATATTGCTCAACAACTCGAATGAAAAATTTGAGAGTTCAGTCAATCATTTTAACCAGCCAATCATATTTGCGAAAAGAAAGCTGAGGTGAGAACTTGGTGTCATAAATGTAATACATAACACCACTAATGAGCTGTCAAAGGAATTTTGGTGTTCATGATTATCACAATCATCATTATCTGTGATGTGATTATCTACAATGTTCTTGAATTTTGTGTAACTATTTTTGGACGTTTCCTCTTGTAGTAAGTTTAGAAATTATTCTTCAAATATGAATTCCCAAGCTTATCAGACAAGGATCTAAACTGATTCAGTTATAAATGAATAGACTGAGTTATTATCCAACGTAATTCATGGGGAAATATTGAACATGATTCAGAGAAAGTAGAAAGGTATTTTGGATATTCTCTCTCTATAGCAATAATTCCCTCTTATTCCTAGACCTGTTGATTCAATTTCCTAATTTCTTCTATTCCTTTTTCCTATTTTCTTAACCTTTTCACTCATTTTTCTTCTATTACTCCTCTTGCAATTCAGCATTTCCAACTTCTATTTCTCCTTACATTTCCTCCTCATATCTCGTGTTCCAAACTTGCTTCCATTTTTCCTATTCTCCTCGAAATACACAAACCCTTTCAAAATTAATTAATTTGTGATGTTCTAGCATTGATGATCGATTTTTCATGACATTCCTTTTTTTATTGTTTCCTCTACAAAATGGAAGACAAATTGAAAGAGTTTTCCAAGAAAATACAATGGTGGGTCTAAGAAATAGAGAGAAATTAGAAAAGTTGTAGTGAGAAAATATTTTCAACCATAGGTCTCAATTTTTTGGCGAAGATGTATGATTGTGAATTATAACTACTTTCTATGATCTTATTCTTCCTTGAGACTACAGTACTATTACTTACTCTTACTCTCTTACTCCCAGGGCCATCTATGTCCAAGTTGACATTTAGCCGCACCAACAAATCCCCTCCACCTGGACCGTACTATTATAATATTATATTATAATTATATGAGACTACTATTAATAATAGACTGAGAATTCGGCTTTCGAAAACAGATCATTTTTTGTGTAAATTTATACTGTTGGGTATGATTTCAACATTTCAACATCCCTGAACTGTCTCTCAATATCCATCACATAAATAACTATTTTCATCAGAGTGTAGCCCAATCTTCTTCTTCTTCTTCTTCTATATTAATAAAAGAGAGTTGGTGTCTGTACGCTCGCTTATAACTCGAGAACGGCTGAACCGATTTAGATGATTTTGGATTCGTTTGAATTGTTACAGCACTGGTTAACATAATAATTATGTATTAAAATATAAGAAAATCCCTTTATAATTAATAAATAATTAGTAAATTAATGACCTAACCTATCATACATGACATCCATTCTGATCCGGTCCAGATAATAATGCTCCTATAAAATCGATGTGTAGTTGAAGATGCTACAATATAGATCATCCAAGAGGTGAGCTCGTGGACTGTTGGATAGCGACTCTGCCTTCCACGCAGAATTCTCGGGTTCGAATCCCAGACGGGTGAAATTTTTTTGACAACTTTCAGCATTGATTAATATTTATCCACTCGCTTAAAAAATTAGTATATTGCAGATTTCTTTTAATTTCCATCAATAAAGCGAGTGGATATAGATATTTTACTACATTTTTTTGTATGAAGGGGACATTTGGTGACATGAAGGGGTAAGGGGAATTTGGGGGGTGACATTTTTTGGGGGTGGCATGAAGGGGGGACATTTGTGGGGAGAAGAGGGGGGGACATTTAGGGGGGGGAAGAGGGCGATACGAAGTTCGCCGGGACAGCTTGTATTCTAATATAGTGGAATTTAAGATTTTATAATTGGTTAGTTCATTATTATATTCCTTAGTTTCTTTCTCAATACCCATCCATCACTATAATCTTCTGATTCCTGGACTTTCTTTTTCAAGTGCAGCCTATGTTAGCCAATAGATTCCAATCCTATATTAGTGGGGTCTATTAGTGGGCCCTCAATTCATATCCTGGCTCACTAACTTTCATGTTAACAGAATGAATCAGCTATAGTTAAAATTTTACGTTGTATACTTTAGTCATTGACACTTTAAGCACTTATACTTGAGTTATTGATACTTTGATACTTATAAATCTCTCTTCAATAGAACTGAGTCATCTGTTGTCTGTTAAATGAATGAGGTCAGATTTTTGTGTATGCGGGCGAATATACGTGACAAACACGTGTTTTTCAGTGTACTGTTTCGGACGTTATTTTCAATCCAATCTTTAATACTTGTAATACTTGAGAAATAAATACTACAGAAAAAATCATGGACTAATGTTGAGTTGCACCAAGCATGATCAATTTTGATCCAGGATCAGTACAATGTTAATCAAATGGGATCAGCTGATTGAAAATAGTTGATCCCGGTTGGTGCACCCAACATAAGTCAAGCATTTCTAATCAATTCTATACCGTCTACCATCATCATAAAACCATTACAGCATTTTGTATTTCAAAAATTATTTGAAAATGGATAGAAAATCATACTTCCTCAAGTATTATTAAAGTCAAGGAATGTTCATTCATGAATAAAACTCTCAATTATTTTCTGTAATATTAATAGTCAACATTTCTCCAAAGTGAAATTTGCGACCTTGGAGGATATAAACAGTTTATCATCTGTTTAAAAGCAAACTGTGAAAAAATGGAAGCTAGGCGAGGATTCCTGACCTATTACCTGAAGTACATATAAACAATACCGTACTGAAACAAACCTTGAGCAAACCCTAACCCTAAACTAACCCCTAACATGATTGTTTCATTTCGAGGTTACCCTCTTGAGCAAACCCTAGTTCTCAACTAATCCCTAAATTAGTGAGTTAAATGGAAGATGGGCTTGTATGCCTCAACTTCGCCCACAGCACTTTTGTAATGTAAAAAGTGAAAAATAAAGTCATCTACCTATCTTAATTGGTTGCTTCATTTCGAATTGCAATAGGCCCGGAAATAGGTCATTCACCCGAAAAATAGGAGAGGAAACATCTTTTCAAGACTTCGATTTTCGAGAGTTCGTATCCACCCCCATCAATCGCAGAAGGAATACCCGATTTCGCTTAGTTCCGGTTCACAAGCGGCCGCACAAACAGCTGTACCGTGGTTAACTTTTGAAAGGGGGATTTCCTTGATTCGACAACAATTCAAAGGTCCGGAACAACAAAGCCGCACGCAAAGAAAAACGAAAGCGCGCGCGATGTCTTTTTAGAGACGCGCGAGCATCAAAAAGGCGAGCATTGTTTTGTTTGTAAGTCTCGTAAGTGTGCCAAGGTACAGACAGACCAACTGCTCTGTTCTGTTACATTAGACTAGGAAAGAGGCCAATGTCAATACAACGGACGCTGCACTCTGACGTTTAGTCATAGAAGAGTCACAAACTGGTTAACTAGCTAAGGACTAGACTACTTATAGGCTTCTTATAATACAGTCATGAATATAGAGGCATAGAAAACTACACAGATATAGCTCTGGAACATATATAGTCTAAAAATATATAATAATAGATAACTATACACATATATAGCATTGAAACTCATAATACAGTCCGTATATATAAATAGAAAACTGCACAGATATAGAATACCTATTTCTTTTGCAGGACCTAGGCTACTTCTTACTGACTCAGGTTAGCCTCTATGTTAACCCTCGTACTATATGACACATTGTCATAAATCGTACCACTCACTTGTTTAAATTACAGGGCTCTGTCTCAATATAAATGGTAATAAGAAGGTTTTCATTGAGCTTGACCACACCCTGCAGTTTACGTAATGCTGTGAGTGTGATCTCAGAATGAACAATTTGTTCTACATGCGGAAGTTGCGAGTTTAATTTATTCCGGATGGAAATTGAAAGATTCAAGTATAAACACGCAAAAAGTTTCACAATTTATAGTTTTAGTTCTTTTTAACTTTGTGGTTCCATTTTTGTAAGCTTAAAAGTTTAAATAAGTGAATAAATTATTTCCCTTCAAGCTACGTAGTCAACAGACTGGGAAAGTCTGATGCCCAGTTTTCCTGTCGTTCAATCTATTTATTTAAGCAATAACTTTTTTTTTGCATTTGAAAACACATGGTTATTGAATCAATAGTGCTATTGGATCCATAAACTGTCTATTGAACGACTGAAAAACCGGGCATAAGTGTTCTGGGAAAATACGGGGGAAATAATTATTTAAAATTTTTGACAAACACCGGGAGCTTTTTTGAGAAACATTCTGAGTCGCTCTCTACTTTATTAAGAGATGATATTTTGGAGCTGGAATTACAAGCTTTACTTATCTCTCCAGCATTGTATCGTTGAATCTCTATGTCAAAATGTTAAAGATCAATCAACCCACATGTAAATACCAATCACTGTGAAAAAATATGTCATGTCAAACTTTCAACGAATGATAGTACAAAACACATTCAGTATATTTTTCACCTCTCTTGAATTGACATCCAAACACTTCATTTATTCTGATTGGTTCTGGTAGCATTGACAATCAAAGATAGGCGTTTAAATAAATTTCGTATGCAAAATCCTGCTCTTGGAATGAGAAGTTCAATGCTACAATCCTACGCATTTACCAGTACAAAATTACTTCGTACTTCGAGTTATCTGATACCAGACGTGATTTTAAAACAAGCTTTGACTTTTTTCAGCAACTACTAAATCGACTCAGATAGAACGCTAAACTTTAAAAATAAGTTCCAAGTAATTTCGTAGGCTACACTCGAAAAACAACATCACGACTTAACAAGTCCTTGTAGGTACCAATACCAAAGTAAGTTGGCTAATTATTCTGACATTGTCGAAGCATAGTAATCAAGTTCATGAAGTTCAAGATGATAACTTTGAATCTTGATTTATATGGAGATGACACAGGAAAGGTTAAAATTGTTAGACGAAGTAATGAGACACAATAGCATTGACAATAGCAGTCAGTGAAAAGTAGCCTACTCCACGGCCTTAGTAGCGCAAGCTGGTTCTTTAATTAATTTTATAAAGTTGATGAGATGGCCTACAAAACGATTGTCTTATGATCATGGGTGTATCTAATGATTAACGTCATTAACGACACACACTTTTTGAAAGAACCTTATCAATAAAAGACCATGTAGGGAATTTTTTCTGGAAATTGTTTTTGTTTATTAAATTATCATTCTCTTATAAAATAGCACGAATTCAAGACATAATAGCTATAAATGGAAGCAATATCTATAGTAGATATTTCCTTAGTTGACAAAGAAAATGACAAATTCAACACTATGTTTTTTTTCTGTTATCATACCAAAGAAACGAATTCAAACTTTAATAGCTTCATATATTTCCTTAATTGACAAAAAAAGGAACAAAGGAACATAAACGCACTCTATGGCATTTCAAAATCTCAAATTGGACATTATGGATTTATTTTCATATAATCTCTGTAATGGATTTTTCCCACTATACGATTGAACAGACATAGTTGAAAAGGTTTTCGAGCTTCACACTCTACCTTTTTCAATATGGTACATAGTATCTTCCACCATAATCAGTTAATCTAAACCTGTAAACATCTTCAGGTCATCCCAGTTTCATTCCCTCTCGTAAACCTGTTTGACCTAACCACGCAGCAATCCATAGAGGAAAGGTGCGAAGGTGGAAAAAGGTGACTCACCGATAAATGTCAAGATAAAAGAGAGAAGTACTGACAAATTTAGGGCACGCCTGTCCGCATTATGGATTTGACCCAATTGAATAGAAAGAACCACGTCAACACGTGCTATATAACACTACAGAAACGGAACATAATCATGCAGATCGACTACATACAGTACGCAACCATCAGTTATATGCAGTACGGTACTCTGACTTATACAATGAGAAAAAACGTCTACTTTGGGTTAACGGAATCTGTAAAACGAGCGTTCCTGAATTGTTTTAGTTTGGTGTGGTGTGCCACTTCCACTCAACTCCCACGCATTGCTAAGCTACTTGTTAACATACACAATCACATTGTGAGACCAGTTTGATACAAACAATGTTATTTGCGTTGTTTCACAGACTATTTTAAAGGAAAACTCTTCTTGGCTTGTTATGATAAAGGAACAATTGACATATTATTACTGGGTGCTGGGAGGAAACAAGTGTTCAATTTGAATTATATTTCCACTCTGATCTAGATTTAATATGTTATGTCGACCTAGTGTAGAACACTTTCTTTTTAGTATACACTATTTCACTATTTGAGTTTTTGAGAATAATTCAGGCAAGCTATGAACTCTGTGACCCAATTGGAATTGATCTATATATGATTTTAGATATATAATTATATGATTTTTAGAAACCTAAATTTTGTATATCAAAGAGCAACTACCTATTTTTACATTATTTTATTATACATAATCAATATTGATTCCAGGACGGAGTCCTAACTATAGAGTTAGGACTCAATATAGAGTTAGGACTCCATCCTGGAATCAATATTGATTATGTCAAGAATTTTTCCCATCTCTAGGTTACCAAGAGCCTTCAAATTACAAGTTGATAGGACTGAGAAAATCATATTCATCAAGTTAACATTGATGGGAAAACTATTGGAGATCATCAGGGACTAATTTATCAACAAAAAAGACTATTTTCAACTCTGCCCATAATCCATTCTCAATTTTTTTTTCTCTGATTCTTTCACCAATTCTCCAACTTTTCTGCAACTTACAGATTCCCCAACATACTGTATAAATATGAATAATTGCATAATAGCTGGTAATGCTAATATAGGCCTACTATGGGATATCTCAATCTCCATCATTGTTAAATCAGTCATGTCACTTCATTATTTACAATAGTGATTTAGGACTTGAATCGATGATAACTAATTAAAATTATTAATTGCATTTCAGCACAAACAGATACAGAAGTAGAATTGATACCTTTCAGTATCTCATTATAAGATCTCAATAGTACAACCGCTTTAAAAAGGAATTACAGTATTTAGGCTACATATATTATATCATAAAATTATATGGATCAAATTAATGTAAGTATTAAAGAAAAAACTCCAAATTAAAACTAAAGAGAAAATCTTTTACATTACAGTATACAGTATTAAATTATTTTGCTGATTTGTAACAAATCAAAATGAACAATCTTGGGGGAAACTTCAATACAGCAAACATAAATGATTTTATTTGCAATTTTGAACTTGAGTTCAAGATTATAATATTAAATCTTTCAAATACAGTGAAAGTTGCCATTTTGTTTTGTTAAAATATCAAATAGAATAATTTTAAAAATCATGGAATAAGAACAAATAATATTTTTGAATAGTTCCTCAGGATGGAACAAACGTTTTATGAATCTTTTAACAGTCACAGTGACTTTTCCTGTATTAAATCATGCTACTGATATTCAAGTGAAATTCGATTCACTCCAGCAGTGTGCTTCAAAGGGAATTCTGCAGCTTTTATCGGGCTTCCCAGCTCAGCTAGCCAGCTAATCATGGATCAGATTTCATTCAGAGCTCAGAGTGCAAGAAAAGGCTAAGCTTGGATTCGTGCGTTTGATAACGCATTGCTGAATCAAGTTCAAGACCACGGAAACTGAAAATTCAATAAAATAAAGATGAGGGATGACATAAAATTGAATAGTGTGTGTTATGGAAACAAATGCTTGGGATACATCTGTGATAGATGTATAAATAAATTCCAATAGTGACCAAAATTCTCTAAAATTTCGATCAGGCTAATATCCAAGAAGTAAAATTGCATTTTATAAGAAGTTCTTTTCTGAAAATTGAGAAAATGATGTAGAGAAATGAAAATATGTAGAGAAATGCATCTTAATATTCAAGAATTTCGAAACTGGCTACAACCCAAAACAAGAAAATTATAATTTTTTTAAATTGAGAGGTGAGACATGAAACATGAGAATTGGAATGAATTGTGCATAATATTTGTGTTTGGAGAAGTGCTGCCAATGTCTAATGTCTAAAATGGAATTTATGTAAGCTAGGCCTATATCGCTGTAAATGAAGTGAACTGAGTATTTTCTCTGAAGTATGCTCTATCAAAACAGTCATTCTAATTTAATGGAGACTGAACTACATATACTATATTAATAATTTCCAAGAAATCAGAAGCCCGTTTTATATAAAAAAAAAACAGGAGTTCTGTAGGGCCTACCTGTACATCATGAATAAGTCTGAATTCCACTATAAGAATCATAATAGAGAAGAATATATTATTAGATTCACAGTAGACCGTGTTTTAGTGCACGTCCAGTACACCGTACACCGTCTAGTTAGTGTCCGCCTTTTTTGTCTTGTAATACAGGAATTTTGAATTTTCATAAGACATACTCCATAGAAATAAGAATAGGAAAATGAATTCAACAATTAGGAATGAGAATAATAAAATAATTATGGTATTTAAAATATAAATAATGATTATGGTATATACAAAAAAATGAAAATTTGAATCCTACCAATGTATATTTACAGTTTTCTATATTTTATGTTTATTTCTCCTCCTAGCTTCTTGTTTATATTTCAATTTGTATTTTGCACAAACTCAACTCTGTACTTGTCTGTAGTCAACTCTGTCTTAAGTCTAATTTATCTCTGTACTTGTAGCTCAAAAATTCTAGTTGTACTCCAAGACTGGTTGATGGCATCAGTAGAGTCTAAGCTGGAGTCTATCAGAAGTCTGGCTCGGTAGAGTTTTAGACAATCCCAAAGAAAATGCAATTTGTATAAGAATTTCTGAATAACATGAAACAAAATATAAAAGTACAAGAGAAATTCTTGGGAGACATGATACTCCGGCCAGCGAAATATGGAATTGGCTATCACGATAAATGAAAACCAAATAAGATGCAGAGAGTCAATAAAATGCATCCATTATTCAAAAAGGTCTGAAGAATCATAAAAATACGCCTTTAATTGAACGATCATATTAGTACCCTATCACAACATAATAATTCCTACTGTATGTCCATTGCTTAACTTACTATTGTAATATTGAAATTGAGTAAGTTAATAAGGCTATTCTACAACAATATTTTATGAACGAAACCACTGAAATATTAAAAACAGAAAATTGGAGATGAATAAATTCACAGATATAAATGCTATTAAGATGCTTTATACCCATCATTGATGAATAAAACTTCAATCAAACACACGGGTGCCCGGTTTTTCAGTCGTTCAATTAACAGTTTATGGATCCAATAGCAGTATTGAATCAATAACCATGCGTTTTCAAATTAAAAAACATTTATTGGTTCAATACATTTATTGAACAACTGGAAAACCGAGCAGGGGAATGATAGAATTCCAGTATGAAGCCGATTCAGTGAATGTTTGAGAATTTCAAGCATCTATGATTGTATTACAATTATTAAGAAGATCAATTAAATTTCCGTTGTGATTGGTGATTTTGTGATCTTAAGCAATAAGAAATACAATCACCAAAAACTGCAGGTATCCAAGAGTTTTTTTGGAAAAATCATTAATGTATTTTACAAGAGCGAGCCCATATAGCGCAAATCGCCGCACTCTTTGTTTAAATTTGACGCCAACTAACATTACACACAGATCCAAGCAGTTCAGTCAGAAGCCGAGAGATGGCGCTGATTTTTTTACATTTTTATCCCTTGAACGTATTAATTTTTTCACAGAATACAAATGAAACCTACACATTAAGGACTGCTTACCTTTCTTTTGGCGCAAACCGCATCTAAATTGATCCAATATAGGGCCAATATTGCAGGAGACAATTTACTAGATCAAATAAACTGATCAATTACATTCCAAACAATTTTATTGAAAATACAATGAAGTTTTTCTTTTAATATAACGGTCACAGTGGCTGTCATTAATTTTGCTCTTCAATATCTAAGCTCTTTCCTCAAAATATGAAAAATATTTTTAATCACAAGGTTTCTGATTGTGATTAAGCAAACAGCACCTAATTAAATAAGATGTGGTGAAACAACGAAAATTCTGTTACTGATTTGTGTAAAAAATAACCAAATTTTTCAAGAGGAATAAGAAATATTTATGTCAAGACAAATAATATTCATATACCGTACTGAATATTATATCCCCTGATTTTCACCTCTATAAGATTTCTCATGTCCATATCACAGATATTATGAGAGATTGAAACTTTTATACCCTTTTTAATTTTCGAGTTATGGAATGGGTCAATCTAAACATATTACTCTTGAAAAGGGAAATCAATACAGTAGGTGATAAAATATTCAACACATTAAATAGTCAAGCGAGTCGATTCTGATGGAAGTGGGAGTGACAATTCATTTAAGTTTCTTTAGCGTTCCTAATAGCGAAACAAAATGAACCTTGATCGATAATTGAAGCTTTGATGGTATCGCACCTGAGAACCATAATTGTACAATATTAGAGTAGGCAGTAAATTATTAGTAGATTTCGAGTTCTTCAAATATTAATCCTTTTTGCTTAGTTGTTGCTTACTGGGTAAGTCATGTTATGGGAAACATTTTTTATTTTTGGTTCTATGTGGGTTTTGAATAATAAGCCTAAAATCACCAAAGATTTGAAAGAAACACATTACACTATCACCGAATAAAGTAAAAATAATTTTGTCAAATTCTACATTATCAGAATAATAAAACAATAAAGATTGAATGAATTTTACAAAATTAACAACAATTTTGTCATAGCTTATCAAGAGTGTGTTACGGTCGATACGGTATGTTTTCCCCCTTCAATATCAGTATTTTCTCAACTTTTTGAAATTAATTCAATTCAATTAGGCCTATTTATGTAAATCACCAAGTCATGAGAAAAATGTGTGTTATAAACTATGATTGATGAGAAAATCTTTAGATTTTGTATTAAACAATAATTATTACCATACCATGGCGTTAAAAAAACTAAGTGTTCCTGGTTTTTGTGGATCCATTCTTTTCTCACTTTAGTAAATTATAAACACTAAATTAACTTAAAAAGCAAGATACTCACAAATGATGTGTTTATGTACATTTCGCGGTGCTGTGCCGCATCGTCAGAACACGTGTGTTCCTACACATAGAACGAATGTGGTTGGACGTCAATTCTCACAGCCGCGGTTCGGGGATGCTGTATGCCTATTGTCGTTACTTTTTTATATATCGCTTCCCTGCTATATCGTTAATGCCCGGCTATGTTAACTGGGTACTATGTTACCTGACTAAGGACGGCAAATCGCACAAATGACGCTCGTGTGTACCCAGACCCAGCTTTAATTACGGTACTGTATGGGTGTAGCTAGCTTGTCCAGCTAATTAATTGATAGATAGATATTACCAGTGACAACTAAGATTTAGCCCAATTAAACGCGTAACACCAATTGTCTTCTTGTGGAGCGTAGCACCCAATGCAGCAAAGGGGCTGAGTCACGAAGCAAAAATATTTGATGGTTCAAGGTAGATAGAGTACAAGGTAATGTTCACTAGGATAATGCGCAATAGCAAGCTTCATTCAGCTGATGGTGTGACGTCACTGGAGATCAAGAGTTCGATTTCCCTATCTTTTACACGTTGGATTAAAAAATTGTATGTTTTTTACTCAAAAACTGCATGGCTTTACAAGCACTACAACCTCTCCTGGGCTTCATTTTATATTTATATCCTATTCTTCGTAGTGATTTTAATACTATCAGACAACTAATTATTTCGGAGCATCCAATTGATCAAATGCATGCACATACGAATCATGTAATTTTCGAATCAAAAGTGTCATTAAATAGTTGAGTGTTCTGAAATAATTAGCCGTCTAATAGTATTGAAACAATAACGAATTGCAGATAAATATACAATGAAGCCCATGAGAGGTTGCTTTGGCTTCAAAAACAAGCATTTTTGGAGAAAAAGACATTTTTAATTGTTGAATTTAAATAAAACAATTTTAATATTAAATTGTTGAATTTAAAAAGTAAAAGAAATTTAAAATCGATCTCTTGATCTCCAATACCGTCACTCGATTAGCTGGCTCAGAGTTTTGAATAGACTGAGATGCGTGTGACCACTACCTTGTATTCTAGCTTGGTTGATAGGTGCTATGTCTGGTCTGTGCCAAGTTGTATAGAATGAAAGGTGGGTCGGAGTGGAGCACCGTAGTGGGAAAGTCGAGATAGTGACGTCACTGCAGACCTCTAGCCACTAGTTTTGCATTCGAGTTTGGGACTGCCGCTACGTCACTATCTCAAATTTTCCAGTAAGTCGCTCCTTTCCGACCCACCTTTTTTTCTACGCACCTTGTCTGTGCAACAAGATGAATGAATGACGATACCATACTGGGACAACGACGACGAAGTAAGACGACGATAAAGTGGGACAACGACAAAGTTTTTCACCGACAAAGTGGGACGATGACAAAGTTGACTTCCGACAAAGTGGAGGACGACAAATATAGAAACCGATAACGTGTGAAGACGACAAAGTTGGGATCCGACAAAGTGGAGGACGACAAAATTTAGAAACCGATAACGTGGGAAGACGACAAAGTTGGGCTCCGACAAAGTGGGACGATTCTATCTTGATGTCGACTTACCTGACAGTGCTGTGGTTGATGGGTGGTGGCGTGGCAGGCGGCGGTGGAATGCTCTCAGTGTCGCTGGTGTCCGAGCTGAGATGGTGTTGTTGCCAGTTGTGCTGGTGGTTGATTTCGGGCGAGGAGGGTGTGACGTGTATGGCGGGGGGCGGCTGGTGAACGGGGGTTGTGTTGGTGCTGTTGTGCGGCCGTCGCAGCGCCGCTCTGCCCAACTGACGGGGGCGGTCGATCGGTGCCGAACAAGGTCGCACGTCTTCCGCGGAGTCTGCCTCCTGAAAATTAAAAAATGTGTTATCAATTCAAACAATAATTTTAAAATTAAATGTCAATAAAAATGATCATCAACTACTATTATTTCTATTTATTTATTTAGCGTATGGCTTTTAATAGTGGGGAGACCCAAGTAGGGTTGTTCCACTTCACCAACATAACCAATTATCCCTTGATAGGGAACATGGTGAAAGTTTGATTTTGTGGTAGTGAAACTGCTATTATAAAAAGTTATGATTTCATAACTGCCTCCTAAAAATTAAAAAATGTGTTATCAATTCAAACAATAATTTTAAAATTAAATGACAATAAAAATGATTATCAACTACTATTATAAAAAGTTATGATTTCTTTAGATTGGAATTTAGAATATACTTTATTTGATCAGTTGGAAAAATTCAATATTCAAGATCAGTTTGCTCAAAACCCTCTCAAATCCCGGATTGTAGTCACATAATTATGTCCAAGTTTCTATTGCCATCAATGATTTTCATTCCAGAAAAATAGTCCACAAGTACACTATCAATGTATACAATATTATGAATGTAACTGTATAAGAGGTCTCTACAATTCAATTCTAATCTTCAAATTATAATAGAAAAAAACAATTGACTGGAGCATTAATTCACTGGAGCATTGAATTTTGTGATTGTGTTTGAATTGCAGAAGATACTCATAACTTATTAATCCCCAATTTTTTGGGGAATGAAATTCGAGTAAAATTACATTTTTGTTTTGTAATTGCACTGATTAATTAGTAAGATAATATCAAACTTGTCCATGAGGAAGGAAATATTTAATGCACTTCCCAACGAAATAAAAGAAGTGGATAGTTTGATTACTTTTAAAAGAAGACTTCGAGAATTTCTAATTGAGCTGTGCCCTTACAAACTAACTGACTTCCTTGAGAGATGATTTTTGCGTGTTATATGTCTTTATAAATGTCTAGTACAAAACTTTGACGTGTCATATGCTGCAGGAGCGTTGCTTCCGAGATGCAGTTCTGTGTGACGAACTAAATAAATAAAATATAAATAAACAAATGGAAGGAGGTGGAAATGGAAGTTCTTTCACAACTTGAATGAATACTGTATGAAAAATCAACGAAATCTGTTCTGTTATAATTTTGTTATTTTAATGAACTTGTCCCGTCCATGTTCAATATAATATTCATAATTATTTGTCTGTTGAATTCACTATCAATTGAAAAATTATTCTCAAACTTTTTGTAAAATGTACCTCATATTTTGTTGTTTGTCATAGGCCTCTCTAGACCTGGCAAAGCAAAGTAAAAAATATACAATTAATGAATTAACATCATAATAATAATTAAAATGAAATCACAAAATGAAAATTAACATCAAATTTTTATAATTAGTTGAGCATGTTTATTCTTTATTTGAGTAGGATTATTAAAAACTATTCAAATTTTTAAAATAGAGATTTTTTACTTTGTCATTTTCAAGGCACTTGAAAGTAATTCTTTGGTCAGCACTTCTATTATATAGTTTGGGACATTTTTTCATAGGTAATAGGTAATTATGGATAGAGTTATTTGAAATTAATTGTACATTGTATTGTTAATTGAAAATTTCAATTATCATAATGTAGGTACTAGTACTGTATTTAAAAATCATTTTCAAATGGATAATTAATTGTATGAATCTAATCAGAAAAAAGCTTTGCAATCGCAACATGGTATAAGTACCCTCTTCTGCACTAAAACTTGAGCCTTGACACATAATCAAATAACACTATTCCTATCACCTTTCAAATATTTACTCAATGCATAAATACAAGTACTCTGCAATATATGAAGGTTCCAACTGGATTCGACCCACATAAACAGGATATGGGTACCCTCATTAGCTCTGAATATTGCATTGATGAGGCTGGACTTTTCATTGAGCAAATTAAGAGCAACGTTTCAAATTTTATCGATATAATTAACCAATAAACTTATCAATTTTGAAAACTGAAACAATACATGTATGAATTTATCATGAGGAAAGTTAAGTGACGCGAGATATTGTAGATACAAAACGCTTTTTATGATAAAATAGGATTATATTGTAGAACAAAATATTGTGAATTCAAAATTTACTATGATAGCCTACAATAGACATGTTATAATATTTATGAGCAAAATTGGAGGTAATTGTGAATTCGAATCCGAAATATCCAATTTATAGGTTTTATGGAATATTAATGGAATTACTACAGAAATCTTAATTCATTATGGTTGCTGGATAATTCAATCAGAGAAATGAAGCTCTAAACTAAGTTCATTGTTTTTTCTCCTCTATTATGAACTGCGAGAAATAATCTAATTTGAATTTTGATTCGATATTGTTTTCAAAAAACAAATCATCAATAAAATTGTAACTCATTTCCATAGACAAGCTAATGAAGCCTGTGTGAGCTTATTTCTCTAATCAAGTTCATTAAAAACGTATAATCTCATTTTTTCAGTGTTTATAGTATCATTTATCACTTTGAAATGAATGATATTGAATCGATTTCTGTGTCTTCGTCTTCAAGTGCATTCTAAGTCAAAAATCATGAGTTGGTATTTATAAATTCATAGAGATGAGTGTTTTTCAGTTGCAAGCAAAAGTAGAAAATAATGAAATAACTTTTATAGAATTAAAATGTTGCACTGAAATTTTTAATTGCTCTTTGGCAGAGATTTCATCGATGACTTTTACCTCCTTGCATCCAGAATCGTAAAATACGAGGTAAGTTTTACTACAAAGCTTAGTATATTTTTACTACAAAGCTTAGTAACTCAGAAGCTAATAAAGTTTGAAACAATCTTTAAAAGTAACTTGGAAAAGGGAAGTAAGTACGGAAATCAAGGTTTCATCTTCTATGATTATTATTTTTCATATTTAGTTTATTATTGGCATTGTAATAACACAGAAGGTACCCAATTACAGTTTTGAAGTTATAGAGGTTTACATGAGGATTTCTCAACAGATTGTACAATTCTACAGAATTGACGAATGTCAAGTGTCACACGTTTTTGAACGTTTGATGTTATTACTCATTTAATAAACGCGTTCCTTTGAAATGTATGTGATATTTTTCAATAATAAATAAAATAAATGTTAAAATTCTCCAACATCTTTCTTATTCATCAGTTTCATCTTCATCTGTGTAGCCAGTTATATTCCATGCAACACTGGGAATTGATGAGTTCTTGATGATACTAACACTCTTCTTATTTATTTCTATATTAATCAATCTAATTTTCTCATTCACTTACGTTATTTTCAACAATACTCAGCATTAATTAATTTATATTTTTGAGAATATTTTCGCTTGAAAATTTTTTAAACATCGATATTCACTCATCTAATCTACACATTCTTCAATCTACAGAGGGATGCAAATGTAGGTTTAAATCTAGGTGTGGGTTGCAAAAATAACGTTTAAAACTCCAAATATTCTTTGTACTTTTAATTTTTGAGTACTTTTTGAATTTTTCATAGAAAACCCCGGACCCCCTTCCAATGAGAAATTTGGAAGAATTCTTAGTCAACAAAGATATTTTTGGTTAATGAAAATGGCACATGGATATTATGAAACTGTTGTTATTGCTCTAATAGTGTGCAGCCTAATTATTGTAAAACGACTATTGGGACACGTACACTATAATATGGAATACTCAACTTATTTTAAAAGAATAGAGTAAGAGTGGGATTCGAAGGAATAAATTGGAATAAATAAAAATGTTGAGGAGTTATTAGACTTATTATTTTCTTTAGTTATACCAATTCTTTGTGATTTTCAATGAAGGCACTCAAACTGCTCTGCAAATGTCCATGGACTGCAAATGTCCATGTAAAAGGCCTATTCCAACTAAATTTTTTCGGGAAGAGACCCCCGGACCACCTCTATACACTCATCACCCCCACACCCACCCCCCATCGCTACAACTTTCATAACTTCATTACTGTATGTATATCTACTTTTGCAACTCTCTGTATAACTATATCATCAATCTATCCGGCTGTGCCCAAGTGATTACATTTTCAATATCTATTTTCAATTTTTCAACTTTATTTGAACACACAAAATACAATTGAAAACAAATTTACAATACAACAGTGCAACAAAGCAATAAACAGAACAAAAACACAAATACAAAAATAATTGGCTAGATGTTGGGGTGTGCTGGAGAGAAGAAAGGAGGAAGAATATCAAGCCCACTATGGTTTCCCTTGTAATAGGCAGGTAGGGGGCAAAAAATGAAAGGAAAGGGTGCGAAACGGAAGAAAAAATATCTACAAGTCATTAATATACATATCCTTTGTATTGTGTATTGAAGAAGAATAAAGTATCAATTTCCTCTAATACATTAGAAAACTCCTACTGAACTGACCATCGGCGGAGCGGACGGCTGAAGCTGACTGAGCGGATCTTGCAGCCGGAAGTGACGTACACGACGCATGGAGACACGCAGCCAATCGGCAGTTGGACTAGAGCTGCGCACGGCTGCCTCCTGCGATGCATTTCTGGCTGCAGCTGCATCCGGCGATGCATTCCGAACTGCAGCCAAACTGCACTTGTCGGCTTCGCTCATGACGGCGGTCGCGCTCGCACTGGAAGGCCGTCTTCTGGAGGCACTTGCCGCCCCCTCAGCCATGCTCGCACTGCGCCTGTGCACCTGACTGCCGCCCCCGCCGCCTCCGGGGGGCGGCTGCTCGTCATTTGTCACTGCGGTTGTGACGTCACTGGGGCAGCCACCCTCTGGACACCTGCAAATGTGCGAAATTTGATATTGGTTGGAAGGTTGTTATTTGTAAGTGTTATAATATAGTTTACATTGGGGTTTCATTGTATACTCATTCTGATCTTTTATTATCATCAAAGACAATGCTACTACTTAAATTGCCTTTAAATTTAAAATGTCTTTGATCTCATTAAATTAAATTGTCTTTGGTATAATATTATGCCAATCAGTTGGTAGGTTGTTTGCAAGTGTTTGAACGCAGTTTACATTTGAAATTTATTACAACACATTCTTTTCTGTAGCATAATATTATGCCAAGATATTTCTCTTCAATTTGAATCTAAATTAATTTGCAAATGTTACAACTTGGTCTAAATTAAGGTTTCATTAGATACATTGTGTTGTGTAGTATAATATTTCTCTTTCATTTGAATTTATATTGAAAAAATTATGTTTCGTCATGAAGATCAATGATGTTTAATGATCAATTTAGTAAAAGAGTTACACAGTTGACATAAATATAGTAATTTAGTAATACATTCATGTGTAACAAATTAATATAATGTTCAAATCAATGAAAAACCAATTATGATAGAATGTGATGAGTAAAATATTTCTGATGTACTTGTAATCTCAACAATTGAATTATTCATTTTAAACTAGGTACGAAAAAATTGAAGAATAATTTAAATTATTACTGTTCCTTATGTACTGTCACTAACAATCAGTTAGTTTTGTTCACTTTTGAAGCTTGAGAAATCATTAATCATATTTTGAATTCCGAGTGATTGAAAAATCATAATGGAAGTTAAGTAATACGAAAAATACACTTTCCAAATAACAAGCTTTACTCTAAAATGGGATATGGATATCAGTATACCTACATTCAGTAACTCAGAATTTATACACAATTATATGTATATAATTTCCCAACATTTGTCAGGGTTTAAGAATCATATCTGTTCCAATTTCTCAGCTATTATTATGAATCCTTTGAATTTGAAGTTACACACCTACCATCATCAAATAGACGTCAGTGATGCTTTCACGCTATTATAATAAAGTGATTACCATTACATTACCAACATAAGACTTTGGTGACCTTAATCACGTTATAAATGACAGTGTGGAAGTCCATTCCAAATGTTCGGGGTCAAACATCAGTGTAAAGCATTTACTGTTAATTCAAGTTCTGAGCTATCTTAACGTTTTTTTACCGTTCCTCACATTTTAAAAATTACAGACTAGTTCAAACATATTTAGGGCTACTAAAGTTTAAAGCTAAAGTTTTTAAGCTCCATTAAAAATGATTATAGTCCTTCTATTTTTATCTAATAAGTAACAATTTCAATAATTCAAATAAAATATACAGGTCACGTCATTTTCATAGCATTATTTTTACTGGCAAACGTTTCTGGATTGCGTATTCAATTTATTTTATATTACATTAGTATTGTTATAAGATAAATTAGCTTTATTAATCATTCATTATTCATAAATCTCAATTGCTTATTAAAAGATTTTCATTGAATCAAGAGGAACACTACTCTACTAGTATAGGTCTAGTATTACAGTCTATTCAAAGAAGAAAAATAATGTTTAAGTAAATCGTCTGTGCCAGAATTTTAAAAGTAGACCCAAATTATAAATGATCAATAATAATAATGATTGATCTATAGTCAGATAATTCATAATATCTATTGTTTTGGATACTTCATTATCATTCACATTCATCAACACTATAATATAATCTTCTCTCATTGAGTAACATCCCTTCATAATATTCTAATAAATAGATAGATGTAGATTGCATTTCCTGAAACCAAATATCTGACAATTGGACATATAGAGAATAAATGAAATCATCCCTATTTTTATTATACTGTACATTTTTTTCCCGGCCTGTGACATTCCCAACATATTTTCAATTATTCTATATAGATTGGAGCCTTCGAGACCCAAGGCCTTCCAGCTGTTTGTGTATTTTCTATTAGGAATTCGGATACCTGTAGTAATTTCCCTGTCTCAAAAATCAATTACTAACTTATCTCATTTATTAATTGAAAGAGTATAAAAAAGATATTAAATTTCATTCACTCAGTAAATGAATCTCACTATCAAGTGTACCAATACCAATGGATACTAGGCCTTTCTGTGTACTGAGTTCGAACAGCAAAACTCGAATTCTAATTACGAAAGGAAGTGACGGGGGAGTAAAGCAAGGGTTGATCAGTGGAAGGTTCCTGTAGAGCAGAATTATACACGTTATTAGTCACACCAGTTCATTTCCTGTGCATTTTTTCCCGGAAATGACAGCTTCATAAAGCATGAAATGCAATATGGCTCTGTAGAGTAACAGATTGGTCCTTTGTACCGCATATTTCCTTTGTTCTATTGTAGAATAGTAATCTGGAGACAGCTGGAAGAGATATTTAGAGCATGTTCATTATTCTTGAGAGAAATCTTTTGTCAACACACACAAATATATTCATTCTCAGATTTGTTACAGTTTCAGGACAAGCTTCCTTCTGTTATTTTTGAATGAATTTCAAAAATAAAATCTATTTTAAAAAATAGGACGTCAAGTTTGTTTTTGAGTTCCAGTACGGTAAGATCAAAAGCATTAGGACACCAGCACTAATCATTCCAAATCTCCCAATCTCACGTTAGTTCTCGTTTTTATCCTTTTCCTTCTGATATTTCAACTCGAATCTTTCTTTACTTCTTGACATCTATTTTGTCGGATGCTGGAAAAAAATTCCAACTTCAATTTCCGCTGCCTTCTTTGTTTTTCTACTCCAAACGTTCTGATCCAAATGTTAGATGTTTTGATGTGATCTCAACTCTCAACTAAAATGGTCTAAATTCATACTTTTGCCGTACTCTTTAGAGGATTCGAGTCATTTCAAGATTAAAGAACATTTTTTTGCAGAAGTCATTACGTCTAGTCATGAAATGTATCTTCGGTTTCCAGTTTCTTATTTTTAAAATAAGCGGTAAGTCACATTAGGAGTTTTTCATTTAATGTGAATTTTAAAGCAATAAGTTTCAAGTTTATTTTCTTAATGACTAACCTAACCTTCAAATCTGGTGAATCCTAGCGACACATAAGAAATGTTCTTATACCTATTAGAATGTGCAAATAAAACAAAATGTTGCATGGCAAACATTAAAAGATTCGGTTTTTCTTTTCCGAGTCCCTGTTTGGTCACAATCGGACCGATTTTGATAAGAAATTGAGTTCTCAATTAGAGGTAAGCACTTATGAGACGTAATTAAATGAATTTAATATGAAATCCTCCTTATTATAAGCTAAGCGCAAGCGACGCTTTGCGCTGCACTGGGTTAGTCTGAATAAAAATTGTGTTTATTATTTTTATGGAGTAGGAAAATAGTCCAGCACCTGATATTTCCAACTCAGTTTCTAAGAATCTCGAAAAATATATAAAATCTCTTAGGAGAATCATATAATAATGTAATCGGAACAAAATTGAAGCAAGCAGAAGATCTATAGGGGGTGTCATCCGAAGATGGGGAGGGGTTGTGAAAATACGCAAGAATACGCAAGCAGTAAGACTGCTTCTATGCATGTGATTTCGTACTGAATTCTGTAATATAGAGATAATCTGATCCATTCAACTACTTTGAATTCCCTATATTATTACCCTATCATTAATTTTATTCAAATTGGCAATTATAATCGTGATTCTAGCTAGTAAATGAATCAAGTTTCTCTTTAAATTTTGAACACGAAAATAAAAAAACAAAATATTGTGAAGTAAAAAATAATAGTTCTTTTATACTATTAACACATTATAATATACAGTATTCACTTAGGCTACAGCACAAGATTGAAGTTAATAGATTAATAGATAACACCGCAAGCAAATTCATTCCTCTCATATAATATCAATATTATCATCAAATCACTTGAAGAAATAATTATTTTGAGAAAATTTTCTCTTCCGCTGGTCATTTTTCGAGATGAACTTTACTCATCAGCCACCATGTTCAAATCTAATTTTTCAGCATCCTTCTTGTAGAAGTTCAGAAGACTCAAGGAATTGAGTCTTCGTTGGCCCATCGTCGATCGTAATTCGTAATAAGGTCTTCAGTCTTTTGAGACCAGAAAACGATCTCTCGGCGGTTGATGTTGACACCGGTACTGTTTACTCTTATCAGAAACTTCAGTTTTTTTATTAGAAACTTTTCCATTTTCACTAATATCGTTAAACGGCTGTTCAGCGGAAGAAGAGCAAGAATGAATGAAGTTGTTTCTTTGGTAGCTCTTCCCTGGCAATTAATATCGGTGTCAAAACATCCCACAAATTCACGAACCACGAATAGATGTACTAGGCCTACCGACCGTTCTCACTAGTCAACTGAAAACTGAAGTAATTCTGGCTAGTGGCAATGAAACCAACATAACATTATAGTTTGTTTATATAGATTTTGTATTTGTACTATTTATATTCCAAGAACAGAGAATTATACAGTCATAGAACAAACAAAATCAAGAATGAATGAATCCGGCGATAACAGTCTCAGGCGAAACAAATCAGGAGACTGATCGTCTATTTTTATGGATTGCGGACATTGTGGAAGTAGTCTTTCAAAATAATGCAGTAGGCCTATTATATCAGTTCAAATTGTAATAGTCCAGTTTCCAGATGTAAATATAATAAAAATAGCTAGACAGGTCCATTGTTTCTTATAATTGGTTTCATTTGGGCTTTTTGGAATTGAAGATGGAAAAAATAAAAAATATTCTTTCAATACTTATTCATGTAATTTTCTCTAATAACTTATGAACATTGGGGGGGGCAAAATACACGCATTAAGGAGTTCAGACACAGCAGCAATACAGATCAATGAGTCATGGTTAAAAAGAATGATAAAATGACGGGAAACAAAGAATGATCCCAAAGCTTGAATTTGATAAATTAGTGTTCAAAGTCAAGGTCACAGGTTGTAAACGTTTCTTACAGCATCTAAAATAGATATGACTGAACAATTGTCTGATTCCTTCACGGATTACCCGGATAAAACAGGAAAATTAGTTAAAAATGTGCACCTGTAGGCTAATGCAGGAAACATTCGAATAACTACTAACTGAAAAACTAGGTAATTTTCATGTTTGAAACTGATTCAACCGTACTTATTTTGATTTCTGTCACGAATAACCTGTTCCTTGTAGCCTGAATCTGTTTTCATTTCTTTAATATTTCCAGTCCGATATGACCAAAAATTACAAGGTTACGGTTGCCAGATCCATTTGTCAACTGAAAACCTGTCCAGAATTAGATGAAAGAAGTAACTCTCGTCCTTGAGCTTTGAAGTTAGTTTACTTCCGTTCAAGATTTTCATTTCTCACACACTTTTCGGTCTTCTAGTTCAGTATAAATGGGAATCATTGTTTCAAGATAAAAAAAGGTGGGTTTACCGTATTCAACTATTCCAGTTGAACTGTACAGTTCTATTGTTTGAGTACAACTATTCCACAAAAACTGTTTTTCACTTTCATTTTGGCACCTAGATTCTCTCAGGATGTGAGTGCACTTGATCTTTAATAGAGGTAGCAGTAATTATAAAGAAAGCTCATTACTGTACTACGTAGACTACTACCGTTTAATTGCTGTTTTTCCAGCTATTCATTTTTATTTTATCGACAATGTAATTAAAAAACTTTATAGCCTGTAATCAATTTGCTGTAAAATTGTAGCTGAGGTAATTTTATGGCTGTAGTTGTTGAAGAACGGAAGAGAAATGGAGCAAAGAATGAAAAGAGAGGAGGAATAGAGAGAGTGAGAAGAAAGATTGGTAATTACTCATCTGACAAGAGGTAATTGCATTTCTTTGGAAAGATAACTGATAGGATGATACGAAGAACTTTGCAGTTCACTAACAGGAGGTCAGAAGTTCAAATTGATGCTAAACATTCAAGTAGCAATTAACGAAAACTATTTTCATTCATACCGATAAGCAGACTCTTCACTAACGAACAAAATATATACATGTCTATTGAATTTGTACCATAAAACTATACTCTTAATGGAGAAGTGTCCAGGCTCTTTCCACAGGGAGAATTGATCAAGAAGTACACAAGTCATAGAATAACGTGAGTAATATTGTCCTAGACACGAGTTCAAGAATTAAGAAGTTCACCTGCTTGATTTTGTTTAGAAAGTGTTTGAAACCGCAAATAACCTACAGTTTAATTCAGTTTTGATTATTTATCAAGATCCAAAATTTTATACAAAAAGAAAGAAAGAATTATTGATAAACATAGAGCTTGACAAAAACTATATTCTTCAAAATAGGACAGTAAAGTTCTGTCAACCATTCGTCAGACCAACTCATTGTGAAACTAGACTTTTTAATCAACTAACAATTTCTCTAAAATTTCTAAATACAGTATTGTATTCTAATACATGTAGAATCAAATCTGTTGAAGTCATTCAATAAAGTTAATTTTCTTAATGCAAATGGAATTTTGTTTACAAATAATTAGAACTAGCCTAATTACTATTTCGTAAGTTGATACCATGAAAGTTTTTAGTAGAGGAAACTATTCCAACTACAGTGTTATTGTTTATTAATGAATAAGATATTCGCCATTTTAGACAATATGAGCCTTTTCATGTATTTAACTGACAAACTCTGGCCAATCAGGTACTTGGAAGTCCAATCATATGTCAGTGTGAAATATTCGCCATTTTGATCACTATCCTATTAGTTAAAAATTAAGTTCAATCCCAAATTGAAAATATTAATACTCTTCTGAGTATTCTAAGATTAACTTTAATCCACTTCTGTGCAACCTGAGAAATGTAGTTTAAACCTGGAAATTATGAGTTCATCTGCAACATTTGAAAAGGAGCTTGAAAACTTCTTGAAGGAATTTAAATAAAATCAATAACGTAACTACTGTACTGCAATTTGTTGGTGAGGTTTAAACTTTTAGGAACTGAAAATTGATATTATTTTTCCAAATTAAACCAGTAGCCGAATAGCCACTGTATGAAAAGAGTTTATTACTTGCTAATTCCAGCTCATAGACTGCTACAGTAAGAACAGTAGCACCTGTTTCCTCATCTCAAGGCTGAATTCGTACTTTGATGCTAATTTTTATATGATCAGGCAGAGTATGTTTCAGTTGAATTACGTTTAAAAAATGTACGTTGCTTCTTCCTGGAAAGATAATTCAATCAACTTAATGATCCACTTCCACTCATCATGGATCTGAGTCTTTTCCTCACTCATTCATGTTTTCTCTCTTCTTATTATTCCTGGCTAATCACTTTTTCTATCTTATCATTTCAATCCACTTCTCCAATTTTCCATCTCGTACCCTTTTATTCTTCTTTCTCTTTTTAATATTTTTCATTCTCCTTTTCCTCACACTCTCTTCTTCTCCTTTGTTACTCTTATAGCGTCTTACCACTTCGCCTCTTTCCTTTTACTTCTAAAATTTTAATCTCCTTCATTCTCCTTTCTTTTCACTCTCTCCTCCTTCTCCTTCTTTGTTACTCTTATCGTTCTCCTCTTCTTCATCGTCTCTCTTCTTTTACTTCCTCAATTATATACGTCTATTTATTTCTTCTTCATATTATCGATCCTTATTTTATTTTATTTTCCTTAGACTTATTTTCCTTCTTATCGATCCAACTGCTTTTAGTTTTCTACTTCCTCCTCTTCTCCTCTTACTTCCTTCCATGCTACATCTCCATACAACTCCTCCTCTTCCTCTTCATTCTCCTTCTCCACCTCCTGCAACCCCTCTCCTCCACCGTTTTCCCACTCTTTTGCCTCTTAATTCTCCTACTTCAATTCTTTATCTTCCTTTTCCACTTCCTTATCCCTCCATCCCTCCAGCTTCTCCTCCTCCTTCTTCTCTCTTCCTCCTCACTCCTTCTTCTCCTCTCCCCTCCTTCTTCTTCTTCCTCTTCTTCTTCTTCTCCTCCTCCTCCTCCACCTCATCCTCCTTCTCCTCCACCTCCTCCTCCACCTCCTTCTCCTCAATCATCCTTCTCTTCACGTCTCCTCCTTCTTCTTCCTCTTCTCCTTCTTCTCCTTCTTCTCCTCCTCCCCTTTCTCCTTCTTTTTCTCCTCTTTCGCTCCGCTCTCTTTGTCTTACCTCTCCATTCGTCACATTCAACTTCCCTGTTTCCCAGAGACGCTTCCAAGCTGTACTACAATTTGGAAGCTACTATTTTACATCATACCAGCCCTTCCTTCCTCTTCTAAGTAGATGCTGGACATCCTGAAGCCACGTATTGCTAATAAGGATCAATCATCTTCATAACTTCTTCCAACTAAATATGCGGTGGGAACTGGAACCAGACTGATGCCAACAAAGAACTTACCGAGAAGGAAGAGCCTAATCCCATGCGTGGTGGATTGTTTCCAAGTTGCATCAATTAATGCTAATGGATCGACCGGAAATTGAATGTGTGATCGACGATAGGCTACTAAGTATGTGGGTAGTTTTAATCATGGACAGCTGCTCTTTTGATCAGGGATGATGAAATAGAAGGAACATTTACGATGTAGTCACATCCAACATGACCTAAATTAAATGTTTTCCATAGAGGCATAGAGCCTAACAATACAGTTTATTGCGGTAACTTTTAAGTATATAACACAACTTACAGTAAATTCAATGTACAGTGTACAGTGTTTACTGTACAATGTACAGCACAGTTTACATCCAACATGACCTAAATTGAATGCTTCTTATAGTCTAAGAATACAGTAAATGTTGATTACAGTAACTTTCAAATCTACAACCCAATAATTTACACTTTACAGTATATGTATAGTTAATACAGTATTAACCAGCAGTATTAGCCAGTCTTGGTGCGATGATCCTGTTGCACAAAAATCAAATTGAATTCAACCATCATAAAATGACGTCATTGCATTGTACTCATAGAATTATCAAATTCAATCGTATTTTCGTGCTACTGGCCGCTAGTCTAGAAGGTGCAATTATATATTATGTTTTATATTTTTATAATAGTAATGATGAAGTAAAGAGTTATTCAAAATCATGGACGAGTTTTTTACAATTCATATTAATATTCCCGTACAAATCTAAAATGAACAATATTTTTATCAATAAATAGAAATCATCGTAATTTTCTAGAAATGCATCAATTCCTAAATACATTATTATATTCTCCCATTTCATGGTCTTTATCTAGAAATGCATTAATTCCCAATTAGCCTATAATATTAAATTCTCCCATTTTATTGTCATTTTCTAGAAATGCATCAATTCCTAACTATATTATTATATTCTCCCATTTCATAGTCATTTTCTAGAAATGCATAAATTCCTAATCCACTTCACTATTCAGTCATCTTTGTTTAGAGAAAAAATAATATTCAACTTCTCATCAATTTCCATAATACTTTTCTTCTAGGCTTCTCCACTCATCTCTGTTCAGCAACACAATAGCGTCCAATGTGACATGAGAACAAAAATTCCAGCTTTTCAACTTTCACATGCAGCCACCATGAACAAGAAATAATAATACTCCAGAATAAATTACTCTCGTTGAATTCATAAAATAAACATAACAATGCACACACTTCGGACATTGTTGATTGTTGAAAGTTGTGGCTGTCAGCCACAATAATTTGATTCTCTGTGGTACTTCCCTGGTGAGGCATCACTCACATCAATGAAAAATGAATATTATAATACGCCAGAATAAATTACTCTCGTTGAATTCATAGAATAAACATAACAATACAATAACTTCGTACATTGTTAATTGTTAAAAGTTGAGCCCTGCAACAGATAAAGGATTCAATACTATTTTATCTGTGGTCCTTCCCTTGTGAGGCATCACCCACATCTATGAATGGAACGTAGTAAACTCGTATTGAATCAGGTTTTCGTAGTGGATATAGATGTTATATAGGAGATATTGTATACAGTTACATAGAAGTATTAACGCAATCGTGACCTTTTTCATTTGCGACCAACCAGTTACTGTCCTGCCCAGGTGTTACATGCGAGTCATAGTGATAGCAAGAAGTATTCTTTGAGACACGTTCAAGATACGCTTTCTTTGTTCAAATCCAGTGAGTAAAGGATCCAAGATCTTAACAAGGATCTACAAATATACTAAGGAATTATTTCAATGGCTATATAGTTATAAAATGTTTGTTATAGCCGTCATAACATCCATCTCTTCAATAAAAAGTCATCTGAGTCATCCTTCTTCTCTTTCCGAATTCCTTTGTCCTTTCAAATGCGAGTGCTCTATCTTGTGCACGCTTTATTTAATTGTCATTTCTGCATTGTTCCTCAAGTAATGAGTAGTCTCGTTCCAGTACTGTAGTTACATTCTTCACACTCTCGTGAAACTCGAGTGACTCATTGGTTAGTCATGTCGAGTTTATGTCTTTATTAAGGCCTGAGGAATTTCCGTTAATGAGGTTTGTGAATTGTTGATTATATAGCAGTTGATTATTATCTTATGTATAGCAGAATTTGTGATAGAGCTTAGAGATATGGAGATTGTTGCGAGGTGAGGAATCTTTTTGAATTATAAAGTTCAAAATTGATGTTCAAAAATTGAAAATGTTTCTCCAAGTCTAAAATGCTTGCACTTGCTAGTTTCACCAGGTCTTATGTGAAGTTCCTTTCGATTGTGGAAAGGGTATTGATTGGCTTCACACTGCTTCAGACTTATTCAAGCTCTGATGAGTGACAAGCGCTAATAAACGCTTGTAGGTCGTCACAAAAACTTGTGTGCTCTCGAAAGACCATCCGAGAGGTTCAGAAACCACCAGAAAATGTAGGATTTAATTACGCATCTCTTATCACATCATCCACCACATGACTTGTCTTTGATTTGAACAGATGCCTATTAGAGGGGACAGAACACAGATATTGAGAGATCTACACTACCTATCAAAGGAATCATCGATCTGTAACATGGAGCTTTGACACGATTCGTTACAAAAAAAAATTAAAAACAGATTTCATCCTTCACAGTGACATGATCTCTGTTCACCATTCAAAACCAAAATGTCGAATGAAATCGTTCGTGCGTGCAACTCAGCCGACATCCCAAACTGTTTTAGAATTTCCTTCTCGATTTCTCGATGCTAATAGCAGAGAGAACAACAACGCTTTGGGTGAGGAAGAGCGTGAGAAAAAGAAAAGAAAAACAGAACGGACATGCGAAAGATCTTCTTCCAATCGGAATATTATTATTACTACAGTGGACACTGCGTCTAAATTTCACTATGATTTTCTAGAATATCGTTTTCTACAGTAACGCTTTAAAGGATAATATCGTGAAATATTTGTGATTATTATAGTATTTAGGATAACAAGTAGTAGTAGTAGTAGTAGTAAAAATGTCTTTATTTATGAATTAAACATTGTACAAAAAAATTCAACTCATAGCAAACATAATGAAAAACAACATAATAATACCAGAATTACATATCATTAACAATGAGAAAAATTAAATTCATACCAAACATGATAAAAAACAAAATAAAAATAACAGAATTATACATCATTAAAAGAAAAAGAAAAAACCAAGACATTATTATGGCATAACCTGGAAGGTTGTCTGCCAGGAGTCGGTATTAATAGTTAAATTCTAATATCAGATCTCTTCTTAGTTTTAAAGCAGTTCTTAAAAATGCCGTCATTTTTCTCCAGTCTTTCCCATTCAGCCACTCAACTACTTCTATTTCTGTGAGTCTATATTTTCCCAGCCATACTTTACGGACACCCCCCAATATCGGACAAGCCCCCATAAAGTGAAGCATGTCCTCTCTCTCGTCCAAGTTACATAATGAACATCGCCATTGTCTTTCTTCTCTACCGTGCGAGAAGTTAAGGTGAAAAAGAGAACCCCTAGCTTTAATAATTAAACTTATCTTCTTCCTATCAAACTGAAACTCAAGATAAGATCTACTATCGTTCTGCCGGTCTAACTGTTTATACAATCCATGAAACTGTGCTTCATTCGCTCTTCGTATCCATTCACCTCTCATTTTCTCTTTCATTCTCTCACACAGACAACTAAATTCATTCATCCATTCACTCTTCTCATTCAAACATCTTACTAAATTACATCCGAATTCTTCGTCCCAGCTCCTCCATTCCTTGTACCACGATATCTTACTTCTTAATATTTTCTCTGCTAATACTCTGGGTAACCTTCCTCGGGGCAATTTCATAATTATTCTAAAAATAAATTCAACATGCAATTTTACAATAAATAAAAATATTGGCTCAATATCCAGTTCTAAGTGAACTATGTAATTCGGCGTTGACTGCGGTAGCATAAAAAGTTTTTTTGCGAAAAATCTTGGCAATGTTTCTAGAACATCATAGCTTCTAAAACCCCAAACCTGTGCTCCGTATGTTGCCACTGTTCTTACCACCGCTCTGTAGACTTTCCACTTTACCTTCATATCTATATCATTGTTAGCGATAAAGTTTCTCCAGACACCATTCATTCCAAATTTTGCGAGCGAAGTCCGCTCCCTAATATGCTCAGCAAATGATAACTTCGAAGTTAAAATAACGCCCAAATATTTGTACTTGTTCACCACCTCTACCTCCTCACCATCTAGATACCACTTCTCATGTTCCGCCATGCGTCCTCCTTTCCTAAACACAACTATTTTAGATTTTCCTCTATTTATCACCAGCCCCCACTTCTCACAATAACTCTGAATATCGTCTATCATTCTCTGCAACGCCTTTGGTGTAGAGGCCAATAACACTAAATCATCCGCATACAGCAGAACCTTAACGTTTAATTCATCCAACCAGATCCCCTCTCTTAAGCTATCACTCAAATCATTTATAAACAGTGAGAAGAGCAGCGGGGACAACAAACAGCCTTGCTTTAATCCGCATGTGGTCTCGAAAAAATTAGACATTTTATTTCCACACCAGATACTGGCCTTTGTACAAACTAGAAATTACTTTAACAAACTGGTCCGACAAGCCTATTGCATACAGTTTATGAATGAGCGCTACTCTATCTATTTTATCATATGCGGCTTTCAGATCGACGAAAAAACAATACATCTTTTTCCCTCTGCCTCTTAGTTTCAAGTTAATTATACTAACTAGATTAAAAATATTGTCAGCAGTCGAATACCCTTTTCTAAAGCCCGCCTGATACTCACATAGCACTCTATTCAAGTTCACCCACCTTTCCAGTCTTCCAAGCAGCACCCCTGCAAACCATTTAGCAAACGAGTTCACAAACGAAATTCCTTTATAATTCTCTACATCTAATAAATCACCTTTTTTGAATATAGGGAAAATTACTGTTTCACTAAAACAACTGGGTATGTCTGCGCTCTGGAGAATGAAATTGAATAGCGACAGGACAGTATTGTACAGTTCACCTGGGGCTTTCTTAAAAAATTCTATCGGTATTCCATCCGTACCAGGGGCTTTTCCATCTTTTCCTCTCTGAAGTGCTTCCTTTAGCTCATCCATCTCTATAGTCGCATCCAGAATCTCACTCCTATTGATAGGGCCCACAAGTGCATCAATACCTCCGAGAGCCTCTGCGGTAAACTGACGCTCAAAAAAACTGTTCCACTGTTCTGGTGTTATTGAGTTACTTGCTAACCTTTTTGACGTCTTAAATAAACTCACCGTCTGCCAAAAGTTTTTGGAGTCTCTTACGTTAGCCAATTTTACCGCCGCATCGAGATAATACTTTTTCTTTTTATTATTGCACAATACTTTATAATTACCCCTCAATTCCAAATAAGTACGTCTAGTGACCTCCGTATTACTTTTCCTAAATAAATTTAACATTTTAAAACACCTCACTCTCGCTCTTTCACACTCCCAATCATACCATACCTGCTTAAATTTACCATTCACTCTATCACTCTCACGCTGCCCATTCATACTCTCTTTAATTATTCCAAGTATTCGGTTTGTTGTGCGTTCAACATTACTTACCTCAACCAAATTCGATTCATTCAATTTATTTCTAATACGTTCCTGATACTGTCGCTCTACATTTCCTGCCCAACCATACCTCGGTAGCGGCAACAAATAATCCTCATTCACTCGAAACTCACTCACACTGACTACTACTTCTACGGGAAAATGATCGGAAAATATCTCTTGATTCACTTTAAAATCATTAATATCTTTCAACAAGCTTCTAGACACACAACATAAATCTATAACTGAAGCACCTGAACCTCTAGTGAACGTAAACTCTCCTAACTCATCACCCATTGTTCTCCCATTCAATATTACTAAATCATATCTTTCACAAAGGTCTAAAATAATTTTACCCCTACGATTCAATACCAAATCTTTCGATCTTCGATCCCATTTAATTCTACAGTTTGGATCTAACAACTCCTCTGGTATCAACTGGCTATTCCCTACTCTACAATTAAAATCTCCTAACAAAATAATATTCCTATTATTATAATTACTATCTAAACTCTCTACTTTTTGCCACAAATTTAATACATCCCCATCCCACCTATCTTCCGCACAATTCAAATAGACAGGAACTATAACAGCACTTGTGTTATGTAAACTAATTTCTAAACCTTCAAAATCATCAAATACTTTAAAACTAGCTTTTCCCTGCAATTTTTGTCTATTGTAACCGTAAACTAGACCTCCACTTGCCCTTCCAAACAAACTACTTCTTACTGCAGCCACAAAACGTAAATCATACTCATGGAAATCTTTCTCAAAAATAAAATTGTCGGCTTGTTCCAAAAAAGTTTCGCATACACAAAATATATCATATGATTTAATGAATTGAATGAAATTTAAATCCTTCACCTTACCTTTCCATCCAGCTACGTTATACCCAAGTACTTTAATATATTGACTACTAGCATTTGTAGGAATATTATTTACACTAACATTCGACTCGTGACAGACAACACTTCCCTATCCAGCCAAAAGTTCATCCTCAGTCTCGTTGACCACTTCACCCGCGTTCGTCTCGTCACGTCCTCCTGCTACAATTTTCCGGAAACTGTCTGTGAAATCTACGCGAAGCATTTCCCTCAGCTTTCCGATTCCATCCAGTTTTCCCGCTTTCAGTCCATTCTTGTCAGAATACGTAAATACTTGTCCTTCCACATACAGCCGATCCACGTTCAGATGAATCTTCGTATCACCTACCGCCCTAATAATTTCTTTTCTCAGTGCTAGTAGCACAGCACGTTTCTTTCTTGTTTCATAACTGAAGTCTCTATGCACGATGAACGGAGTGTTCCTAAGTCTATTAGTACTTTTTAGTATGCATTCGAGATCACTGTCAGCTGGAAGGTGGGCGATAATCGGTGCCCCTTCTCTCCTTGGTCCTAAGGGATGTGCGCGATTTACATTTATTTGCTTTCCACATTTCAGGACGTCGACACAAAAGTTCTTTATAACTTCATTACAATCGTCTTCCCTACCATATTTCAGACCTTTAAAAATAAGATTATTTCTTCTTGATCTATCTTCTAAATTGATAAGCCTATTTTTTAGCTGAATGTTCTCGTCTCTTATAACTTGGAGTTCCTGTTTCAGTTTTTTATTTTCCGCGCACATATTCCCTAAACACTTTTTCAGTTTTTCATTGTTTTAGGATAACAATGCAAGGATAATTTTGTGAACTGAATGAAAATATGTACTATACTCAACTTAAATACGCTATATTGCACCATTATGAAAGTTTGGTATTCCGAAAAAAAACCTAAAATGTGTCATAACCTAGATTTGGTCTGTATTCTAAATTGGAAAAGGGACAGTTTTGGGCTTAAGCCTGTTGAACCTCACCATTAAGTATTATTTGTAAATTACTGAATAACATTTATGAGAGATCTGTAGCAAATATCTAAAAATTGTTTATTGAACTGTATTCGACTATTCGTCTATTGTAATTCGACTATTGTCCTACTTATAAGTTACGATATCCCTAAAATAAAGGTTCAAGATCCTTGAGCTCAGTAAGTTAAGAGAGTGTTCCAGTATCACGAAATTACACTATTTCTAATGCCTATCAGCCGTATTAATTTATTGAATTAAATTTCCATATTGTCCTGCATTTCTTGAACATTTACTTGAACCCATATCTAGTAATACTCACAATGTACTCGTACTGATTCCACAATCCTGCACCGGCAGATCAGAAGGCAACTCTATAGGCAGCGATAAAAAGTTATCTTCGAATCCGGGCAGAGAGGTATCCTGCACACACGACTCAAAATCTGGACAATCAGTCTCATCCAGAGCAAAAGTGATGTCAGTCTGCATGCTTTGGTCTTGCATTAGCTCCTGGATGCTATCGTCCTCCCTGAAGGATGGGTCCTCCTCTCTGAAGGATGGGTCATCCTCCTTGAAGGATAGATCCTCCTCCCTAAAAGCTGCCTCAGCTCCTGCGGATGGAGATGAGGCACACTCCAGCATGCCTGTCAGGATGGCGTCAATGAGATTCACATCGTCACCGAGTCCCACCAGCGGAGGAGGCTCGCCCAGGTCTATCAGGTCGACTAGGTTTCTGTCCATCCTGCAAAAATCATAAATAGAGAAAAATAATAAATACAAATCATAATACAAAAAATACAAAAATCATAAAACTTGTTCAAAAGCATAAAGTTGATACATGTTGAGCTCACCAAATAAATACGGTATTTGTTTTTGAGGGTGAAGCCCACGTAAGCTCTGAGGCTTGTGCGTGAGTAATGGAAGAGTGATGATGAGAGATAACGAATGGTCTCAGTATCAACATAGATGAAAGATTAAGGGCCTTGTTATACGGGCAGCAAAAACGCGTGTGTCAATTTTTCTGCGCATGCGTCAATGACGATGGACCAATCACAGAGCAATGTGATCCTCTAATTGATTTTATTCAAATCAATGACGATGGACCAATCACAGAGCACTGTTATCCTCTGTGATTGGTCCATCGTCATTCACGCATGCGCAGAAAAATTGACGCACGCGTTTTTGCTGCCCGTATAACAAGCGCTATCCTTTCCCATGTCGAATCTAAATTTTTATCTCGAATATTTGCACACAACGAATAGATTGGCAAACAAAACTAAATCAATCCTTATTGAAGAATTTATAGCTGAAGTTTTTTAGTTTCCTCTTTTACATATATATTTTCTCAGAGGCAACACGTACCGAAAATTGAATACAGTACGAAAATGCAAATAAAAAAGAATGTTGTCTCAAGTTTTAAAACGTTTTAAATTATTACTAATTTCGCTTTCTGAATTTTACAACAGTTTTTTGAAGCATACTGTTCTTATATAATTCGAACTCGTGTCCACGGAATTCGTATCTACAGAATTGGTATCCTACAAGGTAAGAAGATAGGTTTATGTAATAAGTCTAGACTAAAATCAATAGCAGAACTAGTTTTAGTGCATGACTATCGGTAACCGCAAGTCATAAATCAACTTGGGCGTGTAAAATGAATTGAAATCAAGGTTGCAATGAAAAAGTCATGTACAAGTAATTATTGGAAGCAGCAGTACGCTATAAAAATTATTTACGATTGATAAAACGAGAGATGTTTCGAAATTATTTGGTTTATGTTTTCTTTGTCATGTCAAGGAAAGTGCTCAAAATTAGTCATGACTGGATCTTTTTCTTGATTTGATTTTTTCAAATCTTCCAGAAAGTGCCTTTTAATTGGATGAAAGTTTTGGTAAATGAGGTGCTGGTTTAAGGTGTTCTAAGGATTTCCCAAATACATACAGTATTTCTGTCCACTTCAACTCAACTTACTATACGTAATGGATTGACACAAAAGAAAAAATTATTCTATGTTTATTTGATCAAATTTCAGTTATAATATTGTTCATATATTTTTTTTAAATAACTTCAAATAACACTCAAGATGTTCCATTCTTGAATTCCAAGGCCTTTTAGTACCTTACATGTTTATATTGATTTGAGGTACGTTAAAAGTGATATTTTAAATTTATTCCAACATATAAAATTCTTGAAATTTGAAAGAAAAAAGCAATGGCCTAATAAGACATTTGAAAAATTGCCCGTCAGTCAATTTAGTCGATTTGTTAGATTTTTACCTATAAATTATTTTAGCTCCATTTTCACCAACTTTGATAGTATATTTTTATTCACAATATCAGGGGTGATTAAGTTGTTGGTACAAGAACATGGCAACAAGAAAAACTCTACTTTAACTTGATTCAATTCAGATTGGGATAGCAATTGGAAATTTTAGAGATATTTCTTATGCTATAAGAACTATAATTTATCAACTTTAATCAATTTTTTAATTTAAACTTATTATAACAGAATTTCTGTTGATGTTGTGGATCTAAAGAAACCACTGTGTTTTCTTTTCTTTTAACTATGATTTAACTTTGCTGAATAATGTATGTGAAGATTTTTTCAATTTCAACTATATTAGATCTGCTACAATAAGGATTGAGATCATGGAGCATATGTCTTTGATGTCGTGACCTAACTTCTTATCATTGTTTTAATTCAAGCTACGCGGAAAGCAACTGAAACCAGTTTTACACTTTACAGAACGTCTGGACCATCTCCAGAATTTGAATGAAGCACGGAAAAGATAAAATAACACTGTCAAGATTTCATCCAAGACAACAGAGGACTAGAATAGCATTGCGTGAGTAGCCTACACTGAAGATGCAATGTTGGTCTACACTTAGATAGATTGATTGTAGATTTCATACAGATTTACCTTGGGCTATAACTTATTTTTCTAGAGTTTCAACACATTCTTTTATTGGTTCAATAACAGAACAGTGGGGTTACAAGTAGTGGCTAAGCGTGGTATACTTACTTGGTCATCGCCGGGGATATTTCCTATAGGAAATATAAAATAAGTAGACCAAACTATAGGTTACTATAGATAACCAAATAAGAATACCACGCTTCGCCACGGGTTACAAGATATCCATTGTATTATTGTTCCAGTTTTAATTGATCTTTTCGACAATTTATTTCACAGGTTTTACTCATTCATTGTTATTGCCTCTTAATTATTCATATTATTGATTTTTTATATAGCAGCACCTGAATACCGTAGGAAAAAAATATTCATGGAATGAAACTGTAGATACGTAGATACTATTCCTGATGTAATGAGAATTTGATCATTCAAATACAATGGAAAATATTCAAAATTTATACAAGTTATTCTAATCTTTCTTTTTAAATTCGCCCAATATTCTCTTCTCGATGGCTTTCAACCAAACAAGACTCAAAACTTATTTCATCCGCTGTTTCCTATAATTTTCCTTTTCCTACAATATGTTCATTTACTGTTGGAGTTGAAATAGTATTATTTCACTGTAAATAGATGCATATGATTTTGTACTACAAACTTCAAACAGTAGGAAAGGAACTCATTGGGAATTATTACAATGCACCTTGTCTGCAATATGGCCAGCGTTTCTCAATTGGAAAAGAATCTCAAGTATTTCTCATCTCTCAAATATGCTCTTTACCCTCTTTTATGATTTGCTCTCCAGACTTGACCACTAACACCGGCTCACAAGGCATTATCAATCTATATACAACTGTAACTCATTTTAACGAATGTGAAATATTTCAGCTCCTTATTAATTGAACAATTCTCATTTAGTATCATATGAAACTGGATATACTAAGAAGATACCGAGCTGTAGATCCTTTCATCTCTCATCATCATTCTTCCCATTACCCACGCACAAGCCTAGAGCTTATGCAAATCATCCCTAGCCATCATCCCTAGCAAAAAAAAAATAATAATAGTAGCCTACATTCTCAAGTTCCTTACATTTGTAATATTGTAAAACACCAAACATCTCGACAAATTTGGATCATATTAGGCTAACACCAGAACTGGCGTTTAAGAATCCATCATTCATTCATAAGACCAAACTGAGACATCGTCAGGGTCTTTCAGATAAAATCTAGTTTTCAGTGACAACAGCCCGTATGATACAAGGTGATATGACATTTTCCGGTATTCCAGTCATCCTCTAATACAACTGTCAGTCCTCATGCTTCATTTTGTCAAAGTTATTGAATTATGTACAATTAATAAAGTGGGGGAGGAAAAACGAATTCAATCTCAAACACATTTTACACATTCCCTCCGAAATTCCACTGATGAAACTGATTTTAATCTCACATTGTCACAAAGATTACCATCCTACCTCCTCTATCGAAAAAATTATCTGAATTCTTGTACTTTGTATAATATAAATTCTTTATAAGGTTTAAAGTGAACTTGAACTTTCAATTACGATCAAAATTACTCTATAACCAATGACGAATCTTTCTCAATATGAAATGTAAATCGAAAAGTATTGAAAACTGCAGAATAAATTGTGAGAATTGTAAAGAAAGCCATACCAACCAATAAGAAAGTGACAAAGGATGACGTAGTTCGCTTCAAAACTTGTAAAGTTGTCTGATTGGTCAACGGACTTTTGTGTGTGACGTACACGAGCTGCTCGCTTCTGATTGGTTAGAATAATGAAATGAGGCTGCTCAAGCCATCGGCCAATCACAGTGCTCCTTCAAAATGGAGGCGTACTCGCTTTGCCTCTCTTAATAGGTCTCTAATATCTAGTTAGTCCTCCTTCTCAATTGGCATTTCTCAGGATTTTTTCATATAATTTCATTTCTTATTATTCACTCATATTCAATCGAGAATTTATATTGATGATAGAATATTGTATATTTTTACTTTATAACCGAAGTAATCACACATCTTCTACTGAATTATAATAGGCAAGGATTATTGAATATTTTATTTGAAACAAAATTATATTAGTATATTAAACAACACAAAACAAATTATTGTATTGTGGGAATATGATTAAATTGTAATTTTAACGAATAATGTTTTGTAAGAAACCAAAATTTTGGTGCTGAAATCCTACGACAAAATAACAGTGTTTATGCTTTTATAAAGAGAAACTCATATTTTTTGGTCACAGCAATGAGGGGCGACATTTAACATTGAACATTTAACAAAGCCTATAACAGTATTAAGAGCACAATTTAATTAGAACTTATTAGCTCTTAAAGTCAATTCAAGACTTTTTATGTGCATTAGTAACAAAGACAATGCGTTATTAATGTCTTTAATTATTGTCTAATTTAATCAAAGTTGATACTCTTAATTATTGTCTTTGTCACTGGGCCTACTCAGTTTCTGAGTGTTAAAGCTTGGGGTGTCGCTGCCCTAGTTGTATACTAAAATATACAGTATAAAGTATACTTGAGTATCTATCTATCTAGCGTATGGCTTTGGTTGGTGGGGAGACCCGAAGGTACTAAAGTATATTAAGTACACATTTCCTATAAGTATAGTATACATCACCACGATCGCCAATAACATTGGCAGTCTATTGGCAACTTTCCAACTTTTCTTTCAATGAAAATACAATTTTACAAGTTATTTTACTTCATCACTCTACAATCTACCGAATGATCATGTTGGACTTGACTAAAAACGATGCTGTGGGATCTGAGTTGGAGTTCATTCAAGAGACGGGACTCTTTTTCACGGACAAAAACAGTTTTTCCATAGTTCTTTCTTCATTCGTTCTTTTCTTGTTGCTTCTCTGTTTCTTCTTCTGTGTTCTGCTCGAGTGACCGCTCTGCTACGAAGAACACAACGGCCGGCAGTTTCTCAGTCTCACTTGCATGGCTTCCATCCCATGCGGAGGTGGCAAGATGAGGAAATTTGGTGCACGGATGAACAAGGTTTTCCTTCGATGTTCAAATTGCAATGAATCCTATCTTTTGTAGAAGAATGGAAAATATAAGGACTTCATATCAAGTTCGATGTTACTGTGGTAAGAGTGAAGTAGTAATTTAGTTAGTTTTGTGTTTTATAATTCTTCACTTCTTATTCCTTTATTTAGGCTACTCATTTATTAATACACAAATCATGACAATATGAAAACAACTGCTTATCCCAAAACTTGTTCTTTATTCATTCATACAAACACGAAAATCATAACTATGATACAAATAAAAATTATGTCCATCCATTTACTTATTTTTATTAATTATTCTATAGGGACTAATATTATGTATCTCATTTAAATTTTTTTACGTAAACTTATTCTTGTTCAACGTTTCCAAGTCTTTGGTACTTTTGGGAATATAACATTTAATTAAATAATATCTGACTCTGGTGAACAATATTGTTACCGTATTTCTTGTACGTGTTCCTCATTTCACGCTCGATACAGGCCTAAACAAACACCTAGACTTATGCCTTATTTAGGTACAAGCATAGACTAACTGTGTAGTTAGTCTATGGTACAAGTTATACAATAGGCCCTACTCAATTTTTATGAAAAAAATATATATTGTGACGAATATGATAATATTCTCAAATTTTTAAATAGCATTTAAACACTATCTTTGGATGGAATTGCTAGTCTACGGGACTAGAGTATCGGTTAATAACTGGAAACTTTGGACTATAAATATGTCACGGTTAAAGGTTACAAAATCGATTATAAATTTGGTCATTAATGTCTGCATTCATTTTTTTCTGCTTTAGTCCATCTTTTTTAATTTGGAACAAAGCAGCAGTCCTAATAAAACTTCACTTAACTTATGTAAGGTCATAGCGCGTGTCGACTTCAGGAATAATTTATTAAACGTTCTTCACTCAATTTTCATTATTTTTTATTCGCACAATTAAAGCTGTTGATTGGTCCATCAGACGGAAGGGTCAGTGACATTTAATTCGATTCACAACTGCATAGAGCACAAAAAGGTCATGGAGTAATTTATATTAGTCATAAACTTCTTGAGCGATGATTTATGAGGTCTTCACCACTTGTCAAATGGTCGATTCACTCTCGTGTAATAATTAATTGTATCCAAGAAAGTCTTATGATAGCGGTAAGGTGAATTAAAATAAATGAATATGTGAAATACAAAGACAAGAAGAAATATCAAGACTACTTATACATAGAATTGTCCTTGGAAATTGGAAATACTAACTAAAATTTTATAATAACTACAGTATATAGGCCTTACTATACTTTAAATTAGGCCTATAAACTCATAACTATGGCTATTATAAAAGTGATTGAAATATCAATTAGATTGAGTGAGTTGGAAACTTAGGGTATTAATTTTTAATGTATTGCAAAGAAGTTTCAATTTATCATATTATTATTATCAATTTATCATTACAATTTATATATATATTATTATCTAAGTGTTATCACAGGGAACAGATTAGAACTCTCTCATACTAGACAGTATCGCTTATCTATGGTATAGAAAGACTGCAGGAAAATTGAATGAAGCTTCATTATAATAGAAAGATCAATAAAAAATGAATAAATCCAAGTTTGATAATAAGGGAGAGGTGATAATGATGAAGTAAAAAATATGGAAATTTAAAGAATTTATAAATAGTAATTAAATTCATTCTATTAAGCTGTAACCTGTATGTGTCCTCCAAATGTTTTTAATTCAAGTGTACCGAGGTGTTTTCTAATGTTAGAGGATTTGAAGGATTGAGCTTTCCTATTACTTAAAAATTAAAAAAAAATCCTTTAGGCTAAATAACGACAACCCGATAATTTCAGGATCGAAAATTCTTCAATTCCTAATGTTTCTCCAATAATTAATGCAACATTCAATTCTCATCCCCAATTAGTTGAAAAAAAGATTAGCGTGATGAGATCTAGTAGAAAACTAACTAAATACCCGGAAGATCATACACACTAAGAAACAACGAACAAGTAAGTACATAATAATTGAAGTCAGCCTTCATGTGTTAGAATATAATACCTGTTATCAGTATTTTCCTAGTGTTAGAGCAGGCCTTGAGTTTTGAAAAGACGTCAGTTATTCAGAACAGCAGGGTGGAAACTGGTTTCTTTTGAGTATTTTCGTGTTGAATTAAATTATTCAAATAGAATGATATAATATTGAGAGGCGAGTCTATTTTTGTAATAAAATCTTTAGAAATGCAGTATTATAACTGTAGTACTGCATTACATAATTTTCGAAGTTCAAGTAACTGTACTGATACATAAATAACATTGGAATTGACTTATTCTACAATGTACAGGTATATTATCCGCTCAACGCGCTAGCTAAAATAAGTTATACCATTATAATAATCATAATATTATCAATCAATCTTATTTGTTATTTAGCTTTATCATTGACAATGATTGGCACAAATATTCTTGTTATGATAAGCATTTCAAGGAATTTTGAGGACAATATTAGACTACAAGAAAATTGAAATTTATTTTTTGAAAATCTTATTCTCAGAATACTCAGGAGACTCCTGTCCTCGTATACAATCATAGCCCCCTCTAAACTACAGACCCCCTGTCCCTGTTGACCAAAACTGACTAAACTACAGACCACCAAACTACTTAACCCCCTGTAGTTTAAAGGGGGCTATGATACAATGGATACCCTATAAAATACACTAGAAATAAATAACCAATTAGCTAGTATATCAGAGCCATTACTAGTTAGAGTAGCTCTAGTAAGCTCTAGTAAAAGCCATAATAATAGCTAAGAGCTAATTTAGAGCTGGGTCTGAAAACAGTAGACTGTAGTTAGAATAACCGTAAAGTTGGTAACATGGAACAAGGCCAATGAGCATGCGTGACTTTTACAAGAGGAAATGCAATAGTAGCCTATAATAGCGAAGTGTATATCGGTCATTGAGCACCACAACGCGTTTCCCAATTTATTCCTTTTTTACCTCAGGTGCGAACAGACAAAGGATGCACTGGAAGTGTGCAATTCGCAATTTTTTATTAACTACTCATTTGAT
The DNA here is from genome assembly GCA_017141395.1 of Laodelphax striatellus. NCBI lineage: Eukaryota > Metazoa > Arthropoda > Insecta > Hemiptera > Delphacidae > Laodelphax > Laodelphax striatellus. The sequence goes on from CM029536.1 coordinate 22,743,559, forward strand.
AAAAAACTATCTTGAAGCCAATCAACGTAGAATTAAAAGGCCAATTAAGATAGTACTAATTGATCTATGTTCGTGTACTATCTAATCAACGAAAATGAACGTGTGCTATTTAAGATTAAGTGGATTCCCAGATTAAAATTTATAGCATTGTTTGATGTGATTTCTTCTTCTTCTTCTTCTTTTCCTTTAGCTTTTCCCTATTCGGGGTCGCTATTCCTTATCTTCCTCCTCCACACCATTCTCTCGCAGGCTTCTTCATCTGTCAGTTCCTTTTCCCTCATGTCCCCTGCAACACAGTCTCTCCATCTCCTCCTTGGTCTCCCCACTGGTCTCCTCCACCTGCATTTTACTCACTCGCTTTCCAACGTAGTCCTCTTCCCTTCTCACAACATGACCATACCACTGCAACCTTCTTTCCTGGACCTTCTTTGAACACTCCACCACCAATAAAATTTATGATTGAATATTTGTTGATGTGATTTATTTGGATACAATTGTATAAAGCCATCAATAAAAGTGTATAATTTGAATCCAGGTATTATGAGAAAAATAACTCAAGTATACCATTCAGAATGAAAATCATCTATGGTGACTTTAGCCGAAGAATTTAATTATGTTGACACCTGGATGGAGTTACATTTTGATTTTACCTATATTTTAAATTGAATAATGTAGCCTGTGTGGTTACAAAACCATGGTCCTTGAACCAAAGATTAATCAGAATTGACAAATCTGTGTTTTTTTTTTCATTTTAAATTATTATGGAACGGTTCTACAATCTCAATAGTGACTCTTTAGAATTTTTAAATTATTATATAATGACCATTTAAATTAGAATGAACAATGAGGATATATAATACCTGTACTCATGAAAGGATTAAAAAATTCTATCAACTAATTATTTAGTAAGAGTTTTTGTGGTGAATAATGTTGAAAATGTTGAAAAGAAATAGAAATGGAGTATGAGGGGGATGGAAGAGCGAGTTTTACTATAAAAGAAGGAAAAATAAGAAGAGAGGAAAATATAAAGTAAGAAATTTATCGAGAAATAAGTAAAAAGCTGAGATATGTGAAAAATATAACTTGCTGAAATAATGAGAAGGTGACGAAGAAAAATGGAAGATTGTACAAGGAAAAGGGCGTGAAATATAGAACGGTTTTGGCACCAAATCAAAAAGATAGAAGGAATCGACCAGAGTCTAGTCATGTGACATAAGGATTGGCTCTAAAGGAGTTGCATGTTGATTAACCAAACACAGTAAGTCTTCGACGTTCCAGATTCCAATTATTCAAACTTCTTTTGGTCTCAAGAACCGAGTTCAAACGATAAATCTTTAACAAAAATAGTAACTCCAACGACAGACTTATTTGAATAAGACGTATGTTTGAAACTTGTATAAAAAAACGTCTTCGAATTTATAAAAATTTCGTTTCATAAATACAGTAGGCCTACCTCGAATAATCCAGCAACATTTTTTCAGCTTTTAGCATATTATCAGAGGATAAAATAATATTGTCAAATTCTCCTTCAACAAATGATATATTACTATCACATTTCTTCAAATCTTCAAATATACCATACTCTTCGACTTTATCAAGATTAAAAGAATTTATGTAGCCTAAGATATTATCGACCAATCATTAATATTTGCCAATTCAAAGTGAATATTTTTATATATTTTTTTAAACATTTGCTTGATAAGTTGGAAAGAAAATGCTTCCATTAATTCAAAGAGGAGTTTTTTTTAGAGGAAACTTGATAAAGCGACTGATTATTTGAATACCATTAAGGTAATTCTAATAACCCTGATGCCGATTCATTTGCATTTGCGATCTAATTATAATATTTTTCATATATAAGTGAATTCCAAAATCTGTTCCTGTAGAAGCAGTTCGCATTGAAACGAAATGACACAGTAAATTAATCTATCGTTCAGTATCATGCAATGCATTTTGGGATTAGTATTTCGCTATCAAGAAGATGAAGAAGGAAAAGGATTCTGATGAAAAGATAAAGAATAGAAGCGAGATTGTTTGATAAGAAAATGTTCAAGGCTCGAGAGGAAGAGTCCTCGAGTTCGAGAATGGAGGGAGCTGAAGATTCGAAATTTTTCTAGTAGGTAATTCCACTCATTTTGACTCATGCTAGTTAAGGCTCTATAAAGGCTTATTAGGTGTTTGTAGAGCCCTAATGCTAGTCATGCTAGGATTATGTAATTTATTGCTCGAAAATTACAAGTTACATGACGTATGTACACAATCAATTTTTTCATAAAATTCCAACCAATGATTTACCCACACACTAGACATGAAATTATAAACGCGACAAACCATCTAAACTTTAAGTTTTTACAGGTTTTAGTTTTCTAACTTGAGTTTTTTAGGCATTGAGTCATTGTTATGTTTATTTTGGTTTAAAAAATTATTCAAATATAGTTGAATATATTACTTCTTAACTATATCATAGTTGAGAAATATATGTGTAGAGATGTATATGTATCTTAAATATATTATTTAAGATAGTAAATGATTTGATGAACCGGCACAAAAATTACAAGAGCTTTGCAAGGAAAAACATACAAAAGTCAACTATCAGAAAACAACTTAAAAATCTTTTACTCCGCCACAGAAAAAACACTCTTTGAATTCCTTGAGCCATGAAGATTTTCTCATTCATGTTTTAGTGTAATCTTCCGAAAAATCCGATTCTAATCAGCATATCCTTGACACTTGCCGTTCAAGGTCATGACGAATCCTGACAGAAGCGAGTCCAGTGGAAAGGATGAGTCACAGGCAGAGATGATGATGTCTTTGAACTCGACATGATTTGGAGCAGATGAAGCAGCTATTCTCAGTTCACGGAAGCCGCTAGACCGAACAGTCATAGGCGGTCAGGTTTTTAGATTTAAGGCGCTCAAATACGAGCTGAACCAACCGTATAGTAAGCTCTGGTGCGCGGTTTTTGTACTTTTTCCTCCACAGATTGTTGTTTTCGTCTCTTTTTATGTCTATTTTTCAGTCTGTCGTCCGTTACAGTCAGCGACCACATAGTAGAATAGACGGAGCATGCAGGCAGACTTTTGAAGCCAGCTCTAGCGCCAATACCCAACCATGATGGCGGCGGCCTTGAGTGAGTCACTCCAGTAGCGAGCGCTCCGACAAGGTTGTCACGCTCAGTTCTGCCCAGTTGTCCACACACTGAAGTGCTAATTTAATCAACCGGCTGTCACTGTCTCACTGAATTGTTTTATTGAATGGCGTTTTAGTATCATACTGCACTACAATGCCAGCGTATTGCATTGCTTATGGATGCTTCAATAAAGGAGGAAACGTTGAAGGAATAACATTTCACAGGTTAGTATATTGTAGGTAGTGTATAATTGGTGTAAGTATATAGTCTGATCGCACAAAGATTTTACTCGGGCAAGATGGAAGAAGTACTCCAGTTCGGTTTGTATTGGTTCAAAAATTATAAATTTGGTCTCAAATTGTAGAAAATATTCAGCACTACAATTTGAGACCAAATTTATAATTTTTGAACCAAATACAAACCGAACTGGAGTACTTCTTCCATCTTGCCCGAGTAAAATCTTTGTGTGATCAGACTATAATGTGTATATAATGTGACTATAATGACTATAGTGTTTAATACTATTATTAAATTACTATTTAGTTGGAAAACGACACTTAATACTATAATAATAATTATTATTCTTTTATTATAGTGTAGTACACTATTGTATTGCTGGTACGCAGTACGGATTACTGGGACTACACGCACTGCATTTTAATAGCTTGTAAATATCCTGTTATTAATTATGACATTTCCTGCTGTTTGGTTTTCAGAATTGGTTAACCGAATGAAAGTATTGGGCATATAAAATTGTTCTGTGTTCAGAGCTCTGTTGATAATTGAGAGTTAATGTGATATCATGGATAATGAAGAGGAAGCATTCATTATTGATTATTATTTTTTATTGTTATAAGCAAAAAATTATTTTTGAATAGTCAGTCTGCAACAGAAATTGCTCTACTATGCGTTTCATGGAATTGGATGATTATTTTTGCAAGATTGTAGAATATGGATGAGATGAGTAGCTTTATTTTATGCTTATATGTAATTTTCCAACAGTTCTCAAATCAAAAATCAAATCGCAATCCAGTGTTCACTTGGTAAGAATAAGATAGAGTGATTTATTAAGTATAATTATTCCCATTATTATTGTCGATTAGCTGATTAGAGATTTAATTATTATGTGAAATATATAGGCAAATCTATAGTTGGAATATAGCTTCAATTATTACGTGAAAATATATAGGCAAATCTATTATTGAAATGGTTCTTGAGAAAAAGGTACCTACACACATTACGTTTTAGAGGGAAGAGCTCGGAGTTGAGGCGAACGGAATTAATCGGAGCGCTTCGCCTCGTTTTCTCGTCTATGTTCTACCGAGAATATCAGGAGAACGGCTGATCATAGAAAAAAAATGTTCAAATGAAAAATAAAATTCAACTTTTTATCTAAAACTTTCTCGCTTACGAAACTTGCCTACCCTAAAGATGAAAAATTTCCTCGCTTACCAACTTTTTCATGTCACGTTTTCAAATGTATGAAAAACTTTCAACTTTTTTTACTCGTAAAAGTTGAATAAACTGGAAACTGGTAATTTGAGTTACACCATTAGAATCAGTGTTTTATTAGGTATAAGAACACCAAATTTGAAAATTCTAACTTAATCCTAAGGGGACTAAACGACGATGTATTTGAAACTCGCGTACTACAATTTTGAGCTTCTGTGAGATCCATTTCGCGTTTCTATACCTAACCATGATGGCGGAATTGGCTTCACCACCCGTAATGCTGTAGTAATAGGATCACTCCGTCTATTATACTATGTGGTCGCTGGTTACAGTCACGGTTGGTAAGTGGTACCGTTCGAGACAAAGGCTGGACTTGCCGAAGACGAAGGACATGGAAAGGTGGAGAAGATGGTGGAAAATGTGTGGATGGAGAGGGGGAGGGGGAAGATGAGGAAGAAGGAGAATAAGAGAAAAATAAATATATATTAAATGAGTGGTGGTGAAGAGGAAGAAAAAGGAAGAGGAAAAAGAAGACGAAAGCGGGGAATTAAACGAGCTCGAGAAAGAGGCAGAGATGAAAAAAGGATGACGAAGAGGAGGAATAGAAGGAGCAAGACTGGGAAGGAAGGTAGGAAGATAAGATATATAAGGGGAGCAGGAGGAGGAGGAGGACGACGAGAGGAGGAGAGAGAGGAGAAGGAGAGGATTTAAAGAAGGGAAAACTAAGGAGGAGGATAAAATAAGTGAGAATTCGCGAAGAGGAGTAGGAAGAGAAAAAAGAATAAAAGGAGTACTAGAAGAGGATAGGGGAAAGATGAAGAGAGGGAAATTTGAGGGAAGGGAAAGAAGAGGATGAATTAGAGAAGAAAGGGAAAGAAGAGGATGAATTAAAGAAGGAAGAGGATCAGGATAAGAAGAAGTAAGAGTGGAGAAGAAGGGAGAGTGAAAAAATAAGTCAGTAGGAAAATAAGAAGGGGGAAATGAACAAAAAGAAGGAGAAGCAAGAAAAGAAATAGAATATGTTGGAAGTAAAAAGAAGATAGGGGAAGGAGTAAAAATGAAGCATTTAGATAAGAAGAAAACAGTGTGAGATGGATTAGAAGAGAATAAAAGAGTAGAAAATATGAAAAATGAAAGTGGTAAGGACGGGGAGGAAGGGGAGTTAAAAGAGAATGAGAGAGAGAGAGAGAAAAAGAAAAAGAAGAAGAAGGTGGGAGAAGAAAGATCAACAACAAGAAGAAAGAAGAATCGATGATGAGAAGAAGTGGAGGAAGAAAGCAAAAAAACATCAGATCTAGTAAAAAAAGTAGAAGAAGGAGCAGTGTAGATGGAAAGGGTTGGGGGTCTTCGCTGTTTTGAACATTGGGTGGACAAGCGAAAACAGCCAAGTCGGACTTTCGCTGGATTTTTCTTGAATGGTCACGGCGGGTTGGGGGTCTTCGGTGGATTGAACATTGGGTGTAGAAGCGAGCGCAGCCAAGTCGGACTTTCGCTGGATTTTTCTGGAATGGTCACTGGCTACAACGTGTTTTCGGTGGAGTTCCCCCGCTTACCACCCACTCATAGCCGACCAGACCTTGTCGAGAGTGACCGACGAAGAAGCCGGCAAATTATGAAGTGGGTGAAAAAAGTGGGCCAGAAATGAAGTTCATGAAACAATTATTAAGTTAATCAACTGCGTCTCATAAGCATTGTAAAGTACAGGCTGAGGTGACGGATCTGCAATTGTAATACTTTATTTATTCCATGTAATTTTGTCCGTCCTATTAGCTACAATGGCTTGAATAAAGTACAACTTGATGAACGAACTCTCGTTATATTCAAATTCAACCTTCAAACTGTTGACATAATTGTTGTAATCCCTAAATATTTTAGTTTTATGTTCAGTGAAATTTTCAATTTCAAAGTCAGTGGTTTCAAAAATTTTCAAAAATATTTTTCAATAAATCATTCATATTTTTCATAGCTGCTTAGAGCAAGCTATATGGAAAACAAGTTAAATGTACCACAACTCAGTTGTCATTGACAGGTAGCGTAAATAAGTATTGATTCATCTCAGTTATCAATTTTATCAATTCATAGATATTAGTTTGTGATACGCTTTGTTCAAAATTCCAATACATTGATATTCGACTCTGAAAATAATATTAGCATAGAATATATTTGAAAAATATATTTGTAGGTCAGCCTTGAATCTTTCAAATTCCCCACTGTTTTCAAAACATCAAAGATGTGTTCAAATTTCTTCAAACTTTGAAAAAAATTAACAGAAAGATTCGTAGATAACATAAATAATAATAATATATAATGCTATAAAATGAATAGCTGAACATCTGTATCATCAGTTTAGCCACTTTGTTATTCTTCAGGTTATTCTACAATTACATTCTTCTCAGAAATTGACATTAGCAAGAATCTCTGAAAAATGTTATCGCCGACTATAATAGTTTCTGGTGACAGGTGTATTGTAGAGGTGTATATTAATAGCTCATTCGTTCAAAAAGAATTTTGCTACCTGACATCTGCAGACTACATTTAATGAATCCTAGAAGAGGAAATGACTCTCGTCCATATCAGGTAGAATCCCAAAATACATTGAAATTCCAACCCTCCAACCTATCCCGCGAATAGAGAGAGATTCAGATTTATTACTTTATTCATGTAGATAACAAATATGACGCCTTAAATTCTAGATTATAATAGTAGATTTATACAACTAATTATTCGTCGAATGTACATAAGTTTATAAATTATGCAATGTGAAGATGTAAAGGAAAAAGATACTGATTTTAGAATGAAGCTCGCTCGACTTAGAGAGAGAGAGAGAGAAAGAGAGAGTGAGAGAGGGGGGGAGAGTGAGAGATACGGAGAAAGTGGAATATGAAGCTATAGTAAGTGTACAAATAATTATTCGAAAAATGGTTATAAACTTATAAATTTCTCTATCCTGTTTAATCATTGTGATATGCTGGATTGTATTTTCTCCTTAACTCTAATTCTTTTTGTTTCTTAATATTCTTTTGTATAAATATTAAGTATGTTTATTATTTTGTTGCTTTTATAAAATGTATGTGTATTATTGTATTGAGAATAAAATTCAATTCAAATTATTCAATGAAAAGATGCAAAGCAGTAAAGCAGAAAGATACTGATGATCTTGATCTGATGATACTGATAATTGTGATTTATCTAGATGAAATGGCGAAGTATGTCAATTACAAAGATATCCTTTTCATCAACACTTGACCTTGGTAGAATAAAATATAGAATTTACAATTTTTTTTTAGATAAAAAAATTTATCTTGTCTGAACTAAAAAATTATGGAACCTTAAAAGACAAAATAAGTACTAATAAAACAATAAAAACAAATATATTAAATAAAAAAAACTTAATGTAAATCGGAGGAATAGCTGAAAAATAATAATTTCTTAATTGATTATTATGGAAGATCAGATGTTATTTAGAAATGGGAGTGAATAGAATAATTATTATACGGTAGTATTGATTGTTAATGTTTAGACATGTGTAATGGTAAGGATATCATGATGTCGATAAGTTGTTAATATAATAATGTACTATTAATAGAAAAATTCTACATTTGTCGAATTAGTTATACAATATCGAATTGAACAATTAATTAAATAGTATCTAATAATTATTGCAGGGGTGCCCACAGGGGGGGGTCGTGACGCAAACTGCGTCATTGAAATTCTTGGGGGGGGGGGCTCACTAGATAGAATGCATTTTGGAGGAGTTGCCAAATTTTTGAACCAATAATGATGTCTAAAACTCATAAAAATAACTAATTTCAGAGTGCTTTTCATGAAATTTTTCCGGTGGAAACCCCCAGCCCCCTTATTAATATTCATCGGTGCCACATAGTATAAAACTATTGGTAATGCTCAAATAGTTAATAATTATTGTTGGATTGGCAGACATAGAATATATGGAATACTCAACCTATACTATTTATATCCATTGGAGTGAGGAGAGTTATAAAGGAATAAATAAAAGTGATGGGGAAGGATTTCTCTCCTTTATGATTTGGAAGAATTGGAAGCCTACGGAAAGGCTCTTGAACTGTTCTAAATGCTGTTTTCAAATACCTGATTTTACAACACTCTCTCTTTTAAAACTTCCCTTTTTCGGGAGAAGACCCCGGCATCCTCTTTTCTATCACAAAGAATTGAGTAAAACCTCATCGAGTCGATAAAAAGCGAAAATAATGTAGCCTACCGAAAATACATGACAGGGTACTTGTTTTCACATTTCAATGCAAATGCATCATATTACATTCATTGACTCCAAAAAGGCCCAAAATTCCCAACAAAGGGAGTTTTTGGTGCAATATTCCTTGGTCCTTGTACAACTTGAATACAAAAAGTTGACCTTGTAAATCTTATGCAGGGTGCCCCAAAAGTCCCAAAATTTCGGCTCGCTTTCCATTCAACTGCGATTTCCGTCCAAACAAAGCGCCACATAGAAAAATCATTGAAGCCTTTGTTTTACTAAATATAATTTCGAAGAATTGAACAAGTTACAATTTTTCAAAAAAAAAGTACGGTAGTAGATTTTTCGAGAAAAATGAAAATTACAGCATCTTTAGTTTTTGATCGCTTATATCTTCCAAGTCATCTGACATTTATAACTCCAAATCCCCCATAGATGATTTTGTTCTTTACAATTTGAGACCAAATTGGTCTCCTTGCATTTCAAGAAATCCCTAATTTTCTGTTGTTCACTCCAAAACAAATTTCTATGTAGGCTAACTTTACTATGTAAATTTACTTGTAATGCAGTTTCCTAAATGATTATTGTTCCTTTTTAGATCATTTTCTATCTTCACCAGAAGAGGTTATCAGATGACCCTCTTACTGCATTAAATTTAGGGTATTTTTGCATCACAGGATGCTTTGAAGAGGCGAAAAAACCTTTCAAGGATCATGAAGTGAGGACGCCCCTAGCTTTTGTCAAAGTGGACGGATCTTAACAAATAGCCTAATCAGAAACTGTAAACTGAAAATACTGTAACTTTTGTTTTTCTCCAAAATTCTAACACTTCTTTACAATTATAACTTGTTACTCATTGATGAATACAGTGACATACAGTGATGAATTATACACCAGCAATATCTTTGAAATTCTATTTACTAAAACAATGGCTTCAATGATTTGGCTTCTATGGTGCTTTGTTTTGACGGAAATCGGAATTGAATGTTAAATTAGCCGAAATTTTGCGGCGTTCGTCGCATCCTGTATTAGTCAAGATGTTCAAAAGGCCAACTTTTTGTATTAAAATTGTCCAAGGACCAAGGAACATTGCACGAAAAAATCGCTTTGTTGAGATTTTTTCTGCGACAAAACTTCAATGATTGGACTATTAAACAATATTTCACCTACAGCTTTCAAATTCTAGACTCTTCAGTCCTTTGGCCTCAGACCCACCTTAAAAAATCCTGGATACACGCCACCAATTTTCTCATGTTATCAAGTATTCATTTTATTAATGTTTCTTGATTCTTAGTTGAGTTGAAGCTAGAAATATATTTTAAAGGAAACATTTATTTGATAGATGAATACTATTTTCCATATAAAATAGAATAAATTGATAAGAATAAGAAATAATCAAGAATAAATAGAATTGGTACTTTAAAAGACCATGAAATGCTCTTTTTGAGAATTATATTTAAAAACTTTTCTCGGGAGACGAGCCCCAACCCCATCTTTCTGGCCATTCCATCATCTTATACCTTGGAAAAAAATTTGGGGGGGCTTTTTCCCCGAATTTTTCTGGGGGGGGGGGGGGGGTTGTTGTCAAATTGGGGGGGGGGGGGGTGCGTCATGAGGTTTAGGGGGGGGGGGGCACCACTGATTATTGTACAAATCATGAAAGACTTGAGCAAATTATTTGTTTACAAGTATATAAGATTTGATATAGCCTTCTAACAATTATATGATTGCTCTGTATGTACATGAAACGGCGAAGTTTGAACATATAAATGTCCATTCTTGGAGAAGGATATACCAGTACACCTTCCCATAATCACTCAACCGTAAGAGAGCAAGGCGAGCAATCTGCACATGTGCAGATTTCATTGTATTGAAAAATTCCTGGTGAGACGTCCTTCCATGGCAAAACAATAAACCATGTCTGTGTATTTTTCCATCGTTACAATCCACCGGTTTGTCATTATAACAATATACCTATGAGGAAGATAAATGACCGTTTTGCGCTGACTCAATTATTGGGAAGCCTAAATACCATAACAACCTCATTACATTAACTTGAACATAACAACGTCATTATAACATAATTATACATGAACATTATAACTTATAACATAACAACCTCAAGATAACTTCTTTCACAGAAAAGCAATTCTGCGGAGAGCAGACCTTGTGCAATATGTATCTTATTCACTGAGTACATAGAGGACATGGATAACGGAAGTGCCCATAACCGAATTTTGTTGCCATCATTCAGAATAAGAATGGAGATTTAACATGAGAAAGGATAGGGCTATAAGTGCCAGATAAGTACCGTTACGCTCACAATACAGTCGACCCATGCAAATTTCGTAAATGACACAGGTGCACAGGTACACTGCTAAAATCACCTAGATACAAAGTATAAAACCTCCAGAATACAAATTTTCTGTGATTTGGGCTAGGACTGATTAACCTCTATATATAAATAGAATATTCCTAGGTTCCTAGCTCAGAACCTCTACAAGACAAACGCAATCTCGAATTTTTCATGTTCTTGACCTCTGTAGGACGATATACTCTCGAATTCTATAGTTTTCAAAACTAAAATTGATCAGACTCATGTCTCGACATTCGACATGAAAACACAGCAGAATGCACCATATTCTTAAGTAATTTAATGCAGAACATTATATCTTTAAATAATTACAGTATGATCCAGGATGATAAAAACATATAGAGACTCTCCAATCAATCAAAAATGTATCCCAAATTTTCTATAAGTAACCTCAATTAACTTGGACGAAAATTCCTATCTATCTAATAAGCCTAATCAATCACTTATAATTTTTCGGGTTCTATGTCAAAGTTTACATGCAAAGATAATATAGAACATGGATATATATGGAATATGATATATGGATATATATGGAATATGATATATGGATATATATTGGGTTGGGCTTTGGTAACCCTTAGCCACCGCGACCGCTATTCGATCTTTTGTGGCATCCCCTCTTTGGCTTATGCCATGTTCCATAATCCAAGGCCAGAGCAGAATTAACTCAGGGCCTTGAAGTCCAGTTCTCTTGCCTCCTCTATTAGGAGGGTTGCCTTTCCAAGAAGTCTCCTCCTCATTTGCAAGAGTGCTGGACATTCCAGCAGCAAATGTGCTGCTGATTCTGCTATGGACCCACCCTTCCGAAGCTGTTCAACTTCTATCAGGGATGGGTCTGCACACTCCTCAGATTCCCTTGCGGAATCTTCAGTTGTAGTGCCTTCCTCTACATGTACCGTTTCCCGGCAGGTTTGAGTCAGCAATAACTCTGAAACCTGTTCCAGGTCGGTAGAGTTTGGGGAGATCCCCCATCCTCGTTAGATGTTTGAGGCTGTTCAGCCTCTTTTACTCTTATTGGTATCCATAAGATTCCCACGAGTAGCTGGAGACTTATTCAGTCACCCTGGGCAGAGCTCCGCGTTCACCCAGGGAAGGCTTCTTGAAACTGGAGGTCGCCTGGTATCCAGAGTTCGCATACTCATGTCAGGCACTCCCCTGACCATGCAGCCGTCGGCGTATGCTGTTCCACCATATGTTGGCTTGGCTTGCGCAGTTGATGCTTCAGTTGTTCCTACTTGAACACCCTACTTAACATGTAGTTACATGGATAAGATAATAAAGAATGAAGTTATTCTATTTTCAATTTTATTATCATACATAGAAGAAAGTACGTATTGATCACTTGCGTTGATAATGCTAATAAAGGTGAAGAACTATAGTTGAATCACTACAAAGTGTGTTCTAGATCTGGATAGATTATTCTAATGAAAATCTCCGCGGGTGTGCCTCAAACACCCTTTCATAGCAATAATAATAGCAATAGCAGAATGCACCATATTCTTAAGTAATTTAATGCAGAACATTATATCTTTAAATAATTACAGTATGATCCAGGATGATAAAAACATATAGAGACTCTCCAATCAATCAAAAATGTATCCCAAATTTTCTATAAGTAACCTCAATTAACTTGGACGAAAATTCCTATCTATCGAATAAGCCTAATCAATCACTTATAATTTTTCGGGTTCTATGTCAAAGTTTACATGCAAAGATAATATAGAACATGGATATATATGGAACATAGTTACATGGATAAGATAATAAAGAATGAAGTTATTCTATTTTCAATTTTATTATCATACATAGAAGAAAGTACGTATTGATCACTTGCGTTGATAATGCTAATAAAGGTGAAGAACTATAGTTGAATCACTACAAAGTGTGTTCTAGATCTGGATAGATTATTCTAATGAAAATCTCCGCGGGTGTGCCTCAAACACCCTTTCATAGCAATAATAAATTATTAAGCGAAGAAATTTTCTACTATTACAATCATAACAGGGATATAATATAAAATTTAGCCAGAACCGTGAGAGCCATGTAGGAAAATTCAACTAAAGTTTATTTATTAAAATTTGAAAATACTCTCAAAAGCCTAAAAAATAGGATACTTAACATTTGCATTGTAGTTGTGACAAGTAGCAAGAGCAAGTGGTGAAATTTTTAAATGCCGTATTTCTTATGATTGCTCATTGTGCTAATGAGTTTACTCAACCCAATACCATAGATGAATCAAATCAAGCTAGTTTCTACAAATTGAAATTCTTCATAGAAATGTCGATTAAATTTCAAAGTAGCATTATTATTAAGAGTGTGTGTAAGGAAAAATGTAAATCAATGAATCATGAGTAAATCATGAAAACTCAGAATATCATGGATTGAAATCGAATCAAGTTCATTTTAAGAAATTGAAGTTCTGGTTGAAAATGTAGATTAATCTACAATAAATACATAAATGTAATACATGAATGTAATTACATTTCCAAGGAGCATGAGAAAGTGTGTGAGAAAAAAATTAAAACATAACTGACTCCTGAAACTGATAATCAGCACAGACGTCAAAGTTTGTCGACGTAAGAGACAGAAAACCATTTTTGTCGACGACCCACTAAGGCTACACAGAAGCCGGTTTTCAGCCGGCGAGCTACAGCCAAAACCGAACTTCGCTGGATTTTTGAGCGCCGTAGCTACAGGTCAACCCAAAGTTAAAAACACTGAATGTTCACTGAGAATGGAGAAATCCAGCGAATGTTCAGAACAGTGAAGTACCCGTTCCCCGGTTTTGTAAACGTGTTTTCGGTGTATTTCCCCCACAGGTAAACCCAAAGTTAAAAACACTGAATGTTCACTGAGAATCAGGAAATCCAGCGAATGTTCAGAACAGTGAAGTACCCGTTCCCGATGGAAATAAGGCGGACGATGGGAACAGAGAAGAAAAAAGAGGAAGAAGATAAAAAAGAGAATTGCTGAACAAAGGCGACTGGTTCGGTGGTGATTGTGGTTACCATCTATATTCATTACAATTCGGCACCGGCAATGTTCGATTGTGGCCTTGACAGATCAAGTTAATGCTGGTAATGAACAAGAAAAACAATTTCGGCGTGGTTCCCTCATCCTATAACATGAATGCTGCCAGTATTGTATTTTGAAACTTTTAATCTAATTTGTCCCTAACAAATACAAAACAAATTTTGTCCCTACTTCAGATCAACAACATAAGTCACGGTTACAAACTGCGGAGATACTCCCAAAAGTATGTTTTGTTGATAAAAACTAAGAGAATAGTGGATTGATACCGTTGTAGCTCCAATATATCAAATGAGCTACGGCATTGTGTGTTTTGTCTGTTCCTAATCATCTTGATTTCGAGAATTTGTAATCATAAGGCTAGGCGTACACCGGTTAGTTAAGACAAGACAAGACGAGATTAGTCACGTTTAGTCACAATAAATCACATAGTTGCTTATGAAGCAGCACACACCGATGCAATGACTAATCAGTGTGTGTTGCTTCATAAGCAACTATGTGAATTATTGTGACTAAACGTGACTAATCTCGTCTTGACTAACCGGTGTACGCCTAGCCTAATGATTTGAAGAAGGCAAAAACCATCTAGTAAATGAAGCAGAAGAAGGAGCAGTGTAGATGCAAATAAGGCGGACGATGGGAACAGAGAAGAAAAAAGAGGAAGAAGATGAAAAAGAGAATTGCTGAACATTGTCTGTTCCTAATTATCATGATTTCGAGAATTTGTAATCATAATAATTTGAAGATTTTGCACAATTTATTACTGCAAAATCTGTAAGCAATCCGGCAACATTTCCTTTACATACTGACCTACATCAACTACAGTTTACAAACCTCCATTTTAGGTAAATACTCGTTAATCGCAGTTAAACATGCAAAACAAGACCTACTGCAACAGAAGAAAACCACCAATACACATGGAGGTGTTAATTTACTGCAACGACCAGGAAGAATACGTACAGAACCGTAGGTGATTCGCTCATCAAAGAACAGTAAGCTGTGCTACCACATTACTTGAATTTTTCTCACACAATCATCATTACTGCAATAATTAAAAACGGAGCATATCAGCATGATACTATCTACTCAGTTCCGTACATCCGGCGTTACAACGGAACTTACATTGACCCGAGAACGTTTCTCATAAGAAACGGTAATGAGTTTCAGGACTTTTCCTGGAAATTTATGCAGAAACGGGGTTTTAGAAAAATCAATTTCCCATTACCCTACCGAGAAATTCTGCTCGATTCCAAGAAAGATGAGTTCTATCACACAAAAAAATTAAAGAAACTATTCCACGTGTTTGGTTACTCATTTTTCATATTCTCTCATAAATGTTCGCAAGGATGTTTCTTATTACTCATTTTAGGGTTCAAAGAAATACTACACCTACTGTTGGAAGAATGTCCTATCGCTATCTTCATACTTATGAATTTGTTAATTAACAAAGAAGGTGTTAAAAATTATTCGATTATTATATTCTTGATAACTAATATTCTCTAATTTATAGTAGATTATACTATATTTCTTACAAGGTACTGGGTACACTATTCTCTATTTTATTGAGATTGAGATTATTACTATCTAAAGATCTTCAATTTTCAGGATTGTGTGGCAGAGAGGACCAGGAGTCCTAACTCAGCCCTTAATAAAGGCAATTAATCAATCAATTAATCAATTTTTCATTATTTCAATTTTCGCAGGTGCGTTTTCTAGTGATTCAATTACTGTACGATTAAAAAAATAAGGATCATCAAGAAAATATGAGAAATAAGTCATACTTTTTGTTTTCATATTTTAATAACTACTGATAACTCATTAAAGGTTGTAATCCTGATGGTGCTATCGAAATATAATTTGAAGATTTTTTGCTTTCGCCACTACCAATGACATCACAACAAGGATAGTCCTCCAGCTGAAGGATAATGCTAAGACATAGGATTCCTATATAATAGCTGAATCCTTAGCCGAAGGTTTTGTTCCTATATGTTTACTAATATTGTTTTATTATTAATAATGTCCTATATTATAACTGTCTTTTGATTGTCCTATACAGGATAGGGCTGAGATCTTGTAATGAACTTGAATACAATAATGAAATAATGTTCATACATTTTCATTTTATCTGTTCTTTATTACGTGGTCAAAAATTCTGAGCAGGAAAATTTCTTCGTTTCTTCTCATTGTTCATGTAATCGCTCTTGTTTGAGTGTCCATTCATGTTTGTTGACATTTCATTGATAGAGTAGTGGATCGGACGATGCGATGCGTCTGAGCCAACAAAGAACAAGTGAAAGTGACTAGAATGTACCAAGGTGGAACAAAACGGAATATGAATCTTATAAACTTCTACTCCTAGGCTACTAGCGTAGGCTTCAGAGCCTACTGTAGGCTTGCTACCAAGGCTTCTTCAACCTGTGAATGCTTTGCCATACCGGGCGTATGCTCTGATAATTTGATCTACATTTTACGGTCTCTAATTGATAGATAACCCATCTGACGAGGTGAACATCACCTCAACTTAGCATATTCAAATTGTGTTTCATTTCACGCTGAAATGGCCACTTTCTTACAGAAAGCAAAGTGTTTTAGAAACTACTGTTTTATCCTGCAAATGGTATAAAAATTAACAGAGGATGAAAAAATAGTGAGTCATTATCATATTTTTTGCATAGTGTGTCTTGATAAGATTCAGGATGCCAACTACACACCAAAGTCACCTTACGTGAAAGTTTGATGTTTTCAAAATAATTTAAAATTTTAACAAAAAATGTTTACAGTGAGCTACTCACATTCTACATAATTGGATATATTGTACGAGCCTCAAGACTCAGTGACAGACACAGTGTGACCATTGGTATGAAAGGGTCCATAACATTGCGTTAGAATATTTTTCCTACCACCGCCATATTTTTACCAATGTTTTAAATTTTATAAGGGCTTATAGCTCACAGGCAAACTTGAACCCATTCACTCATTTGTAAAACTTTCGTTAAGGGGAACGAAAATAAAAATCTCTTCTCAAGCATTAATTATAGTTTCTCTACTCTTAAAGTAGAACTTAAAATTATTTAAACTAAAACTAGCATAGTCAAATTGTAGGTAAATTAATCAACAAATTGATTAATGTAAATTAATCAATTAACAAATTATATATCAACTTGTAATATTATCATCGACTTATAGGCTAGGCCTACTGCCATTTTAAAGTTAAAAATAAAATTTTGAGTTATAACAATTCTACAGATCTTTCTGAACAATTTATTACCATTTTTCATGGTTATCGGTTGGGAAATAGCGTCAGAAGGAGTAAACTCGTTTTGACTCCCCTTCACCCGCGCATTGCAAAAATCACCTTGTTTGTTGATGAGCATTCAGTTGATGGTAGGAAAGGCTCTTAATACATACAATACTGTATCACATGCACAATTTACATTAAAATATAATACCAATTCAATTCAATTAGGCCTATAATTATTATTAGATTCTTCTAGGATAACAAAAATTAGGAACTGAATTGAATACTCTAGTGTGAAGTGGAAGAAACTGAAAAAAGTTCACAAAAGAATACCGAATCCTGATTTGTTTCTAACTGGGATCTTAAATGAATTTGAGGGACTGTGTACGAGTGGAATGACCTATGAATGGAGGAAGACCAGGGGTACATGGATAGTAATATCCATTATATTATGCAAATCACTCTACTATGTTGTTGTAGCCAATGATTTTTCAATATTACATTCACGTTGAAGCACAACCTATAGCCATAGACAACAAGTATAGTTAGTCTATGCTATAGCGGAAGCTCACGTGCCTTTTATCTGAGTTACTTGCCTACTCTTCCGTGACTCTTTTATCTAACGGCTAGGTAGTCCTATTGTTCTACCTGTACAACCATATAACCAATATCTTTTTTTCAAATATTAAGAACCTGAAACTGTTTCAGTTTTTTTTTCAATTTTCTACATTGAATTGGACTTATCCAATAGTAAATAGTGGTACTCAAACAACGTAAACAATGCTATTTAGAATCTTCTGTGACCATATTTGGAAATGCGGAGTCGGACATATTTTCAAATCTAATCACTGCAGATAGTGTTTCGGCAAGACAAATCTTCTTCTATATTTATATTTCCAAGCACAAAAATACACTCATCGGAAATAAAGTATATTGTATTGTATTGAAATGTTTGTATTGAATGAGTTGTTTGTATTTTAATTAAAAAAAATGATTGTGTGTGAAACATGGAATATGACATAAAAAAATAAAACTTGGTTTAATTTCGTTGGAGAAGCCAGCCCTAAGGGAAATTAAACCAAGTTTTATTTTTTCATATGTTTTAAAAAGAGATACAGTATAATATTTTATAGTTTACTTCACGAAATAAATATGAGTTAATTTCTTGTTGTTTTTATATTTCTGGTTATGTTTTTATGTATAAATTAATAATAAACACATTACTACCAAACTTTGACAATAGAATCAGTCAAGAGTACAATTATGTTTAAATATAATGTACTTTGTTAAAAATTTCATGTAGAAACTTTCAAGTTGAAACTTTCATGTTGAAACTTTCACAATAGAAAGGTCCTTTAGAAAAATATTGGATTACGGCGATTCACAATGTATTCATAATGCCTTAAAAATGTTAACAAAATGTTTTGAAACGTGTAGATTATTTGTATTATACCACATTTTTAAGGTGGAGGTGGTGGTTAGATTTTGTATGACTTATTCAAATTTCTAATTTTACCAGTGTTCTTAGGCTTACACCGGTTAGTCAAGACAAGAGACGAGATTAGTCACAGTACTTCACATAGTTTCTTATGAAGCAACACACACCTATTATTCATTGCATCAGTGTGTGCTGCTTCATAAGCAACTATGTGAATTACTGTGACTAAACGTGACTAATCTCGTCTTGTCTTGAATAACCTGTGTACGCCTAGCCTGAGGGTTGACATTCATAAAATATTAATTACTCAAATGTACTACGGTAAGCTATAGCTTATCAGAACTTATCAAACGACACTGAACACTAGTCTTCGATGGAACGCATAATGAATTTCAACCGCAAGTCTATAAATATTCTAAACATACGTGAGGACATCACTGAAGGTCAGGTCATAAGCCCCGTGTTCCATCACGTTGACATAGCCGAATAAGTCAATAGCGATTCAAAACATAAATATGAAGAAAAACTGGAATATAATATTATTCCGAAAATAATTTGAGTTTTATTGAATGATACGACTAAGAACAAACGTCTATTTTGGAGAAAAAGCAGACATTAGTGAAGAAAATATTTCCATTTAGTTAGTCAAATAAAAAGTCAGGTTATAGATTAATATATGTAAAAATGTTTTCAACAACATTTAAAAATGTATCAACAACTTTTAAGTGAACTATATCGGTGATACACTATGAATACAACACAATGAACAAAAAATCAGACAGATAATAAAATAATAACATTTAAAAATCTTAGAAAAGAAAAAAATTAAAATCATATGAATGGGTAGAAGGATTGTTTTAGCTGTGGTGCGAGAAAATCTATATAAATAGCATGATATTGTGGATATATAGAGATATCATGATATATGATATCATGATAGCATGATATAGAGAGAGCTCTATAGAACTATAGAAGCAATCTTATAAAAAGGATGAAAATATTACACGATAGATTAGAGCGGAGAAAACGTGAAGGAGTAAACTAGTGATTAATTCATGAGTTTGAATCATTCCTTAAATTAGAAATATCATTTATGCAGCGCTAATTTTCAAGGTTGTATTGAATGCAAAATAATCATTTTGCTGTGAATTACCAATTTTACTTTGATCGTATACTGCTGACATAGCTTATTACATAATTATTAGTCGAATAGAGTTCAAAGTGAGTTTTTTCACCTGTTCAGTAGTTAATTGAATGATAGAATGTAGTAAAAAATAGATCAGGAGAAAGCAAGTAGTAATCTAGTAGAAAAAGGTGCCTGATTTGAGTTCATTTATAAGAAGATAATTACTTCTAAGCTGCTTTCTCAGTGATAAACTTATTGATACAATGAACAGAATAGACATTATTCATAAAATGTCTAGAAGTTAGAATACATTTTTTTTATTATAGAAAAAAAACTTGTTCTTCCACTTCGTAAAAGTTTACTACAAATTGAGCAATTTATATTCTAAAAAGCTAAAAATTATTATTTCATATCCAAATAAACAAATAAGATGAGAGTTGAGATTTTGGAAGAGTAGAACGTAATTACAGGTTTAAATCTTCTATCTTATCATTATTACCGGTACAAGTTTAGGCAAGATAGTTTGCCATAGGGCATCATCAACATCTTTGCCAACAAAGAATATTTTGCCTGGTCCATTTCTCCAATTCATCTATCATTTGAAGTTATTATTTTTTCTATTATTATAGCAAATATTCATAATTATAATCATTCATTCATTCTTTCACAATGTACGTTTACGTGTACAGTACTGATGTGGGTTCATTCCCCAATCAAAACTCAATTTTCTTCAAAAACTCTTATCTAACAAATCAAGGAGTATTATTATTAACTGAAAATTCAATCACAGCGTCAGTCATTAATAGTGCTATGACAAAACTCGAACTTGTTTTGAATCATTTTTGCAATTATTGTTCAACTGTAAACATTGTTCGTAAACCAACTTTATTATGAAGAATTTCGTAGCTATACTGCTGTGTATTTCTATAACGGTAAGCATTGACCGACTTTCACTGCTAGGAGTCCTAGTTACAATAGAAATACAACGTTCTCAGAAATTTGTTAGCTTTAATCTCTGTCTCATCTGGAATCTGGTTCAAAATTATTACAATTGAGAGAGATATTGACAATCGATATGGATCTTGACAGTCTCTCCAGTTGGAGAAACTCTCCAGTACAGATGTGATTGTTTACAAAATCACACGAAATATCAACCGAATCTTCTATAAAGTTATCAGTAATCACAAAAATTTGTAGAAGATTCACTAAGTTTGTTTTGAGGATTAAGAATTAAACTTTTAGACGTTTTACAAAACAAAATATACAAAATTTCCTTTATTAATCACAATCAATGTCCTAGAACCTAGAAGATTCTAAAGAAAAAATAACTGAGTAATTATTATCAAATTTCCTTAACAAGATCTACGATATTGTCCTGAGTAATTACAATGAAATCAGTTGGAGATTTCCTACAACACCGTTATTTGTAACAAAATACAGTTAGATTTGGAGCTTGATTTCGTTTTTCTGGTTTTATTCGTCTAAATAATTTATGAGACGTTGCAACATTCGGAAAGTTGGTCACCGGTGTAAGTATCAAAGGCTTGATGGTTGATGACCCACAATTAATCATTCTAGAGGAAAAGTGCACACCGTAATCTTCTCGTACGAAAATACAGGTTTGCTTTTCAACTGATGTTCATCGCAGATAAGAAAGCAGATTGCGAGATTATTCAATTATTCCATTCATGTGTTATTCTCTCATACATGAAAGATATAAGCTCTATTTTGTAGATACACATATCAATCATGTAGAAAGGTAAAGAAAAGACAATTTCCTCAGTTGTTGAAAAATAAGTCAGTAGTGAGTCTGTCTAGTTTCCCCAATTTTCTGAGCATGGAAATGTAAAAGTGAAATTGATTGACGTTCTGTGTGGCACGTACAATCTCTAGTCCACTCTAGTAATACCTCTTCATTTTCACTTTACTTTTCCCTTGATCAGATCTATTCATTGCCTGTGTTATTCATTTGAAATCATAATATGCTAAGCATATTGTCTTGCTTATTTTAGTATTCTTTGCAATATCAATCTTAAAGGTGGAGGTTTATGAATTTAGTGGTATTTCTTATTCAATGTAATTCGCTGAAGTAGAATTTATCATTATGTAGGCCTATTTGAAAGAGCAGGAGCCAGAAATAAAATAAGCAACTAAACTTACTAGTATAAGTAAGATAAAGTACTTATACTTTCATGTATTAGTATTCATATATTTATAATTTAATCATATACATTCATTTTTCAAAAAATAATTTATTGAAATGAAGTGCCATCAAGTAATCATTTAGAGTAATAATGATTGATATTGGGAGCCCTTAAGAGGCCCCAGGACCTAATTCCAGAATGACCTTTCAATTCCAACTTTTACCACACTAGCGCTGCAATCGTTCCTTCGTTTATCCATAATATATCATTCGTCTTCATTCGTATTTCACCCACCCCACTGCGCTGTAATCGCAGTTCACATTCCACCCTCAAATGCTGGGGAAAAAGTGAAAGTTTTTGCCTCGCTAAACCTATTGCCCTTTTGTTCAAAGTAGTTTCACAGTTTGGGACATTGTCAGCTCAATCAGCGAGGGGTATAGGACAAAGGAGAGAGAGAGAGAGAGACTGAATGTGTTGAACCGAGGAGCGATCTCTAGCCTGAATTAGTCTGTATTGGCTACCTGAGCAGTTGAAACAGAACTGGAAATTGGGTTTCCGACATAGTGAAGAGTTCAGAACTCCCAATGAATGGTTATTGAACCACGGTTTGGAAATTATTAGTATGAATTGATCAAATTATAATTTCATGTATTTACAGACTACCGGTATTGGTTTAAATAAAAATGATAGAAGATTACATGAATATTTTACGGCAAGGAAATATTATAAAGACTAATTGACTAAAGACTAATGGATGGCATGATAACTTAAAACCTACACTACAGGCCTATTGTATGTTTATAGTGTAGTTTATCAATTACTGAATGAACAAACATGACGTTGTGACTGTGTCTGTTGCACCACACCTTATCATTTATTATCCAGACTACGTCATATCATTGTAGCAACATTAATTCATGTATAAGCAGTTATCCACAAAGTTTGTTAAATTAGATTGAGATTGAGAAGAGAAATTGTCTCATTATTTAACTTATTATTACCTATTATATTTATACTGGTGAAAAGTATTCATAATTGTTGCGTGGAGGTAGAAGTGTGGAGCAATAATAAATGCAGCTGTGAAAGTGAAAGTTTTTTTGTCAACTAGGGTAGACCCATTGCCCTTTGTTCATAGTAGTTTGACAGGCAGGAAGACTCAATCGGTCAAATGCATAAAAGGAGAGAGAATAATGTTTTGAATAGGATAGCAGACAAGAAAGAATAAAGAAATAGTGGAGAATTCTGAAAACTACTCAACTCAGCTATAAATGACTTGATTATACAGGCCTATAAGGAAAAACATATGGTTTTGATCACATCAATCGTTTTTTGTTTTGTAATAATATTTCGGTCAAGTCATAAGATGAAGTCATTTTAGTAGTTATCTCTGAAGTCATGAACTATTCTCCAAGTGAATGAAAAGACTAAACATTGTCAATGCCACATTCAACTAAAATAATTCCTAGTACCTAACTAAAAGTTAGTACTGATCAATGATTTTTCAATTGAATGTGGTATTGGCAATATTCAGTCTTTATTTAGGATGGATATCTACCACAATATCACCTTCAAATCAACTTTTACTTTTCCGATTTAGTTGAAGCTAAGGAATATCATTATTCAATAATAGAATAATTCAGGGAAGACTCTTATTTATTATTGACTATTTTAAAGAATACATACGGGATAAGTAAAGTAACACCATACTATTTGAATAATAATTTTACATTTTTTTTGTTGCCGATATTTTTCTGTTCTTCAGGCCATTTTTAGAATGTCATTACTGTTTAAAACAAAAATTTTAAAAGCTACAGCAGTCCATTTTATAATTTTTATTATTGAAAGGGTCCCAAATGATGACAATAATTTTTCAATAACATATATATAAATTCGAATAATAACTCGAGATTATAGAATGCTCTTGTTTCAATAATGTCTATTCAATATTTAAAATATATTTATAAAATATAACATGAGTAAGGTAGAGCACTCTTGTAATTTTAAAGAATTCCAACAGGTTTATTTAGTACCTATGTTAAGTAAAAGCAAATAAAAAAAAAAAATGATTTGTCAGGCCCTTAGTAGAACGCCAATAACTTGGAAGTTGAAAATCCGGACTGTCAATAATCTGTGATTATTTGTGTCACAAAGCCATGACAGTCCTATTCTTCAATTAGCTCAAAAAACTCCAATATTTCAGCATTTTGCCTTCCTAGCAGCTCTTCTTATTCTTCCCCTTTCTTCTTTCCGTTTTCTCCACTTTCGCTGTTTTTATTTTCTTCTCTTTATGACCGATCGATTCCTTAGATAACCACAAAATTTATAAAAGAATAATAATTGAGCATTGTCCCACTCGTACATTACCAATAATAAAATTATTGCTTTATTTTTAGTAAAGTTATTTATCATGGGAAACTGTAGGCGTAAAGGATATTTGCTTATATCATACTTGATACTCTATAACAAAATGAAGCTTACATTTACACAAGACTAAACAGCTACGGTACAGCTGTGAGAATCCTTTTCTTGAAGAGGGACGAGACAAAATAATAATAGACCATTGCAACTTTTGTTATTATGAACAATATGTGAGTGGTTTTGTTCGCTTGTCAATGTCATAAACCTCTCCTTTCTCTTTCAAACCATGCAACTCACACGCTCTCTCTTTTTCTCGTAATCTCTGACACTCCTCTCCCTCATTGAAATGTCCTTTCCTTACAATGACCAACCAAATTCTACTTTCATGTGGACACCATCGAACTATATATATACACGCGATATAAAATAATTATAATTGTAGTTACGAGGTGGTGAACGCGGGCTCGTGTTGGTGTACTTCTCACAGTTTAGAACAGACATCAACAGCGAGGAATATAGAACCAGAGACAAGTGGATACTAGTTCCAATTGTCTCTGATAGAACTATATTTCAATATAAATAAATGGAACTATGAAAATAAGTTGCTTTCATTTTTAATGGAATATTATATAAGTTTACTTGTAGAGGAGCGTAAAAGGAATGTAATATGAATAGTTATAAAGTTTAGTTCAGTTCAGTTGATAGAATTCAGTTCATCATCAGAAAAGGATTATTACAATACAAGACCTATTATTACAATAATAGGCTATCTTACCAGAAAAGTTGTCAAAATCTAATATTGAAAGGGCCTCAAACGATGACAATAAGGCTAGGCGTACACCGGTTAGTCAAGACAAGACAAGATTAGTCACGTTTAGTCACAGTAATTTACAGAGTTGCTTATGAAGCAGCACACCCCGATGCAATGACTAATCGGTGTGTGTTGCTTCATAAGCAACTATGTGAAGTACTGTGACTAAACGTGACTAATATTGTCTTGTCTTGACTTGACTAACCGGTGTACGCCTAGCCTAATTTTATAGAAATTTCAATTAAAAACTCGAGATTATAGAATTCTCCAGTTTCAATTACGACTATTCAAACACGAGTAAGGTAGAGCACATTTGGACTGTCAATAATCTTGATTCGTCTCTAGTAAGAAATAAAATTATTGAGTATTATGTTTATAAGTATTATAATATTATGAGTATTATGTTCAATGTAAACATTTTGCCATAAATAAAATACAAAATAGCCTAGTTCTTCAACATAATAATTTTAAATCCATCCCTTGTTTAGAGTGTATAAGGGGTCTATATTGGAAAATATGCAATGAAAGGAATTATTTAATGTAATTTCCATAATTTGATAATCCAGATGAAGTCCGGTCCAGATTATTGATGTTCTAGTGTAGAGGATTTCAATATTATTCATTATTATTGCCACTACAGCTTTGTACTTTGTCCAAGTATATAAGATTTAACCCTCTACACAATATCAATACAGCTGCACAATAATCGAAGAATTCTCATACATTTTCATCAATTTATTTATTTACACACTTTACAATTATTTATTTTAAAAAGCTGCAATGAGGTGATTCATTGTCTGTCGATGTGACTTAGCAGAGTAAACGCTATTGTCATGGCTATAGATATTTCAAAGTTCCCTCTTCAACAAACTTTACTACGCTAGCGCAGAACCTCGGAGAACTGTCGAACTACTACACATAGTTGCTAAACAACGTAATGCAGGCTTTTATAAGTCTTTAGTATAAGTATTTTTTTAAACAACCTTCAAAAATAAAATCGATAAACTGATCTACAGAAACACAAAGCAAATGTTGAACTTTCTGATGCAATTTTTTATTTTTCAATCCTTTCGAATACAACTTTGTAATTTCGATAGTAGTTTTCACCAAATTTGCGATTTTCTTATGGGAATACAACGATTGTTTTAAACAAATAGAAAAAGAACCAATTATTTGATTGAGTTGATTCTAACATCAAATGAAAGCTTATGAAAAACCGCGTGTTATGTATCATAAGTTTTTTTAAAAGAGCTCTTGTGAAGCGTGTAATCGTTTGATAAGTTTTTCGTCCCATGCTAAATTGGGCGATCAGCGTTCGGCCGGTAGAG
Source organism: Laodelphax striatellus (assembly GCA_017141395.1). NCBI lineage: Eukaryota > Metazoa > Arthropoda > Insecta > Hemiptera > Delphacidae > Laodelphax > Laodelphax striatellus. The sequence goes on from CM029536.1 coordinate 22,770,219, forward strand.
TTGGCTCCTGGGGCCTCTTAAATATTCAATGTATTGGAATGACGATAGAAGTTAAAAACAGGATGACAATTTTGAAAGGATGAATTTTATAAAAGAATTCATTATTTTCATATTTTGAATTGACTACATTTGATAATACCAACAGTTTCATTCTATGTTCCTTTTGCCAAACCATCAATAAACCTTTTGCCCCCACACCAGCGGATGCGCGCTTGGTGATGCACTGGTGGCCTATCCAGTTCCTTGCTCCTCATTACTGTGAATGTCAAATCGATTCGATGATCTGTTTCAATGAGATTTTAAACGTAACGTAATTAATCGAAACGTAACTAATCTACATTTCATTTCTAAATTGATATTGAAGTAGTAAATAATATATCTTGTTGAATCTCTTTGGCATTATTAAAACAAGTAATACGATACTCATTCATGATGTACCGTGGCCTATCTTATTCAAGATGAGTTAAATATTTTATCAAGTTGGTTAACCTCATCAAGCTATCAATAATTGTACTTCAGACTTAATTTAACAAAATTTAATTTATTTCTTGTACATTTGATCATCAGAGACAGTAAAAATACCTCCCCTCAGTTTTATTTATAGATAAAATGGTCTGTTTCTCTTCTAAAAGAATGTTTGTTACAGTGAAATCAACAGTCTGTTTCTGTCTATACTTCCTGACTGTTCTGCTCTAGGAAGCAATTGAACCATTAAATAGGTGATAAAATCCAACTATTATTACCTATTAGTTTGGTGTTCTGAGATTATTATTCATAAACAAAGCTACTTGTAAAGCTATTTATACTAAACATTTTTGTTTGAAGTTAGCTGACTAGATATTTAACACATTTAAATTGATACAACAATGTAACTTAGATCTAAAAACAAGATAGTTTTTGTACGTATACAGTACAAGATTTGATAAACTTGTATAGTTTTTAACAATTTGTCATTTCATGGGTATCCTACATATACAATTGAAAAAAACTCGCTGAGTGATCTTTTTTATCAATTAGAATAAATTTTCAAATCAAATAGAAGCGCATACTTCTCCAGTAAACTGTTCTCTCCACTCTTGACAGGATTTTTAAATCCTGGCATGTTTCAAAATTTTCTTATAAACATAAATAATAATTCAAAATAGGGTAGGCCTATATAGTTCAAGACTTGAAAGAAATCTTTCAAGAGAGCAAATTTCCAATCGTTTTACATTTAGCTTTTTGTGAAACTTGACAAAAGTTTCGGAAAAAAGTTTTCAAAAATCTATTTTTGAACATTACTAATAAGTACCTACATTTATTAAAGTTTTCCTTTTCCTAGATTAGATGACAAGATTGTTCCTCTTAGTATTGATGAATTATGTTACCTCCTTGTTAACTTCTGATGAATTTTGTAAGTTTTGAAAATGAAGAATACCAACAAAATTCCAATTGTAAATTATTTTCTAGGGCCGCTTTTAAGCTAAATCTGAGCATCAGGTGTTGCGCTTAAGCAGCGTTGTGGAAAGCGGGCCTATTGTTTTTTATGCAAGCATTGAACATTTTAAAATATGAGTGGTCACTCCATTAATCAAAACCCTACAGCAAGTTTTGTAACTCCCTTCAAGGGCGGACCCTAGGGGGATAGGGGATATATTAAAACCCCCTTCCTCGTAAATTTAAAAACATAATGATATTGTATACTTATATATGCTACGGAATGAATACAATATACAAAGGTGATATACACCCCTATATACACCCTCCTCGAAAAAAATTCTTGGTCCGCCCTGACTTCCTCTGTGAATTAACAATCCAATCATTTATCCCTGAAATACATATACAAGATCTTTCAAAAGACATTAAAAATATATTCCTCATTTGAAAAAAAATATATATATATTATTTCAAACAATCTTCACCCTTGTAAATAAAATCAAGAAAGTTTCCGGTAACATCTTATCACAATATCTGGACCAATTACATTATGCTTCTTCAAGCTTCAGAAATCAAACACAAAATCCTCATTCCTTTGAAATTAATTCTTCAACGAATTAGGAAACAAATGTCAAAAACAAACTGAACTGACCTGTCAGCAGAGTAGGAACAGGTTAATCAACATAACAGCAACCACACAGCGAGGAGCGGCAGTTATCAGCGGGCAGAACAAAGACCATGCACATGAACATGAACACGTAGGTAAAATCCAAAAGAACGCACACACCAAACGCGTCCTGATTTGATTCTAGCGACTTATTTGCAACGAACGGCAGCGTTTTTGGAAGTTGTTGACAATCTATTACTTGGAATAAAACGTACAAAACATTCGAACACGCTCTCCGTAGCGACTAGCAGCGTAGCCACCTAGCCAGCGACTGATTGGAGATTAGACGGGGCGAGTGCAAATGCGTGTGGAGGGGTGGAGGGGGTGCCGCAAAAGACCAGTGAACGTCTGTACCAGCCGGTCTGAGACCAACCGACGGTCTGCGATGTTGCCAAGTCTACTTGTGAGTACCATACTCACACACACAAATGTATCCTCTACCTTTGAGGGTATCATTCTGCCGGTACCTTCTTCATCATGTCTCCAACTATTTGCCTTCTGTTTCATTAGTGCCAGTGCTGCTCTTCTCCTAATTCTTATCTCCCTTTTTCTCCTCCAATGCTCCAATTCATTTTTCTTGTATCTTCTCCTTCCAGGCTTCTCCTCCGGAGCTCCAGAATGTTTTCCTCCAACTTTGTTCCTCCCTCATCTCATCCTTCTACTCCTTCACTTCCTCTCTTTATTCTCATCCTTCTCCTTCTTCACATTCTTTCTTTCTTCTCATCTACCGCTTCGCCTTCACTTCTTCTCCTTCCTCTCATCTAATTCTTTGTCTTCTCTCCTTCTTCTCCGTCACCTCTCTCCGCCCGTCCTTCTTATTTTTGGCTCTTCAACCTTCTTCTCATCCGTTATTTTCTTATAATTCTTTCTCTTATCCTTTCTCTTCTTCTCTTTCTATTTCTCCATTTTTTCCTACACCTCCATTCCCTCCTTTCTTCTCCTTCATTTCCTCCTCTTTCTTCTTGGCTCTCCTCCTGCAATTCTGTCTTTTCTTTCTGCTTCTCGGCTTCTTCTTCAATACATAAAATAATAACAATCTTTGTCCTTTCATTTTCCTCCTTCTTCTCGTCCTTCCCCTTCTCCACATTCATCCTTCTTCTTTCCCACCTTACCCATCATCTAGCGTACTTCTCTTCGTCTTTCCTCCTTCTCCTTTTACATCTTTTCTCTCTTTTCCCTTCTACTGTTCCTTTTACTCGTTCTCCTTCTATACCCTTCTATCTTTTCCTCCTATTTCATTTTTTCATTCTCTTAAATCTTCATCTCCATTTCCTCCTCATTATTTTACTCTTTTTCTCCCTTCTCTATCATCTCTTCATCCTAGTCCCTCTCCATCTCTTCCTCCTCCATCTCATCCTCCTCCTCATCCTTCTTTTTTCTCCTTCTTCTTATTGTTTATCTCCTTCTAGAATTCCTACTTATCCTCCTCCTCTAGGGTTGTGTGGCAGAGAGAATCAGAAGTCCTAACTCCGCCCTAGCGAAGATCCTGCTTCTCCTCTTCCCCCTCATTCACCTTTTCCTTTTCTCCTCTTTTTCCTCTTCTCCTACTCATTTTGTTCCTCCTACTTTTCCTCCCCCTTCCCCTCCATCTTTTCCTCCTCATCCTCCTTCACCATCTCCTCTTTCTCCTTCTCCTCATTCTTCTCCTTCTCCTTTTCCTATTTTCCTCTTCTCCTTCTTCTCCTTATCCTTTTCATCTCTTCTCCTCATCCTTTTCCCTCTTATCCTCCTCGTCCTCAATCTCCTTCTCGGCCTCCTCCTCCTTTCTCTCCTCTTCCTGCCCCATCTCCTCCTACTCCTTCGCCTACTCCTAAGTCTCCTCCTCCTCCTCCTTTTCAGTTTCTCCTCTTCTCCTTATCCTTTTCCCCTCTTCTCCTTTTCCTCCTCCTCCTCTTCTTACTCCTCCTCTTTCTCCTTCTCCTTCTCCTAATTCTCCTCCTTCTCCTTTTCCCCTCTTTTCCTCCTCATTTTCCTACCCGAGTAACCCCACGAAAAGCCAGCTTATGACATATGGTCGACCCAGAAGAATTTATGACATAATGTCATGGTAGAGCAATATTGACCAGATGCTCTGTTTGCCTCAGGATGGAATTTCGCCTCAATGAAATGTCGCTGGTGCGTACCGGTAGTGGTTTTGGGCCTACCAGCTGGTTGCCAGACATTTGTAAACAATACTTCTTCTTCTGGCTGCATCGCATTTTCCACCTCTTGGAGGAAATTCTTTTAAAAAGTTGATAATCGGTTCAAGTATTCGATAAACTCGAGATACGGATAGATAAATTCTGTATTTTTTATAATATGCCCTATGATAGAATGTAAATTTTGATTGATTGGGCTGTAAAGCTGATAAAAAAGAAGTATATTTCTCTGATTAGCCTACTGTATAATTATTCATTAAGAGTGGCTCCATGTAGACTCTCTGTTCATTTTAAAGGTACCATCAGCAATAATGCCAAAAGATTATTTTTTGAGAATTTCCTACTGAAATTTGTTATATTCCTGATATTAAGTAATAAGTATATTTTTAAGGAGAATGCCAAAGCTGTAACACCACTATGATTCAAGGTGTTGGAATTTGGAATTACTATAAATTTAATAAATAGAATACGGTAAATATTTTAAATAAAATAGGCAGAATAAATAAAATTAGATAAATATAAAGTTATTCTCTATCGAAGATGAATTATATTATACTCATAGAACTGTTAGTTGAAGAAGTTCACTGACTTGCACGCTTCCATGGCATTACAACTGGAGCGTTTGGATTCAATAAAATTTCAAAGTAATTAAATGACAGCTTTCAGACTGGAAATCAATTGCTGTCATTCTATTCTTATAACAGTGACACACAAATGTAGCAGAACATTGAACTGTGACATAAGATCAGTGGGACAAAATAATGAAGTCATTCATTCAATTCTTTTCACTGTGCAACTGTAATTTGAATATTTGCATACTTCCCATGAATTATGTGAGAATTGTGTGAACCTGTAGGCCATTGACTTCGGTGTTATCTTCCCACACAAGAAAACAAGCGTGAATTAAACTAGATTCCGTTTTTCATGACCGACTAGTCGGAGCTGAATTTTTTCAAATACCGTAATTACGAACTCGGTGTAAGCTAAACAATGACAGAGGAAATAATCTGTATAGAGAAAATAATGTTTGAACATAATTGATGAAGAATAAAAACGTTTTTGAAGTTCCAGTGAAATCTTAAATGTGTTTTATGTATTTCTATGTTGCGAATTTCAGAATTCAAGATACTCTTTTCAAAACCTTTCCTGAATCAATAATTTATTTTATTTTTTTAATTATTGTATACTTAAAAGAGTGGGCGGTAGTAGCCGGCCATATTGCATTGATGTCCCATAAGATCAATGTAATTTTAAGCTGAAACATGCATTTTTCTGTAACACAACACGTCTACAGTTTACGTCGGATCTTCTTGAAAAAAAAATTATTTGTTAAATTATTAAATGTTACAGGACATGTCTTTTTCAAATTTTAAATATTTCTTACAAAAACCTCCAAAAATGTTCAAACTTGAAAAAGTTTATTTTTGCTGTAGTTTTCTAATTGAAAAATTAAACAGAAGAGCCACTGAAGAATTTTATTCTCTTTCCAATGACACTTCAAACGTAATTTTCTGTCCAAAAATAACGGTGCTACATGTGACAAGGAATTACATTGATACATTGATCTTATCCACCGGTACTGTACCAATCTAATACGAGGTTTCCTGTATTACCGTACTCTTAAATCTTAAGATTCAATATTTCAATTAAAAGCATGTTTTTTTTAACTAAAAAGCTTGCAGAGTGCTTCCCAAAAATCTATTTAAAGGATTCTCTTTCTGCTTCTTCAACTGATATTTTCACTAGAATTTTCAATTCATCACTTTATCGTCAAAATATTGAGCATCTACATTCATGTATAATTAATCAACTCCAATAAATTTAATACAGTATCTTTGTATTAATCAAATACTTTTATTGAGAGAATGACTCACTTTATTTCAAATAAAAAAATAATTCAGTTATCCAAAAAGAGGTCATTCATCTCTTGTAGGATAACTGAGAAGTTAATCATATCAAATCAAATAATCTATTCAATAAGTTGCATTTACAAGTCTACACTCAGCACCATTGAAAGTGTCATAATAATACAAGAACAATAAATATTAATATGACATGAAATTTTTGTAATGAGGTGAAAATTGGTAGGGGAAGGCGTCATTCAAGGCAACAAGCATACAAATAAATTGAGAGGAAAATTAATAGAAATTGGTACTCTTTCCTTAAAAATCCAAGACATGAAAAATTTAATTGATTGACATGAAGAGTGGAAGATAGTATGGAGTTTATTTATTCAAGATCTAAGATATTGTTTAATGAATGTTTATAAATGCGGCGGCCAAGATCGGAACGATTACCTTAGCCTGGGTACACACAAGCAACAGTTTTATGCTCATGTTTGAAATAATTATTAATTCGCCACAAGAAAAAATGTCATATAAATTGAAAGACAATAACATGATACATACGGTAAGTAAGAAAAAACAGTTGGCTACTTAATAATTATAACTGTTAAAAAAACTTATATGATGGAATTGCACATACGCAAATATCTTCTCGATATTGACCGCATAAGGGAGTATTATAATACTGCATTATTAACATTGAAAAATTCATATAATATTGATAAAAGTACCACTGGAATAATTTTAAAATAAGTGAGCAATAAATGAGGACTAACACTAAAAATAAGTAAGCAATGATAACACTGTTTCTTGTGTTCAGCAAGTTAATGATGAAAATTTTAAATTTCTATTTGAGTATTATGCAAAATTACCTTCAGCAAAAATTTTTAAATCCAAGCCAAAGTTTCCGTAGCCATCCATGCGACCCAATTTTTGAATTACATCAAGAACGTCCATTATTTTATGAGCTACTCTTTCAAGGCAATTCTTGAATATTGCGCTTTGCTTGTCACTATAAACTCTGACAGTTTGAGAGTTCTGAAAATTTAAATAATTATTTAAAATCTAGCTATAAAGTTAAAAGTTGATTTTTACAAATCTTCCTCGAATGAGAGAAAGATTGTTACAGTAGGTAGGTTACTTTACTTTAGAGGATAATTAACTTGAACTGTGTCTCGATCATATTCTACTTTATAGACTAAATATATGAGAAGAAATATATAAATGTTGGAATCCACATTATTATTCTCTCATCGAGTCTCATGTCTACTTTATAGACTACATAAATAAATGTTAGGATCTATATTATTATTTTGGCCACTTGTGAGGAAAACAGTTAACGTGGCGACCATGGTGTTATTTACTTTGTACAGGCCTAATATTATGCTTGTGCAAAGTGCAATGAGGGATTCAGTGATCGAATAGCTTCAATAGAACAGAAGGTATTGTACTATTTTTTTCTCATTTATTTTGTTAGGTCATATCTGGACTGGAAATAGTCTATTGTTATTACAAATCATTACAGCGTTTTAACATACTCAAAATGTATTTATTTCACTTCATGATACACTATACAATATTAATAATCACAGTGTATCATAGTGAATGGATTTTTGTAAACTTTTATCATTGTGAGAATCAGTGATGAGGTTATTAACTGTCAGTTCAGGTGCCTTAGAAAAGTAAATGCACTGTAAATAGATTAGAAAATATTCAATTGACTACGGTACCAATATATCCACCAAACGCAACTATAAAAACCTCAGGGAAGAAGAGATGTTGGTACCGTAGTGGACCACTCGAAAGGTGGCAGTAATCACCTTATTGAGTACGGTACCTATAGAGTAAAATCATATCTAATACGGTAATACAGTTGTTTGTGAACAATATATTCCATTATCAATCATGGATAGATGTTGTATATAGGGCCTATATAGTATGTAAATAAATATTTTAATTTTATGAAGTGAAATAGCACCTATCTAGGCTATTAGAATTTAAATACAGTAACTTATAAGTGAAAAAACACTCACGTTTTTTGATGTGATGACAATTCTTTCGTGCTGGTGTTGCACATTTTCAAGTCAAACAGAAACTATTTAGGAAAACTGTGGGTTGAAACAGGCGACTCAGGTGAAGAAGAAAGCCTTTATATTCTATATTGAATACAGATGAATATGAAATATACATAAAATGTCATTATTGATGAATTCATACACTGTTCTTGATAAATTTTGTGCCAGGTAGAGAGTGTTAATCTCGGACTCCCCAAATCATATTTTCAAGGTTTCTAAGCAACTCACTTGAATTTGGTTGAATTTGACCTCTCTGAAGAAGAATTTATTTGTCTCATAAGACACACATCTCCCAGGCCAGGCCGGAGCATCCGTTTCCGCATCCAGACAACTGATCCAGTCCTTATCTTCAGTGTCGACTCTCATAATGCAAACTTGTAATCCACCCATATCCAGTGCTGTGAATAATGTTGCAACATACATTCTTTCAAGGCTGATTCCCATCGTTTCTAGAATAAAAAAGGAAATATTCCCAAATAATGTATAATTTCTCTTAGCTCTAGTATATGAAGGGATCAGGCCCTCATAATATAGATACTGTAGATGGAAAAATAGATACATATTTTATTCTCAAGAATAATAAGCTTACTATAGATTTGCCTTGTAATCTGAATCAATATAATATGATATAATAAATGAATTGTAGAAAAAAAGATGAAACTTATTCATTCTTGACAACAAAGCATGTTTCTAGAATACTTTTAGAAAAATGTATTGAGGTCCTTATAAGAGATATACGACATTGAGATGAATAAAATATATTTAAATGTGCTTCATGAGTAGCCTGCCTATGTTTTATAGAATGAATGTGACAATAATATCTATATCTTGGTACCGGTTCCATATCTGACAACAGTGCAAAATATCTCAGCCGCCTTATTTCGTGACCGCGACTGTAGTTTGGTTGTACAGTATGTTAATTTCAAGGAGTGAAATGCAAACTATATATGTATATAGGCCTATGTTCGATCATTTTCCAGATTTGATATTCCAGTGATAGAATCAGTATTATATCATCAAATCTGAATACATTGAATAATTGATTTGCTAGAAAAAAATAATTACTTTCCATAAAAAGATATTTTCAAATATTGTTTTCTTATTTCAAGGAAGAAGTTTCAAATACCGTAGGTCTTTGAACGTTTCTCAAGTGGTATTCAATAATTTTTATTGTTCTCAATTCATTTTTATTACAAAAAAAAACCTATTCAAAAACTATCCTATATTTTTGTATGGACTCTCATTGTATTTCTTAAAATCTTTAATACTATTTTTGTTATTTAATTCTATCAGACCTGCCTACTTTAATGATGTAGTGTTTGAATATTTACAGAACTCAGCATCATAATAAATAAAATCATGATAGGCTTATGAGAATTTCAATCAAAGTTCTATTCAAATTCAATATGAGAGAAATAGTATTGATAGTTATATTATAATAATATTTTATTTCTTTATATAATATCATTATTGTAATTACATAGAGAATAATAATAATTGTATTGGTGCAATTGTACTATTAATACTGATACGGTAGGCTATTATAGCCTTGCGTTGTTGGATCATCTTAATCATTTGAATATGAGTTGTAAATAAGTTCCTCATTCTCTCTCAATAAAGATTATGCAAGTTTATGAGATGAATATTATTTATTGTTAATAATTATTTCATATTTCATTATTTTGAAATTATATTTTTGCAATCAATTTTCCAATATTATAATACCTTTTTAAAATTCTACAACTTAAGGTCAATTCCCACATTGACGACAACGACACGACGACGACATTCTCATTTCGTTCTGCGCATGCGTCACCAGCCCGCGCTCTGATTGGTCCATCCTTTTAGAACTTCTGACCAGCCGAATTTCTAGGTTAATTGACTAGGTAGGAAGTTTGAATGTTTGCTGTTCGGAATCAATTGTCAATTAATATTAATAATATTTGTACGACAATATAAATATAATAATCAGTCAACAAAATTATAATACAAACCTTTTCAAGTCATACCGGTACTGAAATTTTGAGACTTGAGAGCTATCATTTGTAAACGAAGATAGACATGGACCAATCAGAGCATGGGCTGGTGACGCATGCGCAGAACGAAATGAGAATGTCGTCGTCGTGTCGTAGTCGTCAATGTGGGAATTGACCTTTATAGGTATCGATATTAAAAAAAAATAGATGAATATTTATTTTATGAGGGGTTATTTGTTTTATTCAGGGGGAGGCGTCATAGTGGTAGTACCGGTATTTTTTCAGTACTGTACTTATTTGAAAAAATAATTAATTCTTTAATTTTTTAAAATCAAGATTTTGCTACACTTCCTACGACAAAGCGGGAATGATACAAAAACGGTGATGGACCAAACTGTCGTTGGAACAAAATGTCACGCTCCCAACAAAGCGTCTGCATTCAAGAAAGTCTTCTCGCCTTATCAGCACATCACTTTGATTATGCTATATTTTCTAAATAATGTTTGAACTCAAATATTTTTTCTAAAATCAATGATTATTTAATTATTAATGATTATTACACTGCAAACTCGATTTTTATTTGAATTCGGTCTTGTGCTCGTGGCTCGTGACAAATCAGCTGACTCTTTTGATAGTGAGGGTGTGTGTGATTTTGCCATTGGTCAAAAAGACAAGCAAGTGAAGCAAGCTTGTCATGTCGTTGATTTTTACTTATTCTATAGGTGTAATGTGCTTATTTTATCCTGAATTTAATTTCATTTATAAATGGAAGACAAAGTAATTATTGAAACAAGTAGTTTTAATCACAAGTGCTACAAATGAGTTTGTTTTTGTTTTCGACAGTTGCACGATGGTCTGATATTTGTAAAGTTTTGCCTAGAAAATTTCATACATTTAATCAAGAGGTTATCGCCGGCGGGCTCTTGAGTTATGGTTTCTGTGGTCTCGGATAAGTGCCTCTTGAACATTGGCATTTTTATTCTAAATATTATTCATTATCTGTACTCAGTGTTTGCATTTATCAATGGAGTTATTAACGATTTTTTACTCAGAACTAGAACACTGTGCATTTGGCTTGGGTTATCTCCAAAACAAACCTATAATACCCCAAGTGCTGAATACATTTCATCGTTAAGAAAGATTCCAAGACATTTAGTTATAATAATAGGCTGTGAAAGTGTTGTATATAAAAATTTAGTAAAAATTGTGTTATGGTGTAATCAATTAGGTATAAAACATGTCAGCTTCTATGAGCAAAATGACGGTGAGTTTATCCACATCTGCATGATCTAATTAGGTAGGCCTATCTGAAACCAACATTTCTCAAGAGAAACTTGCGAAAAATGAGCATCTGTAGCTAGAGCAATGCGCATTAAAGCTCCTACTTTGGTAGGACTGCCTAGGTCTAGCAGACGTTCCAATTTAAATGAAGAATCCATTCCCTATTACCACATTTGGTCGATTTTTGTCATAGCCAGCGAATGCTGTTGAGCACATTAGGCATGTGGTGCAGCATTCGTTTTTTCGTCTAATTTATATAGGACGCGTGAAGTGCAAGACGACAAGGTGTGGGCATAGCTATTGATTTCTATTGACTCAATTTATTGATCTTTGAGTGGAACTCTTATTACTAATGTCGTAACAAAGTGGATTGTATCTCAGTTTAAATATTATGCCTTCATGTATCATTTCATAGAGATTTCAATTGAGAATTTTATCGAATCATTCAAAAACTTCTTACCTAACCTTGCTAACTAACCACTACTCGTATGCTTGCTTGCAAGCTACTAACTAGCTAACTTGGACTCAAATTTGATTAAATTGCCTTTTTATTTTAAAGTTTAGTTCGAATGAAGTATTACATTCTTCATTCATGAAGCCAGTTTCGCTTTATGATATAAATCATCACAGCTTAACGTAATAGGCCTATGTTTAATGTTTCTGTAAATATATTGGGGGTTATAGCAATGCAGATGTACAGCTTTTTAAATATTTTAGTTATTTTCTACCATTTAAAATAGCAATTGTAATGGTTCATCGGAGAAAAAACCTGATTGATCATTATGCAACATTGCATTCGGGTTTATGTATGTTGAAAAAACTTGGCAGCCTTTAGGTCCAGTTGTAGAACGTCCCCTCATACTGTATACACTGCCAAGTTATATTGTCAGTTTCTTGTCAATCTTTGTTCAATTAAATAATTTGTTCAATGTTATTCTTTTCAGATATTGATCCTCTAAAGCTGTATGAAGCGATATGTCGACAGAATAAGGAGAATTTAAAAATAATCAGATGGGGAAGATCTTTTGACCTCATTAGAGAACAAGCCAAACGCGATATTAACGGTGAGTTGAAGTCGGATTTACATCAATTAATTTTCTATAGCCTAATAGTTTACTCATTCTTATGAGAGTAATTTTAATTCAACTACTCACCTCATAAAATTAAAATTTCATGAGTCATAAACAGAGAACAATAACTTGCAAATAAAATTGTTCTGTTGTACATTTTTAACTTTTGATTTAATGCACCAATTTTCCTCAAGAAGCAGCTAGGTATCTTTATGATAGAAAAACAATCAACTGAATCAGACATTCAACTGATTGAGCTTAGTTCTTATTGAGATGCAAAATAATATAATATAAGGTGATCTTTCATTTCCAATAACAATTATACTTTGCGAGTCTTTCACATATCTGTCAAAACCTTTCTCAATTACTTGATAATAAAATACTGCACGTAACGTAATAAAACTTGTTTTATTGGTGGTGCTGACTAGAACTGTTTTGTCAGAAAACGACCGATCATCTGAAATCCAACATTGAATCAAATGGTCAGCTGTTCGGACATCGGACTTTCTGACAAAACCTTTCTGAGTGGTTCTTAACACCAAACAAAATAAAACTAGTTTTATTCAGTTTATTATTATTAGTTGGTGATGATTGTATGTAGAAGAGAAAAACTTTTCAACAAGCCAAAATATAATTTGATTATTTTAATGTAGGCTACAATAGAAAGCTCCAAAATAAGCTACATTATTCCTATCAATATTATTTGTTGCCAATAGGACAATATATCTCATCATGTAATGTAATGATATATATTTTTAAATGAGTTGATAGTTACGATATTGAACTTGAAAAGTTGGTTGGGACAATGATTGTAGGCGTGCAGATAAATAGACCTAGAATAAGGTCAATGGTCATTTCAGTATTTTTTTCAAGTGAGATAACGAATTAATGTGTCAGCCTAATTGAAGAAAAGTGTTGTTAGTCTCCATATTATTTATTCACGTGCATTAAATAAAATTTCCAACTGATTAGAATGATAATCATGACTAAAAAAATTATGCAACTTTTTAAATGCATATCCTACGTAAAGTTGGATTTGTCAATCGTCAAAGTTTGTCGACTTTTAATGGATTTGCTAATCCCTCATGATAAATTTATTAATTGTCAATAATAATTATTATTATTACCTTTTTTCAATTCTCATATAGTCTGATCAAACTTGACAGGTTTTTTATTAATCTATTATAAGAATCTATTCCATTAAACTATTCGTGCTTTCAAAATTTATCGAATATAAATGATATTTTTATTATAGTAAAAATTTTATATTATTATTTTATAGAATTTAAAATGAATTAATTTGTTTTTACCTAGTAATAATAATTCCGTGTAACCTAGTTACCTAGGTGTTTTTTACCTAGTTCTTCCAGTACACCTTTATTATTTTGGTACTTTCCTGTTATAGGACACGTCTACTCATCTAGAAATATCAATAGTCGATATCGAACTTCAAAAGTATCGATACTCATCGATATGAGAAAAATATAGGTTACCTATAGGTTATCGATATCGACTATCGATATCTCTAGATGAGTAGACGTGTCCTATAACAGGAAAGTACCATCATTTTTTACCATTGCAACTATGCAATTTTAATTTAATATGATATAATAATATTGCACTGCCTCTTTGCAGGCTACACGTGGAAGCCGCAGCTGCAAGTGGACGTGTTCAGAATAGATGACGGCCACCAGCTGGTGGCTGATGTGGCGCAGGAGTTGTGTGGTGGCCATGTGGCGTCGACACTGGTCACACAGCCCTACCTCGAGGATGTGTTGATGAAGCGCATCGATGCGCCCGATCCTGACCTGGCCATCATCTGTGGCGCAGCCTGCTCCAGCCACGGCTTCCCGCCCTGGCAACTGCGTATCACCGAGTTCTTGTAAGTCGAAATTCATTCATTCATTTATTCAGTTACTTACTCATTCGTCTATTTGTTCATTTATTTATTCAGTTACTTACTCATTTATTTATTCTTTCATTTACTCATAGATCTATTTATTGATTTGTTTAATAATAATAAATAATACATTTATTTCCTTCTTCAAAACTAAAACCTAAGAATACAATAATGAAATATTGCCTACAAAAAATGTGAAAAAACCATATAACATCAAGAAAATTCATGGAAATTAACCCACTCAACTATGGATGTCATCCATGTTTACTCATTAATTTATTCACTCATCCAGTTATTCATTTATTCCTCAATTTACTCTTTCGTTTATTCATTTATTTACTTAATGAAAACTCTAGGATGTAGTCAAAAAATATCACTGTATTTATTTTTACAGTAATATTTTGTGACTATATCCTAGTGTTTTGATTATGTATTACTAGCTGTCATAACATATCACCCTGTGTCAGCATCATTCCAATGTCCCTATTTAATCCCCACATTAATATTCACTCTTTCCCACCAAATGTCACCTTTATAACTCCTCTTCATTTCCCCTACAAATGCCCCTTCATGTCATCCCCCTTCTCACTATTTTATAAATTTACTCATATTATGTTAAATTTCCAAAATCATCTAAATCGGTTCAGCCGTTCTCGAGTTATAAGCGAGCGTACAGACACCAACTCTCTTTTATTAATATAGAAGATAAATTAATATCACAACATCTCACCAGACACTGTGTCAGCATTCATTTACTGATGAATCTATTAATCCAGTTATTCATTAATTTATTCAGTCATTTGCTCATTCATTTATTCATTCGTTTACTCCTTCACTTATTCATTCATCTACTCATAAATCTATTCATTCATTTACTCATTCACTTATTCATTCATTCATTTCTTCATTAATTTACTTACTAATTTATCTATTCATTTATTCAGTCATGTGCGAAAATTGGGCTCATGCCCAAAACTGCCCCTTTTTCAATTTAAAATAACAGCTCAATTGTAGCTATGTAGCATATTTTTCACAGTCACCAATTTTCACTCCAAAACCAAACACTAGACAAATTTGAATATTGTAAGGGGTAATATGAAAATTAAAAACAAATTATCAATAATATAAATTCTTCCAAAATTTTGACAATAATATTAAAAAATGTTGTACCAAAAAACAAAGCACATTTAAAGTAGCTACCACAACTGTTAACCGTAGGCTGTACATTAGATCACTTAGCAAAGCGGAATCCTTCTCATTATCTAAGGACAAGCTTAGCTCAAGTGGCCATCACCCTAAAAACTTCCGCCATATTTCCGGTTTTTCCGACCTGGACTATAATAGCATAGCAGTTCAAAGTCAAGTCCTGTTAATAGGCTTCCTGAGTATCAATAGTATACTTACAATACCTATCAATATTATAAATCATTAATAAAGTGGTCCAATTTCTATCATTTGTAGACGTAACTATCCAAAGAATTGAATTATCTACCCAGAGAAGAGTCAAAGGACAATGAATAAGGGGAATCACGTGATATTATTATGACATCCTGTTGCAAAATATTCAAAATGCCTTCAAAACATTGTTGAAACTTTGTTGTAACATTTCATAAATTTGCATTTTGTATTAGATCTTGCCTTCAGCGAATATTGAGTTTTTTTCATGAAATTTTTATGTTTTAATTATTTTTTTCATGTTACAGGCACTTGCAGTCACACCACAAAATCAAATTCAAAAACTTCGTTTCACTGCTACAACGTTACAGTAATTGTGAACAAAGGTTCGGTAAATAGCTACAGTGTCCATTCCATTCAGCCATAACTCAACCCTTCCAGACAAAATGCTTGGTGCGTTTTGTTCTTCGAAACTGTAACTCATGTAATAATTGTATATAATGTACAATACTATAATTATTCTAATGTAAATAATTATAAATATTCTTATCTGAATGGTGGCCTATTGATTTATCAATTGATAGAAATTATTGTAGGAATACTCAGAAATTTCTGTAAAATTGAAGCAATGTAGAAAATCTTCCATAAATTAATCTATTTTTTCAAATTTCATACAGTTGAAATGAGACTGGTTCTTTTGAAAAACATTTCAATTGTCACAAAATTATATATAGTATTTTTCAATACTGTATTTGATAACAATAAATTAGAAATTGTACTTGTTAATGGAATGTTTTCATTTAGACATAGATTTTCACATTTAGTTGCACGAAAAGTAAAAGATTAATGAATATAATAACTAAGAAAAATCATTGTCTTTAGTATTACTACTGATGGGTTATTAAATTGTATCATTTCTTCTAGGTATAGTCTACATAGTAGGCTCTTCACATATGCAGATTATTATTATTTAATCTTTCGCTAAGAACTTTGGAATACAATTTTCAAACGATATGTTATTCTATTTTTTTCTAAACATTAATCCATTCAGAACAGAACATTTTATTTAATAGTGGATATTTTTGTCAATCACTTTTAACAACCTAGTTTTGTTGTCACAAATATTTTTAATCCCCATTCATTTCAAATGTCAGTGCTGTTTTACATTGATCATGACAAGAAATAGTCTTCGTTTTCTTGATTTTGAATCAAGATGAATTTTAGACTTATATTGTAAATTTAATTGCGGAGTGAGGTGATTGTACTATGTGATATGGTAGCTTATTTCGCCCTCACTAGGTTGTAAGTTGGAATGTTTGTGTCTAATTATCAGTTTTAGGGTGTATGATGAATAAAGGAAATGTTTACAGAATTGAACTGCTGTAATTCATTTGAGATCCGTTTCCATTACCACAAACTCTGTACGGTATTGTAAATCGGCTTCTATATTCTAAAATAAAAACTTTAAATGCATAAGCCTCATCTTTTCCCATGTTAAATGGCCAGTTTTATTGCACAAAAATTCCGCTAAGGACGCCTCGGTCAACTTCGAAATCCCCTCCACCTACGTGCACACAGCGAATAGTTGAACTCTATTGCTATATAAGTTTTCAAATCTTCTCAGAGATTTGTACCTCTGTATTTGAAGTAGGTTCTTATCTTAGTTGTAGCACAGATAAGACCAGAATATTATATTAGTTGGAGCCAAGAGTATTCAGTTTTCTATGATATCACAGACTACCTAAATACCGTACCTAGTCTGCGATAATATATAGATAATAGTGATGCAGATATTACACATTACAAACATAATGTACGCTACTGTATAGGGTTAGTCTCATGTTTAAAATTAAAGAATGTTTTCTGAAAAAGATGGAAGTTGATCTGATTTGTACTGCACCGAAAAAAATTATTAGGATGAATACGAAATTTGTATTGAAATCTGCCTTGTTTACTTCTAATTACATTGATTTTAGTTCTATAAGTTATTTCATGTTCTAGTGAAAACCTTACCTTACCGTATTTTACAAAATTTGGAGGGAAATATTAACATAGCCTCCTCTAATAGAGGAGGCTCTATTAGGAGAGGAGCCTCCTCCTCTATTAGAGGAGGCTATGATATTAATCAACTGAATAATATTGGTGGAAATACAATTTAAAAATCTCGAACAATAAACAGCAGTATCAAATTAATAAATTGTTTTGTTACTTCTCAAAAGTTTTACCTCAAAAGCTATCACTCAACCACTAGCATTATGAATATCGTAATATATTATAATAACAGTAGTACCTTACGTATTGTCAGACTCATTTTATTTGGCGGATGACGAATAACTTTCATTAGATAGGATAGAGAGATGTTATTTCTTGACGTTGCTTATGACCGTGTAGAGAGCGATGGCAAAAATTAATACGGTATCTATCTATCTAATGCCATCCGCCAAATTAAATACTGTAAGGTAATAGCGAAAATATTGTTGCAGTATGGGTGTAGCTCAGTTGGCTGGAGTTGGTTTCGGGTTTGATTCCCGTTCCGTCGGGCACTTTTTCACCGTATCATCCTTCACGTCATTACCCACGCACAAGTGGGATTCTTATATGGGCATTATCCGTAGCAAAAAAATATATGATTTCTATTCCATTATCCTTTAAATTAAAACTGCACCCTTTCTTATTCCTTCTACACATTCTCATCGCAAAATGAACCTTTTCAAACTTGAATCAATACTTACAAGTTTTGCAATGATTTAAATGTAGCACCTTCATGAGGATAAGCTGCAGCAAGTTGCTGCAAGCATGACAAGTTTCCAGCGAGGTGTGAGTTAAGTTTCAACACATTATTGTAATTGATACCCCCTCATTGGCTGTTGTTGGTTTAGTGGTGGGGGAGATTCGGCCTTTTTGAGGCGAATCTCTGTGTCAAGTTTATTCTCACTTCTAGGCAATCAGGAAAATTGCTGCTTCGCACATAGTCACTGCTGCTTCATACTCATACTTGAGTCAGTCAACATTTCATAGGTGAGTTTATAAAAACTAAAAATAATTCAATAATTTATTTTCATTTATAATTATTAATGCAATAGAAATACTTATGAATTTCTATCAAGTTTTCCGTCTAAATAACTCACAATTACTTATTATCATTATAATGGGGGTAGGATCGATACTGTTGGAATGATGGGTGAGTTAACATTAGTCCTAATGTATTGGGAATTTGTTTAATTTCATGGAAATATTTATAATTCCTTTTTATTGAGGTTTCCTCTGCATTATTATGCAAAGTATCGGATAGGTTTAAAGTGAAAAATCTTATCTGCCTATTATAAATCTGATTGAACCCCTTTCAAAATTACCGTATTAATTTAGTATGAAAGAAATATTATTTTACATACTATGATTTTTAGAGATCTCATAATACAGGTATGATCGCATTTAAATCTCTAATAATATCATCATATCATTTTAGATCTCTAAAATTATCATAATATCAAATTTTGATATCTCTAATTTAGCTCTATAATAAAGTTCCAAGAGGATGGTTGATAAAGAAGCCTAAAATAAGAGAACTCCATACCTGGGTGAAAGAAAATTATTTTTATTCAATTAATGATTTGGTTTGATATTGATTAATGTTGTATGAATTTAAAATTCAGCTTTATGTATATCTTTAATTATTGTCATTTCTTAGAATGGAATATTTAGTTGGTTGAATGTTAATTATTGTAAGCTATAACTATTATTGTAAACTATATTATAATATTTTATGATTATTTTATATATTAATATTAATGTGCAAGTGAATAAGATATATTAAGACTCCACGTCGGCGTACAAGTTTTCTTTTGCCGACGTGTAGCACAAAGTTGTCAATTTCCTTTTTGTTGTATTCTGTATATATTTTTTGTGCAATAAACGATTTGATTTGATATGATAATTTTATTATAAGAATATGCAGTGGAAATATAGATTTATTTATGTAAATCATGAACCATAGTGTAGCAAAAGTGAAATTTTTAAATAAGTTCTAAATATTATATCTATTTACATAGCTACTATATGAATAGATCTCTCTCCATATACAAATAGGCATTGAAATACATTAATACAAATTCTTAGTAGTTGGCTCCTTTCCTATTATTATTGTTCCCGGTGAAATGAGCCACTCAACCTCTCAACGGCCGAGAGTAGATAAGAAATTTTTTAGTAATGCCTAACATTTAGCCTAGTCATGGGGCACAGCTTGATTGTTTTTTTTTTTCAATGACTTATCAAAAACATTGTTCGTATCCATTTATGGACACTGAACATAATATAGACATTAATTTTTTTCATTTCATGTTGAAACAGAGGGTTGGGCCTGTTGTACTCTTGTAGATGATTGAATAAATAATTGGTTGATCATGATATTAATTTTTGTTCGATCAATGAATACTACTTTTTCGACAAAATTTACCGCGGAATTTGCTCATTTTCAGGCGAAATGAACAGCACCAATGTGATGATAATGGTCCTGGTCATTTCGGCAGCCCTGGACAACTATTTCAAAGCAAACGCAATGGATTATCTGGAATTCCGCTGTCAGGCAATCTGCCAAACAACGGACACCGACCATCAATGCAACCACTGCCGGTCCAGACTTCCGATTCGGTTCGGAAAACGCAACAAAATACAATTTCAACTGAGAACTTCGTCGCCTTACCAGCAGAGCGCGCCTTGCTGCAGTGATGTGCCTCACCTACTTACACTGTTGCTGCAGCATGCTAGCAATTTGGTGCAGAAGTCTTTTCCAAATAATCAACGACAAGATGGATTGCAGTTTCAGCTCGAATATAAGTAGGCCTAATTGGTGACCAAAATTCCAGACTCTTGCGATTGCCATGTGGTGAAAATGGAATCCACTGTAAAGTATTTGGGTGTACTGCTTGATCACAACTTATCTTGGAAATATCATATTGCATACCTTAAAAAGTCTCTACAGTTTTACCTCAGAATAATGTTTAAATTGAAGGCTGTGTGTAACCAAAGTATCCTTAAAGAGATCTATTATGCATTTGCCCACTCGAGAATTAGTTATGGTTTGAGTTGTTGGGGAAGTTCTTATTATTCTACATTGGAACCTATTATCAAGTTACAAAAATCTTTTATTAGAATAGTTGCTGGCGTGGGATATAGAGACCATACTTTTCCACTGTTTTGAGGTACTTCCGCTAAGACACATGTATGTCCTCAAGGTGCTTTCCATTTTCTACCTGATGAGCGGAAATGACGGTGTCACAGTGGACTATTGTGGTTTGGTGGATGGCCCTCACTTTACACGAGGAGTGGTGAATAGCCACCTTAGAGGAATTAGGCCAAACTGTACCCTTTTTAAAAAGTCTTTTGTTTTTCTAACTACAAGATTTTTCAATCTATTGCCCAATAACATTAAAATCATTTTCAGGTCACTTAATAAAAAATATTTTATTAAAATGAGTATCAAAAAATGGCTAATGAATTGCAGTAGAGAGGAACTGGAAAACATGTACAACCCCATAGTCTAATTTTTAAAAAAATAAAAAAATTAAGAATACAGAATAATTATGTATTATCATTTTAAAATTATGTATTATCATTTTAAAATTTTTTGTTGAAGGACCTTAACATTTATTTATGTATATATATTTTTTTTTAGGTGGTATCCTTCTGAATTATTGTTTAAAGAACTCAATTTTTGTCTTCATTTGAATATTCAATGACTAATGTCTCCCTGTGAATCCTTTTTGTAATTTAGACAATAATCTTTTAGTTAACCTCTGAAGTTTTGTTATGCCTTCTTTAGAAACTGATATTAGATATTGTAGTCATGTCTCATCCTTTCTATAGAATTGTACGTAGATGGATATATATTAATTTTATCCTTAGTTATATCTTGATTTATTACTTATTTTTTCTCTGTCTATTGCTGTTCTTTTTTATTTTTTATTTATTTTTAGTTTGTCTCTCTGATTGCTCCATCATGCGGACGTGATTTAATCACTTGCATGAATGTATGTTTCTGTGCATAGAAACCACTCACAGTGTAGGTAATCGAGGTAGCCTGACTTATTCATATTTTATTATAGCTTCTAATTATTGTTTTCTCCATAAGCATGTTTGTTTTCGTTTACTTGCACAAGTTTTATGTATTATGTATTTTTTGCAGAAATAAAGATTATTATTATTATTTATTACTCTAATATTACAGTTCTGTTTCAGTTTTTTGCCCATCAAGTTTAAATTTTCATCTGAGTCAAGTTCCAGGTGTTCTATCTTTTGCAGATGGAATACAGTTTCAGCTTGACTATAAGTTATATCGGTGACCAAAATTCCAGTGTTTTGAAATTACAGTGTTACAGTTATTTTGCCTATAATGTATAAATTTTAATTTGACTCAAGTTCCAGTGTTCTGTATATTAATTTATGGGTACAGGGAATTTAGAGCTAAATTCAACTCAATTTTGTGAGTTATTTTCCTTTTATGTATAAATGTGATTATTTTAAACTTTTCGTATTTTCCCTATTATAACTATTCAACTCAAAGTACACTAACTAAAGGCGCTTAATGACAGGGAAAGTAGAGAGAGCAAATCACTTTCTGGAAGTACTTGCCATATTACGTCACTTTCTACTTATTTGCTTATATACAGGGAAAGTACTAGCTGGAAGTAACTTGCCTTCTCTTCTTTACTTTTTAATGTTATTCTCAACACTTATTATTTCCACAAATCATATGATTAATAAAAAGATGCTTTTCTTCTGCTCTACTGGCTGAAAGTGATCACATGACCCCACCACGTGACCCTCTATACTTTCCTTGGAGTGGCAAGTATAGCAGGATCCATTCAACTTGTCATAAAACATATGATCGACGAGCATATGATCACAATACTTAACCTACAAATGCTGAATCTCGCAGATTATTGAAAAGGTCTTTCATAAAGTTATTCTTTGAAAGGTCTTCTTTAAAAAGGTCTTTTAAAGATTTTAAAGGTCTTTAAGACTTTCAAGCCTTTTGATTATTGTGTCGAAATCACTGTTTAATTATTAATGGAACAGCTGATTTCTGACAAGTTAATTGGATCCTGCTATAAAAACAAACAAGTTTGATTTTACTTCCAGAAAGTGATTACTTTCTCTGAAGTGGAAAGTACCCCTATAGACAGGAAAAGTAAGGGGTAAGTTGAAGAGGCAAGTACTTGCTGGAAGTTACTTTCTCTCTCTACTTTCCCTGTCAATAAGCGCCTTAAGAGAAGTACATAAGAGCACTTATGTTCACAACACAGAACTAAATTCTGATTACTTTATATTGTAATGCTGAAACTCAGTGCTATATTAGTGCTAGATACTCATGATTATCAAATTAAGAGTATCTTTCTGTGGGATAGGCCTATGTATAACCCAGCTAAACGAAAGAGCCGGAAGTTTCAAAAAGTGGATTTTGAGAAAACTTAACTCAAATTTTCACTGTTTTAGTAAAGATCCTGTCAATTATAATTACAATAACACAGTGAATGAATAATTCATTTATTCATTCACTGTATTACTTTACGTGGTCCTATTTGACTGTTATTTTTATCAGTTGATAGATACATCCGTGTAGAAGATGTGGCAAATATATTTGAATATTTCATTATGTAAAATGAGTAAAATAAAATGAGATCGTACAAACGGCACTTATGCTTATACAGTACAAGTTTTTATTATTCTGTAGATTGAGTGTCGCATGTAACAAGGGAAGATATCAATTTAATTTCGTTTACAGATGTCGAAAATTTAGAAAAAATTAATAATATTATATGAAAAAATATATTATATTTCGATTAATGACTAGGCTATTGGTTTTTCAAAAAAATACAACATATTTAAATCCATTTTATAATTTATGAATATTTTTTGCTATTTTCATGTTTTATGTAAAAACAAGGATAATCAAATTCTTGTATATACCAAGTACTATTAACTACAGCTCGGCTGAAAGAGAACAAAAAAATCTCATCTCATTGGGTTCTAGAAATCGATCGGACATATACGCCCGAATGCGACCGCTGGAATGCACTCCAATTCATTTCTGTGCTGGGAGATCGTTCGGTCGTACACGGGCGAAATTTTGGCCGTACACGGCCGACGGATCTGACCAAATTTCGGACAAAATCGGTTCCAGTAGACGAGAAGGCTAATGACATTCGCCAAAATTTTAAAGTTCTTTTAAAAAAACAAATCAATGAATGAAAAAGGTTTCGAACAAAATCAAATGAGAAATAACTTTATTCAAAACGTTGCAATCTATAATACAAAACCTTTCACATTAAACAATATTCATTGACAAGACATAAAACATAATGTATAACCAACTAAAATTGATTAGTTATGTATTTTGTTTTAAAGAGAAAAATGAGACTATCCAAGGGAAAACAAATTATGAATAAACAAGAATAGAATGGATAACTTTCAATCCATTATCACAATAACAAATTAAAATTGGTTTTGAAATTACTCAGGATTTTGTTTAATATCATAATTTTGGGTTTGACAGGGCGAAAAATATACAAAATCGTTAAAAACTATTTTTCTAATTAATCTCGATTTTTTTCAATTAATATCAACTACTTTATTTAATTGTCGTTAAAATGAAACTACCTATTGTCTTAGGTCTCTTTCACGTCAGTGCGGTGCGGGCCCGGATCGGACGGAATGACTGATGTATCTTAATGGGTGTATTCACACTACAGCGACAGAATTCACCCATAAGATTCATCAGTCAAATCATTTTCATCCGGTCCAATCTGGATGTGATACACTGGTGTGGAAGAGGCCTAAGGGACTGAAATGATACAATATTAATCAAAGCTATTAAAAATGTCAATGAAGGCATAATTTAGTCTAAATTAATCAAGTTGAATAAAATAATTTAGACCATTGTTTATTGAGGGATGACTTTTCATTTCATATTCAAATTTATCAATGATTATTCCACAACTTAAAGGGATATTGTGGTAAAAGGTGGTGGTTCAGAGTTTTTAAATTTTTCATCAAAAACATTCAATTATGTACAGACAGCAAGATTCAAAGCATTAATATTCATGATTCAATAACTATTTTAGTGATAAATTGATTTATTATTTCTATTGTTACAAACAAGGCAAGACAAAGAAACAACATGAAGAAAATATTATAAACAATGTTATCCTTCTTAAACTTTTAGAAAAATAGTGACTGAGCTAAAAAGCATAGAAATATAATTATTACTATACTTATAAATTTACTGAAATGTCAAATAATATCAGTAAGGCAGTGGCTACGCGTCCGTCAACCGTACGCCGCTTAGACGTACGTCAAGAGAGTCATGTGACCAATGACGTCATGGGCACAAGCACAATGACGGGTTAACGGACGCCGAGATTTAGTATTTGTAGGTTAAGTTAGGTATTGTGTCAAAACTGAGTAGGCTAACACAAGACCCTCTATTTTAGAGGGTTCTTTACCAGGTTTTGTCGATACTTTGACAATTAGGCTACGCATAATCATTTAGTGTATGAGACCTATTTTTAAATCATTTCTTCAAGATAGCCCCTAGGAAAAATCTGGAAGCTTAAATCAATTCAACTATTCAGCTGAATAGTTGAATGAATTCATTCTCTTCTTTTCTTCTAATGAATGCTAATAAACTGTTGTCAGTAAATGTGAACGTGCGTTGCCGACTGAGAAGAAAGTGCCAGACAGTTGTCAGCACAAGTAGTGTGATTTATGGATGATTCAGAAAATTAATGAGAAAAAAAATGAAAAAACTCAAGAGAAGAGAATGGCACTGCTTTTAGTTAGCTAACAACTGTTCGATACTCTCCTCTCACAAGGATTAGCTTCTTTTTTAAAACGATAATATCAAGTAATCTCATTAATTTCATTGAACAGGAACAAACCCTACTTATTATTATTTACAATGGAAGAAACTTCATGTACAAGAATTTGTGTAATATTACACAGTTATAAATATTCAAGATATGGTAAGCGTTCAACAAAATAGTAAATCAGCTATCACAGCGTTTGGGAATTACCAATCTAGAAACAGACAGCCAGTTAAATTATTATTTAGAAGCAATGACTCAATATTCTTGTTAGAACACCTTCATTAAATTCTTAAAGTAGGTTTTCGTTACTGCGGTTTCGCAGCCGATCCCGACACGACCAGCCAAGATGGCGGACAAATTCGCAGTCTGGGCAACCTACTGCCTTCGAAGGCCGTTATCAAATCAAATTGATAACATCAAATTGAACAATAATAAGGTATTAAAGGGCTTTAAACCGGCGAATTACAATATCTGAATAAGTTTTGAACGAGATCTGTTGCACCATTTATACACCCGCTGGGGTGTATACATGGCCTTCAAAGGCAGTGGGGTGCCCAGACTGCAAATTTGTCCGCCATCTTGGCTAGTCGTGTCGGGATCGGCTGCGGAGCCGCAGTAACGAAAACCCAGCTTAAGGGAGCCAGCCTTGATACTAAGGACTAAGCCTACCAACACTTTCAAAAGTTAAGTTAACGATGACTTGCGTTTGAAATGATTTGTTCAAAAATTGCGAAATGTGAAAATGCTGAAGTCGGCAAGGATGAATCCAGCACACAGCTCTTCACTGAAAAAGAGGAAAAACAATTAATTAAAACTTTAAAATGAATTTCCGGGTTTTCAGTTTGAGCATTTAAAATCAATGAGTATGAATACATTAATTATTTTAAATCTAGTCACGCCATTAAGATAGCGTGATCTAATCAAACAAGTATAGTATTTACCGTGTCGAATACTACTACTACTACTGGGAATACTACTTCTTCCGAACAGATTGACCTGTTGCACTATCGACATTCGAGGCAGTAAAGGCTGCTAAAGAAACTGCTAATTTTATCCTCATATCTCAGTAATTGTTCATGACAAAAAGATAATTGGATTTCAAATAAAAAACAACTAATTAAGTTATTTTGAGTCGAAAAAAAATTTAACGTTTGATATTATGAAAAGATACCAAGAATAACAATAATGTCAGTCAAATCATGTTTCAAGATGAAATTGCGATCTTGTTCAGGTGATGTAATGTAGTGACAGATTGTAAATTAAACATTGATTAATTGAATAAGAGGGGAGCATCTATTGTTTACGAGCAGCAAGATAGTCAACAATAATAATATACATAAACTGTTACTAATGAAGTAGAAAGATTCAACATATTTATGTTCTTGTTTTAGTTATCTAGAGTGTTATGCCATATTGAACAAAAAGGCTCAAAGTTGCCACAACTACAAATTTTAGACAAATTGTGGTTGTGACAACTTCGAGTCTTTTTATTCAATCATATTGTAATATTGATCTATCAAATCATCATAGATTAACTGGTTTCAAGAAACTTGGAAATCCCGTAAAACACTAGACATGCACTACTTATCATAAAGAGATGTTTCTGTTTCACAGGATTTCTGAATTACAGTTAACAACTCATTGGGATGACACTTGAAGAATGCCTCAAGCGTTCTAGTCCTTAATTTAAATGTATTGAGGGCTCTTTTACACTTTAATCCCGCATTTGTTTATAATGATTCTATTGCATAACTAGAACCGATTTGAAAAACATAAAGGTACGTTTCCATTACTAAAAATCACATGTTCCCGACATGTGCCCGGCACAATTCTCCTAATTTGTAGTGTTTTTCATAATGTTTTCCTTTACTACAAATTAGAAGAATTATTGTGCCGGGCACATGTCGGGAACATGTTATTTGTAGTAATGGAAACGTACCTTTTTTAGACTGTACCTTTCTTGTACAAGGTAATGGCAGCTGTTTTGTATTTTTTTTTTTTCAAATAGATTGCGCTTGTTATCGTAATAAGCGAAAACTATAGTTTGAATAAAATAAGTTGTCACTTGGCTTGGTCACTCACTAGATCATCTGAAATGCTAACATATAATGTTCGGACATCAGACGCTTTCTGACAAAAACGGTTCTGGTGAGTGACCAAGCCAAGTGACAATTTGTTTTATTCAAACTGTAGTTCATAAAAGCAAGTTAAATCATTATAAATCATCATTAATGCAGGGTTGTAGTGCAAAAGACCCGAACTGTATAGCAGGATCCTTTTAACTTGTCAGAAAACATATGTTTTACTCGGCCACCAGTACAATACTTAACCTACAAATGCTGAATCTCGCAGATTATTGAAAAGGTCTTTTAAAAAGTTATTCTCTGAAAGGTCTTCTTTAAAAAGGTCTTTTAAAGACTTTAAAGGTTTTTAAGACTTTTAAGCCTTTTGATTATTGTGTCGAAATCACTGTTTAATTATTACTGAAACAGCTGATTTCTGACAAGTTAAAAGGATCGTGCTATAAATGTGGACTTGACCTTCATTTTTAATATTCATCATAATTAGTAAGAGAAAACGTTTTGGAAACAGTGTTTTTATAACTTATATAATATGTGCTTGAATAAATGAATGAATAATCAACTTTACTATACAGTAATAGAATTTTTCAATTTGGCGGATGAATCAGCTGTTTACAAATAAGGGAAACAAACATTAATGGAGTCTCTCAACAATCATTCGCCATCAGCCAATATGAAAAAATTCTAATAAACTGTCGTCAATGAAACTTAAACGAATACTCACAATTGAAGGTGAGTGCCTCAATCTCTAGTCCGGTAACTGGATCGACTGGCGCGCCCCGATCCTCCCGACGAACTACTCGAATGTCTACGTTTCCGAGAAGAGGACGAAGAATAATAAGAGGACTTTTTCTGTTTGGGAGGAGTCCGACTACGCTTGCTACGATAATGCCTGTGATACCTATCCCTATCTCGATCACTTTCCCTACTCACAGATCTCCTACGATCTCTTCTGTCTCTGTACGACTCCCTACTTCGATCTCTACTCCGCTCCCTACTCCTGTCTCTACTTCGATCTCTACTTCTCGACTTCCTCTTCCTCTTCTTCTCTCTGCTCCGGCTACGCTTTCGTTTCTTTTTGCGCTCCTTCTTCTTTTTACTGTTGTACTTCTTTCTGCGCCGACTAGATCGACTGGAACTGCTCGAAGACGAAGACGAACTGGAAGAACTGCTGTCATCGTCATCATCTTCATCATCATCATCATCGTCATCAGAAACTAGCACCGTTGAAGATTTGGAGCCATCGTTCGCCTTCCGACTATTCGTATGCCTATCGTTATTTGTGCTCTCGTACTGTGCCTTCGATCCATCCTTCTTCGCCACCGAGCCGCCATCACCTGCAAAAAGAACAAAAATAAAATGATAGAGCGAAAAAGTCAACACACAAAACCTAAAACTAGATTTTTCAAGCCTTAATAATTGTATGAGACAATTCCACATCATCGATATTCTCTGTGTAGTAGTGAGGGTGATATTGTGGTACAGTGCGATTTATTCAATTTGACGCTTGGCGGATAGTAAACTGCTGCTGTTACGCAGCTTTGACACAATAATCCAAAGACTTTTCAAAGTCTCAAATACCTTTAAAGTCTTTAAAATACCTTTTTTAAGAAGATCTTTTCAAAGTATTTGCAATAATATGCGAGATTCAGCATTTGTAGGTTAAGTATTGTGACAAAGCTGCGTAACATCAGCTGTTTACTGATCGCCAAGCGTCAAATTAAACGAATCGCACTGTAGTTATCCATACTGAATGAAAAGACTTGAAGTCATCAAAACCACAAATTTAATAAAACAACGAGATACCTGGTAAAGTTTACCCAAGTTTATCAGAGATTTATAATGGTATAACAACCGAAACTGGTATCTCGTTGTTTTATTAAATTTGTGGTTTTGACAACTTCACCGATACTCTATTCAAATAAACAAGTGGCTGATCCATTTGTCCAACAAATAATGTATTTCCAGTGAGTGGACATCTTGAAGACAGCTGTTCAAGTATTATGGGATTTCTAAATTTTACTTTATTTCTAAATTACTACTTTTTCATATCCTGGGACGCACAGCCCTCTCTATGCTGCTATAGTGCGATTCACGTCAAGAAGTCAGCATTGTTAGGAGCTGTTACTGCGACAGTGCCAGCGGAGTTGATTCCAGCTGCCAGATGCAATTAATGAAAAATACCAACTATTTATAGTGGGAATTTTTCATCATTTGCATTTGGCAACGCTGGTTCGG
Source organism: Laodelphax striatellus (assembly GCA_017141395.1). Lineage (NCBI taxonomy): Eukaryota > Metazoa > Arthropoda > Insecta > Hemiptera > Delphacidae > Laodelphax > Laodelphax striatellus. Next base: position 22,800,163 of record CM029536.1, read on the forward strand.
GCTCCGCTGCGGCACTCGGTCGCAGTAACGAAAACCTACCTTTAGATGGGAGTTTGCTATCCTTGTTCAGCACAAGGCAGCTGCTGATATCTCTATCCTATTCGCACTGTGCATAGTTGCACTGTGCATTGTTGTCGCACAGTTCCAACAAACAGGTTTGGTGCAGTTTTCTCTTTCTCTCTCAATGAAACTTGGCATCAGTGCTCCTCATTTAAACAATACTGACTTCTTGACGTGAATCGGACTATACCTACTAGCAAGGTTAATTGTTAGGCAAAGCATAGCACTGAGATAAATATCTAACCGGAGGTAGCACTGATGAACAAGCTGGGTTCCGCATTATTTTTTTGTATAGCATACTGTTCTTGAGAAAAAGTTTCAATCCCCATCTTATTGCCAACCTAATGTTCTAATATTTCATCCTCAAGTTATTGCCAACCTAACGAAATTATATGGAACACATTTTTGTATAGCAGCCCTAGCTAGTGCTACCTCCAGTTAGATATAATTTAGCTCAGTGAAGCTTAGGACCGGTGCGTAGAGAGATGAAGCATAGAGAGACTGTGCCTTTTCCGTTTTAGGATACGAAAAAGTGCTCACCATTTCGCTTGCTGTGTGTTAGTAGTCTTTGGATCGGATGGCTCTCGCTAGCATACTATTGGTGAGTTGATTGACAAATAATTTTTTTCTCTACAGTGAGATAACAAGGAGAAAAATACAGTTCGGGGGCAAACAGAACTCAATCTCCTCTAAATTACATAAAAATATATTTAAGAGCAGTAAAATATTATTCTCATGCAAAGAGAGAATGAAACCACAAAACTGATAGCCTAATGTACCAACGTTATTAATTGAATGATTATAAGTAAATGTGTATCAGAGACTCGACAGACATGAAACAACTAACCAAACACATTTTTGACTCCAACAAACTGTCAAGTGCTAGATATTGAAGATCTGCATACAACAAAACAGATGAAATTACAATCAGCATGGATCCATATTATGAGACCTATCGAATTATTTAGCATTACAAACCATTTTGCATAAGTTCCCAATAACCATGGAAGTTTATTCTATCTAGAAACAAGAGGCTATTAGACCATTTTCAGATGCAGTTCCAATCATATTCAAGATTGATAATGGACTTCATAAACTGAAAAATAAAAGACTTATGATTCGATAATATGAAAAATGTTCAGCAATACTCAACAGCGGCCGACTGTTTAGAAATTCAAATTTCGCGCTCACCTGATTCGAGATTTGCGTCTACCTGTGGAACGTCCTTTCGCCTCTCGCCCGACAATATCTCCACTCTCGGCTTCGGCTTCGAGTTCGCCTCTCCTCCTCCTCCTCTCTTCTCCTCCGATTTGCCACGTTTCTCATCTTTTCTCCTGCTATTATTCTCTTCATCGTCATCTTCTTCTTCTTCATCCTCCTCCAACTGTTCTCTTTCACGTTCTTCCTGTTCTTCGATTTGTGAAAGAATCTGTTTCTCGATGTTCGCAAACGCTTTCACACGTTTATTGATCCGTTCCTGTAAAACATTAGGATCAATATTAAATATAATGGACATAATATTCCATGAAAATCAGAACATTTTTAAAGCAATTCATTAAATAAACAGCAATTCATTAAATCAACAGCAATTCCTCAAACTCTGTTAACCTTAAGGCTAAGGCCACATTACAAGGAGCTTTGCTTGGTGCTAAGAGCCAAGTGACTCGCATAGTGACTGATCCTAGTGAACAATACTATTACAGATGGCCACACTACGAGCGACGTACTAAGGTAGGAGCTTCGTTAGTCACTGAGCGGTTGCAGTGTGGCCATCTGTAATAGTATTGTTCACTAGGATCAGTCACTTGGCTCTTAGCACCAAGCATAGCTCTTAGTAGTGAGGCCCAAGCCTAAACGTCTGTGATATAATTATTTCTGATTTTTATTTTCGATTTAAAATTCTAAGGATAGGTCAAGATAATTTCGAACATCAAAGAAAACCAATTTTAACAATCTATTATACCGTCGATCTATTATATAGTCGACAACCAAGATTAAGTTATTCGAAGCCTTTTTACTTCGATAACATGACCTACCATAAAGTTCATAAGAGCCACTTGGGTAATTCCAAGGATACTAAAATTATATTATAGTAAAATGCAAGTGTTCTAGTGGGAAATTCTATTCACTGATATTTCAAAACAAACTAGAATAAAAAATTAACATCATATAGGAATGCACCTTAATGCACAGAAACATAGTATTTTCAATACCACTAGTATTTCCCCATGTTAGTAAGACAAAATTCTAAAAACAAAAGGTTTCCAATGGAGCATTTATGATGTATATAACGCAGCATACATATATTTTTCCATGGTGTATATGAAGCAGCAAAATCAACATTCAGTTTATCTAGATCTCCAGTTCTCAAGTTCTATCGATTTTAATACTATAATAGAGTAATCCAAAAAAGTTCTTAGGTTCGGATTACCTAAAATATTGAACATTAACTTTCATTGGACTCACAATGAATTCCTTGACAAGCATTCTGATTTTTCTCAAGTAGTATCAATTTTAATACTATAACAGAGTAATCCCAAAAAAGTTCTTAGGTTCGGATTACCTAAAATATTGAACATTATATTGATTCAGCGATAAATGCCTTGACATCAATAAAAATTGAATTCCTCACTAGATTTTTTGTTGTAAGCTTGTGTTAAAAGATCCCCAGGATGAGTTGCTGCCCTTATTTTTCCTTGGAGGGTGGAGTTGAGGCGCAGCCGGCCCCTCTTACACTCAACCCTCCAATACATTTCAAGTTACAAACTAGATTTGAAATTACAAAATAAATAAATATAAAATTACATTTTACATTAGAATAGAATATTGATAGAAAGAATAGAATTATCCAACTATCAGCTACTATTTCAATAGGCTATTCTCAATTATTGTGCCAAGAAAGGGAGAATCAAAATGTGATCAACTCACCCTGAGCTCTTGATCGGAATCCTGTTTCTCCTTGTCACTGGCCTCTTCCTCATCGTCACTCTGAGATGCCTCCGAGTCACTGCCATAGATTCCCAGTCCTGTATCAAGTTATTACTACAGCGTGTATTCTACACAGTCACAAAAATAAATTTAACCTAAGTATTCCAAGTATTTACTCAAGATTCCCTACTTATGCACGTGATTATTATGTGATTTACTGTACATTATTGTCCGAATTTTGGAACGTTAACCAGTGAGAAATTTATTTTAGGTATAAGTTTCTTAGTTGACAACTAATTTTGATATGTCAACAGGTTAAAAAGTTGATTTTGGTACGTCAACATGTAAAAAAAGTTATTTAGATGTGAGTTTGCTAGTTGACAGCTAATCAAACTTTCTAGTTGAATTCCATGTAGGCAATTGTGGTTTCAATAACAATGTCTGAATTTTATTGGTAATAACGCCAACAAGACGCAATCTTTCTGACAAAATACACTCGAATTTAAAATAATAATTGACAAATAGTTATCAGAGAACAGCATTATTCAATACGATAACTTTTCAATATAGAACATCAAAACTACTATAGATTGATTTGTTATTGTTAATACATCTATTTGGGTTACAGCCCATCTAAATGCAGTTTAAATTAATTTTATCATTATATTTCAATTTTTATAGAGAAAGTTGAAAAGTAAAACATTCAGCAAATTGCAACGTTGAAACTATTTTATTTTTTAAAATGAATATTTTCTTATCGTAAAGGTGATACTAAACTAGTTCCATTCGCTCACCAATAGCAATTCAATACCTTAGACAACTAGCATTATTTCAAGAACTATTGAAATAATGGTGCAATGTTCTAACTCTGCGGTATACACTAGAATAATAAAAAGATTGGTGATTTTGACCTCATTGCTACCAATGCTTCTCTTTATAAGGAATATGAAAGTGCAATGAAGAGACACAGGAGTTCATTGTGAATTTATTCATCTCGAACGTGAGTCGATCTTTGACTTTTCTCGAGATATTTTTCTGAAGCTGAAAAAAACCAGTCTACAAGGTGAATAATAAAAATAAGAAAGTAATCGTTGATGCTTACCCAGTTTTCCAGTTAAAGAAGTCAACGCGGGCGTCTTCTGGAGCTGAGTTGCAGGAGCTTTGTGATAAATAGAGACATTTAGTAATCAGCAACAGAATGTAGTAGGCATAAATGATAACTGACCACCTCTGTTTACATTCCGATTCATACTGCTAATCAGTACACATAAAAATATAAGCAATTCACACAAAATTAGCAATAATATATTGCATTTGAAACAATATGAATAGCTGATCAAGAGTGAGAAATTAAATTATTAAAAGAAAAACTTACACCGATCTTCAATGATCAATTGAACATTACCTGCATTACTGAAAATACCGTAATAATAGAAATTTTGGGTAAACACCTGTTTTTTTTCTTTCCTATAAGATCGTATTACTTGATCCAATATTATATCGGATGTGAAGATTTGAATGAGGTTATACAGTAGATGTGAAGTTTTGAAGTAAGGGACCTCACTGGACTGTAGAGAAATCACAAATAGAATCATAGCTATGGAACCAGCATAACTTGGACCTTCTTGTTAAATGAAAATAATAAATCAAGTGGAGCCTACATGCATTGTAATTTAGAAAAGAATAACTTAAACTGTATTTTAGAAACTAGGATAGAATAAAAAAATGAATTTTGCTTTTTCGAATAATAGTTTACTTCAGATTATTTTGAAAGATTTTGTAGCCGACTAGGATATTTTGTTTTGATACGAGATGAAGAATATGAGCTATGAGCTCAACTCCTTTAAATTAAGTGAAGAATAATCAAGCACAAGATTATTACAATTGAATAGTGGAATGAATTCACATGAGAACAGTTTTAAATAAATTGGCCTGTTCAAGGAAACACGGAACAGGAAATATGAGTAGAATAGGGTTAACTTACATTTGGATGAAATACAAATTTGCAACAAAATTGTACTTGACTATTTCGTCATTGATTATTTCCCATATATACAAGCTTTTAGTCTAATTCTTATGAGTAAAGTTGAATTTTATGATAATTACTATCATTCATCATGAATAGTATTCCTCAAAACCAAGTGCAATTTATTAGAAAATTACTAGTCCTTGAGTGATCAGTCTTTCCTTTACCATAAATAATGGTATACCTGTTTCACCACGCTTCAATGTGAAGCAATATTTTTTAGTGTTCAAAAATTGAATTAGTACAGATACAAACTGATTTCAAAAGCCATGGAACATAACTCTGTGTCAATGGAATGTCTAATCAGTAAAGTACCTTTGGCCCGCATATTTGCATACTCTTCATTTACCACAGTCCTTATCTCTTGTGACGTCACTGACATCAGTATCTCTGTCAGGATTTTACGCACTTTCAGCATCTGCGAAAGAATGAAATAAAACATTATAAAATTGCAGTGGTTTCAATTTAGTATTGATTCTCGACTCAACAACAGCCTTCCACATCTCTTCAACTCTTCTAATATAATCTATTATATTAGAAGAGTTTGGTGCCGTGTAGAGTAGATTTTGGAAAGTTCGTGGAGAAGTTCGAGAGAACCAATTTTGATGCGGTTTGCGCAAAAAGAAAACATTAAATATCTGCAGGCTCTATTTGTTTTTCAAAAATAATGATTTTGAATGGGAGAAAAATAATGAAAACCAGAAACCATCTGTTGGCATTAAAATTTACTGAATTATTAAATCAACTGAGTTAGTTTGTGAAATGCCTCATAGATAGTGAAAAGTTTTTCTTTCTAAAAGTAGGACAGTGACCATAAATAGTCTCATTGTACAAGGTAGGATGTTACTGGTGTGACTGAGCTGCTGTCAGCTGCAGATAGTCAAAAAAAACAACTATTTAAAACTAAGAAATTTAGAAAATTAAAGTGAGCGGCGCTTTGCGCTGCACGGGGTGAACTCATTTAATTCATATACATTTACTTTGATAATGTCAGTAAGTTTAGTAAACTTGAATGAGTTATAATTGAATTGAATTGAATTGAATTTTATTAGATTCCAAAAACAAATACAAGCATACAATTGTACAGATACAAAGCATACACTCAAGATAAAATATAAATTATAAAATAAGGAATCAACTCTCACATGAACCGCAAGGTTTGTTTGTGAGATTGAGTTCATATCAATATTATATAAAAATTTAAATTACAATAATATATAATAAAAAAAAAATTAAGAAGAAGGTAATCTAATAATTTTTCTTAGTAAAGATTTTTTTAATTGTTGATTAAATGTAGCAACAGAAATGCTCAAAAATTAAAGATCAAAATTTTTATTACTTCACATTCGTTCACACACTTGCACAGGAGAGGGGACACACACACACACACACACACACACACACACAACTACACCTGAAAAATGAATGTTTAAGCATAGATTGATTTGATTAGACTTGAACATTCGTCATCGTTGATGGAGCCTAACCACGATTGTATGATTCTCTTATAGTGTGGTAAAGAGCAGTTGAAATCAGGATGGCTTATGCTAAGTGGAGCATTTCGCAAAATAACATGTATTAAATATGATGCATTCCTGTCACAAGCAGCGCGCGAGTTGCGCTCTAGCCCTGAATGGTGGAGGAGAGAGCCTCTAGTGGGATAAGGATGGTCAGAAGTACTGTTGAAATTAATTTTATTTTTAAAAGCAAAAATTAGTATTGATTTTATAAAAAGTTTCTTTACGGTAGGTACCTTGAAAAGGAGAAAAAGGCGATTGGATGAATAAGTTCTGGCCAGGCCCATTCCTGCCTTGATTATTGCCTTTTGACTAACAGATAGTTCATTGATTAGTGAATCATATGCTCCTCCCCAGGCAATAATTCCGTAAGATAGGATTGACTGCACATATGCGTAATAAATTGTCCTCATATTTCTAATATCTAGAATCCCATGAAGCTTTGAGAATACATAAATTAATTTTCTAAGTCTCAATTAAATAGAATTTGTAGATTAATTGAACTCACAGTCTCCTGCATGATCTGCTCCTTGGTAAGGGGCACTGGAGGCGGCTCCACATGAACGGGGGGCGGCACTGCGGCGTGGGTTGGGGGCGGGGGCGGCCTGGCTGTCGATGAGCGTTGATCGAATCTGGAGCGTCGCGGCGCCTGCGGCTCCACATCTCTCTCCGCCTCCTCGCTCCCATCTTCCTTCTCCGATTCCTCGGTGTCAGATTCCTGAAAAAAATTAATAAAAAGACGAACTTGAGGAGAAAGCCACGGAACATGAGGGAATATTTCACATATTTTAAAGTATCATAATATGATTCATGTGTTCCACTAATTGTCATGAACATTCAGGCAGCTCGTACACAGGAGCAATAAGCAATAGACAATTAGCAACATTTGGATCATAATATTATGATCGTCTACTCTATAGAAACAAATAGTCCAATGCACACCTAAAGCAGCTGTTTCAGTGTGCATTGAACTATTGGTTTGTATAGAGTAGACAATCATATGATCCATATGTTGCTAGTTGCCTATTGCTTATTGCTCCGGTGTACAACTGGGGTTAGGCCCGATTTCACCAAAAAACGAAGACCAAGTTAGTTCAAATCAGCTGATTTTATATGGGTGTGGAAATATGACTTTAAGGGCCGCTTTCCCCAACGCTGCTTAAGTAAAAACAGCTGACGCTCAATTTTTTTTCTATACTTTTCCTACTCTCCGAATGAGGCTTAAGCCAGATGTATTGCTTAAGCATCGTTGGGGAAAGCGGCCCGTATTGGTTAGAACTATAAAAACTGTATAATCACAGTGTGGCCATTGGATGTCACACTTCTGATTGGTTAGCTCGGACAAAATCATACTTTTGCCAATCCCCATAAGATTTGCATTGAAACGATACGTAAATCATATATGCTATGTTGAGTGATTCACTTCTTACCTACAATTTGCATTTACCAGTGTAGTTTTCATCATTTCAAGCTTTTAAAACAATACCAAGCCTGGAGAGACTATTTTTAATGTTAGAAAATTTTATTTTTGATGTTTCTCTCAAAACAAGTTTGACAAATGAGTGAATGGGTTCATGTTTGTCTGTAATCTCATACCAGAATTTAAAAATTTGGCAAAAGTATGGAGGTGGGGGAAAAATGGTCCAACACACTGTTATGGACCTTTTCACACCAATGACCACACTTAAATTGCACAGTCTCTATAGTTAGAACTAACTATAGATCAAACCTGGTTTCTGTTTTGGTGAAATCGGGCCTGTCTCTGCGTTGAAGATTAATGTTAAAGACTTGAGACTAATGTTAAAGATTAATGTACGCAATTCACGATGAGATTATTCGTGTAAAAAATAATTCTAAAATTGTGCTAAATTGAAACTTAATGCTGAAAAGTTGCTTATTAATGATCAATTCCAGTAACACAACTGTAATTTCGAAACAATTTTATATGAGAAACAAAAACTTGTACCTCCTTGTTTCGTAACTTTCATAACTTTTATCATAACATTGTTTCGTAACTGAATGACATCAGACAGAAAAAAATACTCACAAACTTGCTGCGTGGTATCTTTCCTTCCCTTAGAGCTTGCTCCTCCATTTCTCTCCTCCTTTCAATCTCCAACTGTCTTTCTTTCAATAATCGCTCCTGCTCCTGTTTCTTCTGCTTTTCTTTCTCCATTTTCTCCAGACCTTCCCTTATCCAAGCAGGCAGTGTTTTCCTTTTAGCAGCATCTTTAACAAGACAAGCATTCTTACATAGTGAAAAACATCAGTGATCATGCAGGCTATGGGCCATATTATACGAGGCGGCATTGACGCGGCGTCAATTATTCTGCGCATGCGTCAATGACGCCGGACCAATCACACAGCCCTGTGACTCTCTGTGATTATTTCTATAGGGTAATATACAAATATACAAACAAACCAACACTCTCTTTTATATATAAGATTACCCAATTGAAAAAATTAAATTTTTATTGTTTCTATAGAGTAAATACTCAATTTAAAAAAATTAAATTTGGGAAAAAGTAGTGGTCCAAGAATTCTGTTGTTCAGTTCCATCTTCCATGTAATCGATTAGTAAGTTGGAATTCAATTAAAAAAAAAGGAATAAATGAATAAAGTCACACAAATTAAGACAATGAAGAGAAGACGTTCAGTATGTCTGGTTTGAATGTATGCTGTTAAATAGCTATACAGATGAAGTACAAGTTATTTAAATTATGTCTACTGGTCTGGAATTGAAAATGTGAAAAATGATATGGCTTGGAATAATAACTGAAGTGCTGAAACAGCTTTGGCTTGCCTCAATCTGAACTAGGGTGATTTATAGAAGATGTAAACTAGACTCTAAAGCGGCTCATACACTTACGAGCATTGAACGCCGTGCTTGCACATGGTGCTATTATGTAGGTTGGCTTTTATTTCTATATAGAATGGCACGGCGAGCTATCTATCTATATCAATATGTATTTATAAAAGCGAAACGGCACACATTCATTCAGCAGAACTAAAAATCTAATGAACCAAATGCGTTCAAATTTTGCATACATGTTCAGTAGGACCTTTAGACGCGCAATAAGAACGGATTTTGAAAACATTCCAAAATATACGCCCAATATTCGCGTTTTTCTAGCGATTTTGTGCGTTTTCTCAGCTTTTTCGAGAACTATTTGGCAGAAAATGTTGAAATTTGGTACTTAGGTTCTGAACTAAGAACCTTATACACAAGTTGAGCTATGGTATAAGAAGAATTGAATTGAAGTATTTTAAAATCAAGGAAGGATAGGGTGTAATGAAGGGCGAGTGGAGCAAGCCTGCTGGTCTAAGAGTTGGATGATTCTGCCAGGGGTCCAGGGTGCGGAGCCCCCTGGGAAGCCAGCTAAGGCGAGCGAAGCGAGTCTATAGATATAAAAGCCAATATAAAAATGGCACAACGTGCAATGCTCGTAAGTGTATGAGTTGCTTAAGAATGAGTGAAATTAATCATTGCTGAAAACTTTAATAGAAGATTCAGTCATCAACTTCTAAATGCTATTTGATGCTGACTTGACTATGTGGTTTTGAATGTAGGCCTATGCACGTTCCTAGTCTCAGTAAGCCTCAAGTGAAGTTGATAAAAATTTTGAGGTGTGATATTTATAGCAGGATTCTTTTAAATTGTCAGAAAACAGCTGATTGATGTACGCTCGTTTACTAACGTTAAATCAGGTGTTTTCTGACAAGTTAAAAGAATCCTGCTATACTTATTCAAATGAATGTACTGCTGAATAGGAAATAAATTTGAATGAGATCCTTACCGATGACAGGTGCCTGTTCTTCCTCTTCATCAGACTTGGCGCCGAGAGTGCGAATGCCTCTGAGCGACTTTTCACCTCGCCAGCCTGCTTTCTGTCGAACGTAGGGCGTCGACGTGTCACCAACCCAATATCCATGCTGAAAATACACGAATTAAATCATTTTTCATAAAACGCATACTAATGGCTGGGTTTCACGATTCTAGTAGACGTTCAGGTTACTGGAGGCAGGTTACCAGAAGCAGGTAAACTGAACCGTGAGGACACTTACTTGAACAGGTTACTGGCTTATCCAGGTTACCTGCCTTCCTGCTGGCTTATCCAGTCGACCTGCCCGAGGAGTAGACTACTTGAACAGGTCGGTCTTCCCAACCAATCAAAATGCTTGTCACTGGACGTGTTGAGGTTATGTTCTAATTGGGTTTGCTTTCAGCCTGTTCGTATTGTTCATTCTGTTTGACTGTACTGTTCGAATGATATAAATATCGCTTGTTAATATCAATATCAAAGAAATATCATCATGCGAAATGATATCTTCTGTCATTTTGACACTGTTCTGCGTCATTACTGGCAACATTATTTTTTGTCGTGTGAATAGAGCAGAGGCAGGCTGCCAGGCAAGTAACCTGCCTCTGCCTCCAGGCAGGTAACTGGAAGGATCATGAAATTTAAAACCAAAATTTAGATTTCACGAACCTCATGATCTTTCCCGTGTATTCTAGTGGTACGGTATATTTTATCCGTGGCTCCATCTAATGAAAATTTATTGGATTGTTTACATGACTAGTATTTCAGACTAACAACCTAGTGAAATATATAAGAATCAAGTAAGGGGATTTTGATCAAAATTTGGATTATCTAGGTTGCTTGTAATATCGTTTATACATGTTATAATAGTTGAATATTGTTTGATTTGAGAGTGACAGAGCCTTACCTGATTGAACTGTTCAGGTGTAGCGGCCGGCGCAGCGTGGTTATAGCTGAAGGAGGGGGCGGGAGGCACATGAGCGGCCGCCAAGGCATCAGCGGGAGGAAACGACGATATATGCGGGGCGGCGGGAGCTGTCATTACTGTTGCGGCGGCGGCGGGTGCACCGCCCCCTGTCACCGCCCCCGGCTGCTGCCAGTTCCACCCCCACTGCTGCCAATTGTTCCATGAGTTCCACGAAGCGGCATCTGTAATAACAATCATTCATAAATGTTTCTAATTCACACATCATACAAACATACCGTATACGACTAGCCTCAAGATCTGTTAATTGAACATTTTCAATAACTTACGGATTTTTATTTGATGTGCTTTTCTTTTCCATGAGGTAATTGGTTAAATCACCAATGAGCGGCCCCCAAACTGTTCCCCTCCCAATTTAAACAAACAGTCCAAGTTTTTTCCAACAGAATTCATATTGATAACAGTTATTGAACATACTCAAGGATAGCTGACTAGTTTATCTTGAGCTAACCTTGCTCCATATTAATTAGTATTTAATACGTGTTGATATGTTGTGATATTTATGTGCTCTATGTTTGTTATACTCATGACATCTTTATGACAAAATATTATTTCCCTACAAAAAACTTGTGTAATTTTATCCCACAATGACTTGAGATGATAGAAATTAAATGAACTAAAATAACTGATTTTTCGTGAAAAATATCGTTTTCTCTGCACCTATTTTCATCATTCTATATAAAGTAGAGATAGTGTCTCTCTTTGAAAAAGGCCTTCTAATTCAAATACCGTACAGTAATCAGTTTTCGATAATTGTATACAGATTGGGAATAACAGTTTCACAAACAAATCCACGAAGGCTTATTAAATTTAACCGCCCTAAAATGATGATTTCCGACGAAAATAATGCAATAATATTCATCTCCGTAGGATTACGGAATATTACATCGGTTTAATTTAATTTGCTTTTGTGCAATCTTACAATAATGTTCATGCATTAACGTTCTTCATCAGAATAAGTAATATTGAATCAAGATTCTCCATTCTTCATTTTTATCATACACTACATAAAAATACCACAGACTATAAAAAATATCACAGACGAGATGACAACACTATAAGCTTTCATTAAAAATGAGAATAATTACCATGCGAAACATTGGGTGGTGGAGGGGCGGTAATTATGGTGCCATCATCGTCTTTGGTGTCCATTTCCATAGGTGCTTCTCCCCCCTCAATGTCTGCATTATCTGGCTTCATGGGTGGAGGGGGCGGCGCGGGGGGTACTTGTTCTGGTGGGTAGGTCTCCTTCATCTTAATCCATTGTTGAGCCAGTTGAGCCCAGTCAACTGTGCAAAAAACAAAAATTAATGCCTAATTTCTTCCATATAGTAGGCTAATTATCATAGCCTAAGTACAAATATGACTTTAAACTTAGGAGAAATAGGGATTCATAATATTTTCAAATAATTACTGGATATTTTGTCCGCATATGGAGAGCTTACCTAATTATGAATGAATAATACAATCTGAGTAATATATGACTATTTCAATTAACAGCAGACTTATATGAATTAATAGAACCTAATTGATTAAAATAAAAATTTTGAATGTTCAACGGAACAATATATTGAGTGCGGTGCATTAGTTAGTCCTCGGTAATTCAAATATCACAATCCGGCTTATTTTGCTCGTAGAAAAATCTTATATTCTTAAAAATTATTGTAAAATTTTTAAAAGAGTCTGTATTGCGTTAAAACATAGAGAAGCAATACTCTCTAGTAGATCGTTCAAGGAATAGGGAACTGTGATCCGGTTTTGCTTGCTGTCAAATAGTGCTTGGTTTGAGAAAGATGCACAAACCTAGTCAAGAACATAGAACATTGCATGCGGTGTTGTCGACCTTTCTTCAGGATTTATAATAATTAGTCGTTATTCAAACGGAATATCGTTGTTAAAGTTTTTTTGTGAATCTAATATACGTTTAAATCGGATTACTGAGATACTACTAAACATAGTTTATAGTTGAAGTTACTGTAAGGAACGGTATAAAGTTATTAAAGGTGTGGTATAGCTATAGTTGGAAGTGACCATAATTTTTATATTTCCGGTACTCTACACCGTGGATCTAGGGATTGAAATAATGGAACATCTTAGAACAATTACCTTCATCATTAGCCATATTTTGGTACGCCGAGGGGTTCAATGCCCATTGAGTGGAAAACCCACCCTGTCCTTCATTCGGCCACATATTTCACTGTGATGTTATGATGCGAATCAGAAAAATCTCAGCGAAACACCCATTCTGGAAAAGAAACAAAATATATTCAACATAATTCAAGTTCAACAATTGAATAATCTGTTTATTGTGTCTGAGGAATGTATCATGCAAGAGGGTCCAACCCTTCTCATGAACTAGTTAACATAAAAAATCAATTAATATACCGTAATCGATTAGTGGAGGTAAGACCAATCAATTATTGAATCTCACATCACTGTAAGCTTCAATAACACCCTAAGATTTCAGAATATAGCTTAGTGCTTCAATTCTTTAGCGAACATCTACCTTTCAATAAGCTAAATGACAGTTTAATAAAAGTTACAATAATTATAGCTTTAGGTGACATTGCTTAATCTAAAAACAGTTTAATAAAAGTTACAATAATTATAGCTTTAGGTGACACTGCTTAATCTAATTACAGCAATCTAACTAAATGAGCATTCCCTGTGTATACACTTGGTCGATTTGGATGTTCATGAGCAGAACATGAAGCATGCGGTGCAGCATTCGTTTTTCCGCCCAATTTCAATAGGATGCGTGAAGCGCAAGAAGAACAGCAAGACAAAACAAAATAAAGTGTAGACATAGCTATTGAATGTAGCTACCTAATTTATAGGAACACCATCAGGCTCAAGTGCAGAAACAAGATGCAATTACGTTATTTGCAATTTAAAAATGAAAATATACGTGGGTTCACATTCAAGTATGATTCTGATGAAATTAGTAACTTCCAAAAAGTTACTCAAATATTGTAAAAGTTAGGTTAGATATTCCAAAACCCCCAAAAGATTCTCCCAACGTAATCTTCGTTTAGAGTGCCTTAGTTCTAGATTTACCAAATTTAATCCGTTCAATTTTCATGCCAAATATTGAACAGTTGGTATTATTTAATATTACATTAAAGATAACAAGAAGCCGGTCGATAACCCTCTAGCAAAGGCATTAGAAATTAAAATTCATTCACAGGAAACCGCTGCAATAATGAAATTATATTCCCACATAGTACAAGCAAGAATGAATTAATAAGCTAGACATTACCTTCTGAATATGATGAAGGAAATTATGTTCAGAAGCACAATACCTCAGTAGATAATAATGTCCAACAAATATTTCAAAAAAATACTTATAAAATACAAGACAAGAACCGAGACGCCATCACTAAATTGGCTATTTTCTTTTTCTTCCCTACTTAACCTTAAAATTCTAATTCAACGCCAAGCCAATTGACATGTTGAAATTATCAGAATTTGAAACAAGATGATCAATTTCATGAATTTAAAGATTTTATAATTATTGGTGAGAATACTATAATTTCTCAATAAATTCATTTTTCAAGTTCTTCATCGATATCAGATATTATTCCGGGATGATACCAACGTGTACCAACGACATTCTGGTCCACCGTTCCAAGGATGCCAAACGACATTTTGGTCCATTTACACTAACGACATTCTGTACCACATTCCTGAGTTGGACCAATATGTCGGCTGTGTGCAACGACACTTTGGTCCAATTTATATTCCTTCACTTTCTGACAATGTGTATCAATGACAAAGGGCCGTATTTATGAACGTTCCTTGAACTCACACTTGAAAACTTAAATCGCGTCGCTCAACGACTGGAATAACAAAACATGTGTTTTCAAATGATGACGCTCAGACTATCCTGCAACCGCGTTGTCTGAACGTCATCATTTGAAAACACATGTTTTGTTATTCCAGTTGCCGAGCGACGCGATTTGAGTTTCCTAGTGTGAGTAGAGGCTTAGCTTGAATGAAAGAGTTTTTCGAATAAGGGTTTCTAATATTGAAAGAGTCACTTGAGAAAGATCTGTATTTACAAACGTTCCTTGATTCCTTGTTTCTTATCTGAGGTCAATTCCAAAAAACTGACATCACAAACAATTAAGGCGTCACGCACAGATAGCAGCCGAAATGAATGCATTAAAATGCGCTGCGCTGAAGGCAACTGTTAGTTCATGAAAAGGTGCAACTGTAAAAATAAGTTGAAATTTTATTTCAATACCGGTAACGCATTTTCGAAAGAATCCTGCAACATCATGAACTGCAATAATGGAACTCATGAACGAAATAAGCTACATTCTATTAAATTTTAGATTTTTTCAAATCATTCAAAATAATAAAAAACAGTTTCTCAATAGATAATAATCAATTTATTCAATACAAATAGGCCTAACTGCATTCACATGAAACGAGACCTTTTCCCGGTAACTATTCCTCTTTTACAAACAATACAAAAATAAAATGTTTCTCTATTGGCAAATAATTTTTATGTAACATCAGAAACATTTCTGTGTAGTTACATTATTTTACAATATACAAATACGAATTAGAAAGCAATAAATTAGGAAAAATTGTATAGAGTCCATGGGAAATATATAACTTGATATATATTAGTATTAAATTTAGAACATTAATGAGTTTCTCTTTCAAGTTTCTGTCCCATATAGTTCTCTTCACTTAGGTAAAGGTATACTGTATTCATTTAATTTGGCGGATGGCGAATAATATTTCAATTTAACATTTCTATGGTAACTGGTCACATTCTGTTCTTTCTTTTTTGAATGTTTTTACATGTTATATATACAGTACTTAAGTGAAAAAATTCAACAGAACATCACCCGTTACCATAGAAATGTCAAATGAAAGTTATCCGCCAAATTAGATGAATATACCTATACAATATAAATTAATTATTTTTAAGATCTATTTCTTCCGTTAATCGAGTTCATAGTGAGTGATCAAGACTTGGGATTACAATGAAACTTTTTCAAACTACTATAAAGAAACTTTAATTTACGGTATGTAAAAGTTATGTAAATTTCTACTGCAGTATGTTTTTATAGAAAAATGCTAAATACTGTACACGCATATCAAGGCCATTTCGTTAATGTGTACTGAGAGTTTTAATTTAAGGCAATCTTATTTACAAATTGGAGTAAGTTAGTATGCGAGTATCACAAAAGTACACCAAGATCCATTTAATTTGACGCTTGGCATCACACAGATAGAGAGATATTATTTCTTTGCTATCGGTCGGTCATCAACTCTACGGTCATCGGCAACTTTGAGAAATAATATCCCTCTATCTATCTATCTAATGCCAAGCGTCAAATTAAATGATTCTGATTATATATGATTATCATTGTGTACAATAGAATATGTTTCAATTAATAACAATTAATACAACAATTTTATACAAGGAAAAGGCATTTCATAATATCATTTATTACTAATAATAGGAATTTATTATTGGTACGAAATTGATTATATAATTATACGAAATTTGATAAAAACTGTAAATAGTAAATATTTTATAATTCAACTAAATAATGTAATGAAAGTAGTGTGGAAAAACGTTTTCGTACTCGAAGGAAGAATTTTAGTTACAACTGTTCATTTAGCTTTTATAGAGGGCAGTGATTTTCGAAGGTGGGGTTATAGAAGTTCTATATTAAAAACGGTTTTTACTTTCAACCATTTTTAAAAATATAGATCTTGAAAACATTATGAAACTCAAATTGCAATAGAATAGAGAAATTTAGAATACTGTATTTTCGGAATTTATCATATAATCAAGCATAACACTCGTTGCAGACTGGATAAATGTTTTTTTCAATACTATACTTGAAAATCTAATGATTTTCATCAGTAATAAGAATACCATACCAAGTTAGATAGATACGTATGCGTGAAAATATGAATATTTTATTATAAATATTTTATTATACATAAAATGACGAATATTGAATAAAATAACTAAAATTGGTGAATAAGTTGAAAAAGAAGTTCAACAACTGGAAATCCAATTTAAAAAATTGTAAGCTATTATTTGAATGTTCAATTTTTAAATTTTTGTGGGTACATTTTTCATAGGTAACCGCAATAAGAAATCATCTATCTGTAGTTCAGTTTGGAGCGGTTTTGATTAAGCACGTAACTGCCTTATAACGTTTTTTCCAGTTCTAACTAAGCTTTTTCCAGTTCCAGTGTTAACTAAAAACCATAAAACCTTTAAAACTTGCGATAATATTAAAAAAAATCAACAGTGATGCGATCTGAAGGCCATGAATATATAAAGAAATCTTAAACATTAAACTAGTATAAATGAGGAAAATAGTACATATTACATTAAATTTATTCAAATAAAGTGATGCAGATGGGACTATTCAATTCGTTATCAAACAGGCCACAAGATTTATTAATTTTTAAAGAATGAGTCATTCAAAATAGTTGAATTACCAAATTAAAATTATATCAAGTAAATATAAAACAACAATGTAATCAAAAAGGCCTAACCAATGATAAAATACATGACAAATTTAAAATTCTTTCAGTAAGACGTTAACCCCATAAAACTTATCACAATAATAATTGTACACAAAGCAGACTAGCACATCCACATTCTTTAGTAGTCAATACTTCATAAAGTTATTTCCCATACATGCAATCTATTCAATAATTATTATTTTTACACAAAGTGAAAACAACGATAATATTTCAATAATCGATACATCAAAAAATCGATAAAACAATCTCTTATTATACAATATTCAAATATCACAATATCTATATAATACATCGTCTCACAAGGCATTAATGGCTCATACAACTATATATTAGATCAATAGAGATTAAAGGGGTTATTTGGTGAGCATCTCCTTGAGATTGTGATGTTTGTTTATTCATCAAGATAATAAGTGAGTGTGTCTGAAATTGTCTGAATCATATAAACTTTCAATTCAAATTATAGAAAACATCAATATTTCATGAATGCTTACGATTCGATGAATATGTTCAACACACAATAAGGCTAAAATATTTTTAAGTAATATGATTTGATATATGATTTAACACACCAATCCATGATGATTCAGAAAATTGTAATTATATATTGATAAGGATGGGTGATAAGAGTGCAATGCTTCATGATGAGTGCTTAAGATATAATGCTTACTCAAAAATATATTAAATTAATATTATTTGATGGATGATTATAGCAACAATAAATTCATAATTTGAAGGAGTTGGATTAATATATATTAATACATGTTTAGCGCCTATCAATTCGGACGGAAATTAATAAGCTACTTCATGATGATGAACATTGATGGCATGAGTGAAATTTCTGTATGTGTTCCAATGGCTTAAGTGTTCTATACCCATATCGGAAGGTTCTTTTATTTTCAATGCTATCCAAATGGATTGTAGAAAAATTAAGAACACTTATGTCTTTGTTCATCTCATATTAATTTTAAATACAGTATAATACCAATAGTTGCTCGTTAAAATAAAGTGAAATCATTTCCGCAAGGGAAAGGTAATTACAATATATATAATTTAATAAAAGTTTACAAGATACAATTTTGCCATGAGATTAGAAAATTTCTACATAACCATGAATTAATTTCACAAGAGAGGCAACTCAAGTTTAATTCTCCAAGAATATCTCGATTGCCTAGAAAAAGAATATGAGATTTAATATTAAAATCAATATCCAGGAGAATATTTCCAAGGCCAATAAAATATCATGCTAATAGTAGAGAAGGATGGAAAGGTCAAACGACTAATCACTAATGAATGAATGAATAGGAGAAATAGAATAGGATGGAAAAAGAGGTCGATGATTGATAGTTTAAGGGGAACTCAAGAAAGAGGAATGAAAGTTTGCAGAGAAATAAGGACGGATAAAAAGGACGGAAGTAATAAAGGCGAAAGATGAAATGAGATAAGAAAAAGATGAGATAAGGAGTATACACACAAGGAATGTAGGAAGGAATATTATGGTAACATTTTGAATAAGCAAGTCACTAGTAAAATTTTTGAGTAATGGTTTCAACAATTGAATGAAATGAATGATTGAATATATTATTCGTTTTTAAAAATTGTTACACCATTAAAATTTGAAAGTTTCAAGTGGTGAAGTTGAAGAATAAAAGAATTTCAATCATATTTAACTTGAAAAATATATAATCGAACAATATTTACATTTCAATTTTATTTTAAAATTATTTTCCAAATTTTAATATGGTATGGAATTTTCTGCGCCACTCGGCTAAATTTAGCCCCTGCTTCCCAAAACCTTTTAATAGTTTTTCAAATTCTATGAATTTATCAAATTTATTAATAATAATTAATACTTGGGAGGCGGAATAGCATTTAATAGTATGGAAGGTCGTCTCGCGTACAAGGTCAAAGTATAATAATTATAGGTCGGACAAGCTTCATGTTAAAGCATGCAAGAGTGAGATGGATTACGTGACAACCCTCTCTATGATGCTAGAAAAATGACCAAATGGCGCCAGGTAGCTGTTGCAGACAGTGGATTAATTTCAGCGCAGTGACTTAAGATTGACAAATTTATGCTTGGAAATGTTTTAAAATTGCTCAACTTTAATAGGAACTCTATGGAAGACACTCTTATTTTAATTATTGAAATAGGCCACAAAGTATGGTTCATTACAAAACAACAAAATGTTGTTTGTAGCCAGCAACAACAGTGATGTTCAAGTGGACAAAGGGATAGTTTATAGTCATCAACAACATATTGCTTCCAGCCAGCAACAATGTAGTGTTTTCAGCCATCCACGTTGTACTGTTTCTAGCCATAAACAATCTACTGTTTCTAGCCATCAACAGTATACAGTTTCTAGCCATAGACAATCTACTGTTTCTAGCCATCAGCAGTATACAGTTTCTAGCCATAAACAATCTACTGTTTCTAGCCATCAACAGTATACAGTTTCTAGCCATCACCAATATACTGTTTCTAGCCATCACCAATATACTGTTTCTAGCAATTAACAACATACTGTTTCTAGCAATCAACAACATACTGTCACTAAAGCCCGGTCTAGACGCTACGATAAGTTTGTCAAACTTAGCGCTCAAACTTATCAGGATTATTTTAAATTGTCATAAAACAGCTTATCTAACGTCAGTAAACGAGCGTACATCAATCAGCTGTTTTCTGACAAGTTAAATGGATCCTGCTCTATAGCAGGATTATTTTAAATTGTCAGAAAACAGCTGATTGATGTAAGCTCGTTTACTGACGTTAAATCAGCTGTTTTATGACAATTTAAAATAATCCTGATAAGTTTGACAAACTTATCGTTGCGTCTAGACCGGGCTTTAGAGCGCGAATACATGTTGCATAGTATGCATGCATCGTATATCCGCACCCTAACCTTCAACAATGTACTATTTGTTGTTATCAATAACATACTGTTACTAGTCAACAACAAAGTACTGTTTCTAGCCATCAAGAACATATTTTTTACAGCGGGCAACATAATACTTCCTCTAGCCAGCTAAAAAATACTGTACTGTGCTAATTGGAGCAACATTTTGAACTATTGCGCTGGGCAAGTCGAGAAAGATTGACGGTGTCAGCCACATAGTTATTGGTTTTGTCGAAAGCTTCCTCGAGCCGCTTCCAACTGTCCACACCCAGCGCGAAAGCTGTCTCCACGTTGATGGCATCTTTGGAACTGGTCTCAATGTAGGGAATGTTGTCGTTCACTTCACACCAGCATTTGATTTCAGATTCGGTCACCACTCGCTTATCAGCGCCGATATCCGCCTGGCAATAAATCGCAGCATTTCATTACAACTCACAAATGCAGAGGAATCAATAGAATCAACACTATTTTAAAAACACTTTCAAGTAGAAATAACTTCAAGTGTTTTTAAAATAGTAGTATTTACCAATAGAAAAAGTATGGATACTCAACTCAATAAAATCAAACTAAAATGCTGAAAATAAAGTGATCACAAATATCATGTAAAATAAATATAACGAATATATATGAATTGAATGAGTGGAGCCATAGACAGTAGAATTGATTTGCATGGAACCAATATTATTAATTTTAAAAGACTAATATTATACCTTATTATTTATATCACAAATAATTATCCTGATTTGCAAGCTTTCAATTTCCAAACTTACTTATTTGTTGTAGTAAGTAATTATCACATATATATCAAATTAAATTCTATATATTAACTTTTGTGATAAATTGAACTACCGTATCAAAAACAGGGTGTTTCAAAAAGGAATTTACAACTTTGAAATTCATATAATTTTTTAAAAAGAGGTGAAGAACTGGATTTGGTCTTGTTTTAAAGGAAAACACTTCAAGTCGAAGTTTTTGTTGGCATATTATGAAGTGAAGAATCTCGACCTAGCAAGCGATATTAGAAATTATTTCAATTTATTCGATATATTTTGGCTTTGTTATTTATAATTGGTATTATTCTAAGGCCTTTTAAGCTTCTATCAGATGGTGTAGGATTTAACCATATAATTCAAATTCTTTATTTCAAAATGAATGTCCTCATCAGAGAATAGGCCCCAAATCATCACAAAAGGCTCAAATCAAGTCAATCCAGTTCCAAAATAATTGAATGAGGAGGATGTGACTTTTATATGAGGGCAGTTACATACGGGTAGCACCCCTAGCTGTTAGAGCAGTCCACCTAACCATACATAGTTTGATAAACCATAATATAGCCTACTTGGCTACTTTTGAAACCAACCATTGTTTTCATCTATTATTGGAAAAAATTGATGTAAAAATAAAAACATACCTTACTGGCAACGACGATAAATGGGAATGTAGATGCATCTTTAATGTTTGCATAATGGAGAAATTCATTCTTCCACATTGTCAGGTTCTTGAAACTTGTTCTGTCATCAACTGCGAATGTCAGCATGCAAATATCAGTTCCCCTGTAGAACGGCGTTCTAAGGCTTTTGAATCTTTCTTGACCGGCTGTGTCCCAAATCTAAAAAAATTAACATTACAAAATTGATAGGCCTAAATTGCAGTAGGTGGAAAATACAATATTACATTTATTATTGTAATTTTTAAATATCCAGAATCTGTAATAAAAATTACCGTAACAAACTTATGGCGATGAAATTTCTCTCATTTCTTCTTCAAATAAGATTAAGAAACCAAACATTTACCCGACTTAAAATAATTATGGCATAATTTTACTTTACCTGCCAGCACTGTCTTGACAAGCATTTACAAGTTAGATATTTGATGGTATTAGCTCTTCATTAGTTTGACTCTTCATTGTATACCTTTAGAAAGTCCTAAATGTCAGTTTAAGGTACAACACTATTTTATAAGCAAATTCTGAAACACCTTAATAACGAGTGTTTCAATGGGGAAAGTTACGGGCCAATACTTTATCAATATTGAAAAAACCGATATAAACCAACCAATTAACCACTAACCAGCTACATAATACAACAGCTGGTCAATATTGATAATAGTATTGGCCTGTTATGGAACTTTTCCTATTTGAATAATAAATCAACTTAGTGTTAATATTGTTATAAATCTTTAGAGTTTGCCTATGGATTTATGCTAGTACTCTATGAGACATTGCGATTGAACCAACTGTCATATATATATTACATATAACTTTCATTTTAAAATACAACTCCCAAAGGAATAGGCCTACAGGGTGTTTTTTCATGATTGGTTAGTATTTTTATGTTTATGGCAAATTACCCAAGTTCATCAAGCTTGTTAGTAAGTCTCTGTAGGCCTATTACTTATCACCTATTATAGTAAAATACTAGAAGGTTTTTAGTGAGAAGTATTTCAAAAGTGATAGGGAGTCTTCGTAGAGCTACTGTTAATTTTATTGCCCATTCTATACAAATAGGTAAGAAATAGGTACGATAAATATTATTACAGTAAGTTATTTAAACTTGAAAAATTTTATGTACTTTACCTGCATTGTGTATGTTTCATCATTAATCTTCACGTCTTTGTTTAGAAATTCAACACCAATAGTATGAAAGGAATTATCGTTGAACTGATTATTAACATATCTGTTCATCAAGCAAGATTTTCCTACACCACCATCACCAAGAATCACAATTTTCAACAGTACATTTCTATTTCCAGGTCGAGGTCCGCCTAGAGCGTGTGAGGCCATTTCTTTTACAATACACAACTTTAACTTATGCAAAAAACACAGAGCCTTTATTGTATTATAAGTGCTGGTAATTAGTTTAACGTTGACATTCCATAACGAATTTCTTCCATAACTATTGTGGTTAACTCATTCTTGAATCTTACTAAACGTTACCGTAGTAAATACGTTCTTCAAACTATTAAAAACTTCACACTTAATAAAAACACTTTCATTATTTTTAAAATCTATATAACTTCATAATTGTTCTTGATGACAATAGAAAAGCCTATCACTGATACTGTACTGAACTGATAAAGTTTGTTGTGATTGTCATTGTCATAACATTTACCATCGCGTCAGCTGTCATTCCAAGGCCTACACAACTTGGTCGACGTGTGAATTGAGGAGTAGCTGATAGACCACATCAGCGCGCTCTAGTGAGAGAGAGTGAACAATTGGGGGGATTTTAATCATTGTGAAATAAGAACAAAACAGGATTTTGAGATAGAATTCAATTGAATCATTAAGGTTTCAAGGTGTTGTAATGAATGTATTAATCAGATTAAAGTATTTTTATAAGAATTTTGCACCTTTTTTATAGACTCTTCTTGCTAGGTTATGTTGTTTGAAGTTTGATATTCCCGCTTTCTGCAACAATCAATGTTGCAACTATAAAAAACATTATTATTTCAGAGACATTAACTATTATACATAAATAATATTTAATTCAATCACAACATTATATTTACATATTATATTTTCCATATTTTAGCTATTTACGTTTAATATTACATTTTACTACATTTTACTACTCGTATATCACTACATATCTCACTCTCTTTTGGAGAGGAAAACTTTTGGAAAAAGGATCAAATTAAATTGTTCTTTGTTTCTTTTCTTTTGAAGTGACAACTGAAGTGTTCTTTAAACATCGCAGCTTTGGTTCTGGAATATTTAGTTACTGGAATATTTTTCAAAAACGATTGGTTTGAAAACAGGTATTTTTACATTTGATTCAATGATAACCTAGTTTCAATACCTCCCCGCCCCCCCGTCGGTGGTTCACTCTGTCTCTCACATGAGCGCGCTAATGTCCATCAGCTACTTCTCAATACCACCTGTTCTAATATTACAAACATCGCAAAATCTATGAAACCACTTGATCTCAGGGCCGGCCTGAGGCTATCATAGCCCCCTCATAGCTCCGGTGGGGGCTATGCTATAATTCCAAGTGTGCAAGACTCACATTTCATGCCCCCACCGTCTGGGAGGTATGGAATACCCCCCAGTTAAAAGGGGCTAGCCAGGGCCTACGCCCCCTGGCAGAATCATTTTTATAAACTAAAAGAGTGGGCTTGAATGAATGAGCTAAACGAGGAGAGCTTCTCCCCCGTAGACTAGACACAGTGAGCGCTCCGCGCTCACCAGGGGGCTTTGCTCCTGAAAACAGTGTGCGCTTCGCGCTCACCAGGGGGCTTTGCCCCCGAAAATATAGTGTGCACTTCGCGCTCACCAGGGGGCTCCGCCCCCATTGACACAGTAAACATCGATATGTCGATAAAAAAACGCAAAGGAGAAACGTAGTGTGAGGATGATTTTAAAATTCTTCAATTCAATTCTTCTTATATAGGTAGTGAGATGCCAAAATTTAAATTGTACCTGTAGTCTACTTGTGAAAGTAATTTAAACTGTCTCTTGTAACAAAATAAATAAAACGACGATTACTGCAATCACTTCAATGTTCTTCACAATCATTACACTTTGTAGAGCTTCAATGAAGGACACATTTCATAAATGTAATATGTGTAGGCCTAAGCAGCAATAATTGAATCGTTTATATGATACTCAACTTAAATTCTCAATGCAACGGGTTCTTTGGAGAGAAAATAATAAGAGAAATTATGACAAAATTCATTAACATTTATTGTATTGTCAACAAATTGTGGCATGGCTGAGTAACTGCGATAATTACAACTGTCGTTTTCCATTAACACTATAAGGAGCACAATAGAATAATCTTCTCTGTTTTAGATACAATATTTTCATATAAAATTATGAATATATAAAATGATTCAAACAATATTCATTTCGATAGTACACTGAATAATAAGCACATTTACACCATTTTGCTTGGCATTGAGGAAAATAATTCTCAATTGAAATTTGTACACAGTAGATAGAAAATTATCATCTTTTTAAAAAGCATTTAATATGTATATATTATCTGAACACTCTCAAAATATATATATGTATATATATTTAGAAAAACGTAAGAAAATTTATTCAGTAATAAGCACTTTTATACATTGCTGACTAGGAGATAGGCACTGCTATAATGTAATTAAGTGAATAATAATAGACATATTTGTCTTATTTCATACAAAATTGAAATTTATGAGGGCACACTATGATGTTATTGAAAACAATATTGAAAGCGATACTGTACATAAAAAGATTATTTACAAAATTAGACTTTACTAAAAATGCTATAATTTTCAATCGAGAAATAGAATGACACAGACTTTGAGTAAGAGGCTATTGCTATTGTTTTCTTTCAAAACATAACACTTGTCTCTGTATTTCAAGAATTTAGATAAGATGTAAATTGTTTCGGAAGGTCGATGTACATGAACAAAAAATATGGACTAGACAGGACCCAACCAATTGTGGCGTTGAATTAAAATAATCGATTTAGTCTCAATCTTGGAGATTTTTCATGGGTTTTGAACCATAAAAGAATACTGTAGTAATAACTGCAACCTTTCAATAATTGATAAGTTTTTTCTGAAAGAGTCAAGAAATGCTTTAGGTTCAAAGAGGCAGAAGTGAGGTCTTAATGAAGTTTTCGAAATAAAGCATTCAAGAAGTAGAAAAGTAAAAAGCATTTGTTATGAAAGTTGAAAATCATGCAACACTGTTTTATCAAGTTTAATATTCATATTTCTAGAGGATTTCAGTTATGGGTCAGTTCCTCTCTAGTTAATGTCATTATCATAAACTGTAAAATTCTAGTATGAAAATTCTAATTAATTTATTTTAAACTAAAATACTGTTACCCAACTGCAATAAGAACGGATTTAGGCACTTTTATTTAGACAATAGGCAATAAAATAACAATTGTTTTTTTGATTGCAAATGAACGTTTTCTACTAGATTTGAATGCTTAGAAATTCAGTTAACATGAAAATTTGATTCCATATATGAAAATTTATTGCGTAAATCAATTATTCATGGTATATAAGGGATAACATATTGACTAAACTATTAAAGACATTCAAATGATAATAATTTCAGGTAAAATTGAGAATTTTAGAAGCATAATTGAGTAAGCTTTAAGCGATAGACATAGATATTACTATGAAGAGGCAGCATGGGATACAAACTATGACTTTCTCACAATTACAATAATTATTATAAAAATTTATAAGTAATCATTACCTATTTGGAAAAAATGGTAGGATATAGCGTCTAAACACAGTTCGAAAATCATAGATGCTAATTACACATTTTACACTCTTCAAACAGTGGTTAAATTTTCCATGTTATAATAGAATACAGAAAGTGTGAATGCACTCTTTGTCTACAACCTACATTCCAAGTCTATATTTTTGGTTTAGAATTTCGCACATTATTAGTAAAGAGAAAATTGTAACAACACTCACAACACTATTTTTTCTCAAATTAAAAGTAAAATAATTTCCTAAATATTTCTATTACTTCTGTGAGAGAATTCAAGTAACATTGTTACTGATAAAGTTAGAAAAAGACTTTGAAAATTGAGCAAACATTATGAAAAGTTCTAAAGTCAAAAATAGAATAAAAGGTTATGAAACATAAAATTAAGTAAACAAATGAAGTAAGAATGAATTGATAAAATAAAGTTTACATCAGAATAATATTTTCAATTCAATACACACAAAACACATTTAAAATCAACTCTATAGTTTGTGTTATTTGTACCTGTAACACATTATTCATTCCTTTTCACTGGTGCATTTAACTGAATTTTACTTTCAAAGTATTTTAATTTTTAATAATTTATTGAACGAAATTCCTAATTAATAATGCAATAAAATACTCTGAAGACTTCTGCTAATGCAAATATTGACAACAGTATAATAAGTAGTAAGGAGTAGTGGGGTATATTGTCTGTCTTGTATCTTTAGTACGTTTTTGAAATATCGGTCTCGGAAAATATCAGACGATAATGGCGCATCATATTTTTGGCAATGATGGATTACTGAATCCTCATAAAATACTCCATGAAATTATTTCTCTACTTTTAAATTTCTATCCTCCTGATGATCAATTCAAAGATGCATTTAAAGAGAATATGTTCATGCTGCCCAATAAGAAAGGTTTCTTCGCAGTCACATTTTATCAACAGCACCATTAATAAGGAGAAGTGGGACTCAATCATTACTTGGCCTGTGATAAATAACAAGGATGAAATGAAATTCAGAAGTTCTCAAGTTCACTGCAGACTTAAACTCGTTATACGATGTACATGTACACCAGTTCGCCACATGCATTTGTTTCGAGGCGGCTTGTGAATAGAATTCTATCATTATAGATGAATTACATTAAGGAATGTATATTCCATCCACAAATCCAAGACAACTGAACAGAAGAAACTCAAAGATGATTCGTAAATTATTATACTGATGACTAGCTGGCTCAAACACAACCAATAAAAATTAATAAAACTAATTCTGGAGTATTTGAGATTTGAATGAGCGATAAAAATATTATTTGAAATTACAAAGAGTAAAATAAATAATATATCAGGTTCGAGAGGCTATTCATATATGTATAGGCATATAGTTCAATTAACTGCAGTAAATATTTCAGATAAATTATACTATTTATATTTCAATTTTGACATTGTATGACAAAAAATTCAATTCAACATAATTTTCTATTTTTTTTTCAATTCGGCTAAAACACAGAAGTAGTGGTAATTTTTTTAATTTTTTCGTTACAAGCCTATGACTTGTAGGTGTGTACTGTGTAATTAAGTAAATGATTATACATAAAACATGCCAGAAGGAAAGGGAAACGTAACCATGATGAGGTGCAACATACAACGATAGCAGACTGAATTAATTCAAAATACTTCAATGGTAGTCAATAAATACAAGTACATTAAATCTATTTCAAAGAATGACTTATGTCAGGTTGATACTCAACAGTTTCAAAAGCCCTATTGACGGTCGTGGTGGATGGTGTTTCAAAATCTGCATGACATGCATCATCTGCATAAAAGTTTAAAACTCTTAAAATCTCAACAACACAACAGTAAACTAAGCACTACGGTACATGAACATTTCTCATCACATCAAGTGAGGGAATGATAAAATAAGTTACATCATTTGGTAAGGAATAGCTTTGGTAAGAAGGTACTGCATAGTTTAGCACATATTATAGACCCGCATAAATACGTGAATCACACATCCAATAATTAAAATCAAGAACATGATAATTTACACAAAACTATCTGTTTCTACAGTTATTTGCTTTACAATACAATTATCCATGTACACGCTTTATTGAAATAGATAAAAATATTTTATTATAGTGTAGATTCAGACCCTGAGTTTTGAATATTGTCAGAATTTAGATTAGAATCAGAGTCATTGCTATGCGGATTTGAGTAGTTGGCAGCTTCTTGTAGTCTCATCAGCATGTTCAACTGTAAAATAATGAAACAATATTTATTAATTGTTGGAAATTTATAATAACTCAATAATTCATTGTACCAAATTGGAAGTGAAAACTGGATTATTGAATAGCAAAAATTATTTAAAAAGTAAAAGAACATTTCCTATAATATTAATAAACGTAAGATTTTCAACAGAAGGAATACATTATTTCAATTAAAAACCAGAGCAAGACAATAATAAAAGGTTTACCTTTAGGAAGGTAATGAAATCGTAGCCAAAATAAACATGTAATTAAAATTGCGTTGTCGGTTGCCGGGGATGCATCAATAATTATTATGCTAACAAGACACAGGGAATCAATACTTATGAGAAAATGAGAATAAGGTATCAATGGACAGATTGTGATAATATTTAGCAGCTTTCACAACCGACTACAATTGATTTTACTCTGAGGTACTACTCAATATTACAAAAATGTTAAATAGGCGATGTACAAAAATGCGAAAAAATCTTATAAGAATGGAAGAAGCACATACCAGTGGATCTCCATCATTGTCGCTTTGAGTGGAGCTCATCGATTTGACACTACTGGCTCCCGCACCGGAGCTCCCCCCTCCCACTGCTTGCAAGTCGTAGCCAACGTCCTCTGGCCTCAATCTAGAAAAACACGATAATATTATGAGAAAATGATTCACCCAACATAATACCAGTGTTGGGAAAAACAATTTACATACTACATTTTCAAAACGAAGTATTTCCTCGAATTACTAAACAAGAAAATTAGATTCAATAGTAGTATAAGTCGATGATCATGGAGCGAATTTCACTCATTTTAATTTTCAATAGAAAAATGATTGGTGATAATAAAATTCTAAGGTACAGTAACAATTCTGGCAATGATTATCTTCAAATTAAGACCATCCACACATTTCTAGCTTTAAAAACAGCAACCGAAATAGTAAACGACTAAGTAATAAACATGCTATTCAAACTTACTCCAGGACATGGCTTGCCATAGCGGAGTAGGTCAATTTTCCAAAGAAACACATGTACTGTAACATTTTTGCTTATGGTTTTTTTTACTAACAAATCTTTGTATTATTAACTGTAAATATTTTTGAATTTGTATTTGTAATAGGTATAGGTATTTTGGAAAATAAATCATTATTTATTTATTTAATAGCAACGAACGAGTGCCGGTTATCATTCTTCTAATGGTAATTAAGCATCTTATAAGCCCTAATAAGGTATTGAGGCCACTTATTAATGGTATAAGGCCTTTTTCCAATGCTATTAAGGGCAAGCTTACAACAATTGAAGTTTCCAACCAACAAAGAGTGAATGAGAATTTCTTGAAATAATGGTATAAGCCTTATTCCCAATGGTATTAAGGGCAAGCTTACACAATTAAATTTTCCAAAACATAAACTTAGGGCCGGTTCATGAGCTCGGGATTTAGCCAAGTCCTAGACTAAAACGAGTGGCTACCGTAGCATCGACAAACGTTTGTCTCGACTGGTTAGTGGGTTAGCAGCATAGAGAGCCCTTAGTACATAGTATCGAGGCTAACGTTTGTCTATGCTACAGTGGCCACCCGTTTTAGTCTAGGACTTAGCTGAATAATCCCGAGCTCATGAACCGGCCCTAAATGATTTTTTTTAAATAGTTACCTGATGAGGGAGTCAGCGCCGCCATGCACGGGCTCCTGAGTCCAGGGGTAGGTCTGTGTGATGAAGTGAGCGGGGTCCTCCCAGGGCGCGCGCCTGCCGTACAGCTGCAGGCCCTCGCGCACCGCCTCCAGCAGATAGGGCACCAGCGAGTAGTTCCACAGATCGGTGAACCACACCTGCGACCCGTCTATGTCCATCGGACACGACAGAAACAGTCTGGGACCTGTGAACATGTTGTCATGCTATCAACCGTAATATCTTCACAATATCATATACGTATAATCTTATTATCCTATTATCTTTTACAATATTCGAAATTTGTCGTGTTTGAAGTTGTCATGCTATCAACCGTAATATCTTCACAATATCATATATATATATATATATCTTATTATCATATTATCTTTTACAATATTCGAAATTTGTCGTGTTTGAAGTGAGAATTGGTGACTGTGAAATACACTATGGTGATTGCGATAAAAGAACAAAGTTGGTCCGGAATGGACAGATATCGAAAGGTATCTTTTAAGTAAACGAAAGGTAAACTATTTATACAGGGTGTTTCAGAACTCCTTACCAATACTCTAGGGCATTGTTCCTGGGTAAAAACCATATCTAAATATCATATTTAAATTGTCCAGAAGACCTTAGTTACTTACACAGCTGCCATTTTGTTTTTTCACTTATTTTTTTTTATCTCAATAATGGTGAAACATATGGAATTGAAACTTTGAACCAACATTTATGACAACAAGACAAGGCTACAAAAAAAATGACAATTTTTCAAATCCATTAAACAAAATGGCGGCCATTTAAAATTTTGTTTCTTGAATAACTCGCAAACCGTTGATATTACGAAAATTCCACAAGAATAACTTTTTTTAGTAAATTCAATTACAAATCGAATGAAACCTTATTTGTTAAGATTGGACCAATATTGACTGAGATATGGCAGCTTTAGTGATAGGTGACCACTGGAGGTTACTTGCACTTCTTTTTACTGTCTTTAAAATTCACACAAAATAATCTAAAATCGCTTAAAAGAGAGTTCTGAAACACCCTGTATATTATCTTATTATCGTATTATCTTTTACAATATTCGAAATTTGTCGTGTTTGAAGTGAAAATTGGTGACTGTAAAATACACTATGGTGATTGCGATAAAAGAACAAAGTTGGTCGGGGATGGACAGAGATCTAAGATGGTACTGATACTCGGCTACCAACATTCCATATGAAAATAGGACTAACAAATATTGTAACGTTGTATTTTAGGACAGTATATTTGTCTCAATAATTTTCAATTTAAATTAATAATTCATAATATCTGTTGATAAATTAATTAAGAAAATATGTACCGGTATAAGTTAATTTATATCTGTTAATAAATTGAATAAAATTCAGATTATTTATAATTATTCATAATATCTGTTGATAAATTAAATGAGAAAATATTTACCGGTATAAGTTAATTTATATCTGTTAAAAAATTGAATAAAATTCAGATTATTTATAAATAAGTGGAAAACTTTGAAAGATACGTGGAATATCATGGAAATATATGGAATAACATGAAAAGATACGAATAAGTATCATTTTCCCAGACGTGGGATTTAAATGAAGATAATATTTTAAAATGTGAAATACAAAATTTGTGAGAATCAAAATGTGAAATATTGTGATCAAAGAATTAAAAATAAAATTATATTGTGAATGAATAAACCGAATTGAATCCTGAGGTAAGAAGCCAATGTTTATTTTTTGCAATCAATAGTGGTTCATAAAAGAACAGTTATTGATAATTTGTGATTATACAATATATAAACATAAATAACTTAGTGATAGATCATGAATAGGCTTATATTTAGATTCCCTTTATATAGAGTAAAGTTAGTATAGAGCATCCCCTTTTCCCTTTTTCGTCCTTGAAATGCAGCGTTTCTAAAAACCTTACAATTAAGTCGTCAATCAATACAAGAAGGAATATTCCTGCCAAGTCTCATGAAAACCTATTATCGTGTTTGGCCAAAAATGCGTTACAGACAGGAAGAAAATTCGAGTTGAAACTTAGACCTCACTGCGTTCGGTCAATTATATGAACAGAGAAATATTTAATCAATATTGTAGTAACTGACCTATGGTGACATCAGACGAGCTGTGAGCCTCGAGGAACTGATTCAAGTGATTCCAGACGCGCGGCATCCAATCAACGATGCGCGCCAAATCGTTGTTCCTGCAACCGGACTGGCACTCGGCCTCCGTTAAACGCCGTCTCAGGTACCTGCCCAGGAAACCCTTCACCGGCTCCATGTGGTTGGCGCACAGCACCCACCTTCAAATCAATAATTGTTTCAGTAACCAGTATTATTGAGGAAAACAATAGAACAGAATAGCAGCCAAGGATTGTTTCAGTAACCAGTACGATTGAGGAAACTAATAGAATAGCTGCCTTTATTTTTACCTGGGATAACATGGATAGTTAACAAATGGAATTAAATTGGATGATGCTTTTTTCCTAGAGTGCGAAGCTAAGGCGCAGCTCTCTTCCACTCAACCAGACCATGGTATGAGGAGTTATAAGCATGGAGACAAGGAACGAGTTCGAGATAAGAAAAGAGATCAGGGAGGGATCTATTTCAATTTTTTTTCACTTTACGTAATATTGCTATCTAGTCTAAGAAGACTAATGAGCAATTTTTTCCTAATTTAATATTCTTCAATAAATAAGTTTAGCAGCTCTCACTAGGACTACTACAACCAAATGCTAACAAAATAACATAGTTTAATAACCATAATCACATAACATAATAATGTTAATATAGATTGATAATCATAATCACATCACATTAAACCTGATTCATAAAAATTATTATCAGTCACTCAATACAGGAAACTAGACTTCTTAATTCCACTTCTAAAACACGTTTTACAGTAACCAATATGATTCAGGAAAACAGATTGTTGACAGATGGAATGTGAACATTAAGACAAGGACCAAATCTAGGATAAGAAAAAAGATTTGAGAGCTGTTTCATGGAAATTATTAAAAGACATTTATTACAGGAAACTAGACTTCTTAATTCCACTCCTAAAACACAGTTTACAGGCTCCGTATTCATTTGGTCGTGATGGAATCATTGATGACGTTATTGACTTAGT
The DNA here is from genome assembly GCA_017141395.1 of Laodelphax striatellus. NCBI lineage: Eukaryota > Metazoa > Arthropoda > Insecta > Hemiptera > Delphacidae > Laodelphax > Laodelphax striatellus. The sequence goes on from CM029536.1 coordinate 22,834,177, forward strand.
CAACACACAACATATTGGAAACTCGAAGTTCACAATGTGGTGATACGTTACTGCGATAAAATTAATGATAGAAATAATATTAATTTATAAAGAGAACATATACAAATTGAGAAGTTTTTCAAGATTCACCAGTTTCATAGCGATATTTTCCTGTATTTTTGGAACCTACACAACAATCCTCAACTTGTCGACACGTTCAAAGTTGAATGATCCTCGCAATTCATCATTAAGAAAAAACAAAGTAAATAAATAGCAGGTGAATGTATTCTAATTACCTTGAGAAAAAACAGATAAAAAATAAAATTTATATTTTACTAAAAGATTGAAATATCAAGGGATTGATGACTGTATTATTTTTATTCAAACTTAATTCTTTACCAAAGAAATCCTACCTTGAGATGTGTTTAAAGTTTCGTGCTCTAAATTTTTATCAAAATTCAATATTTTTCGATCATCAATAAGTGTTCTGAGCTGTGTTTTAGTGACACATAAAATGAGCTGTGTGTTTAGCTGACTTTATAAAATCAAACAATACTTTTTTAATGCTTGTGTCGGTTTTCAAAGTGAAATTAAACTTACACCATGTTCCCTATCAAGGGATAATTGGTTATGTTGGTGAAATCAGAGACAATTGAAACTAAAATAGTTCTCCAATTAGTACTTAATAATAATTCAAACTTTCGATAATTCCGGCCAAAGAAACATAAAATTAAAGCATTGAGATATATTAAAATGCTGGAATTTGAAAAAAAATTGTAAGTTGTACCTGAAATTATGATGAAGTTGGAGGTTGGTCGTTGAGCAGGTGGCCTGATTCATGGTGCCAATGATGAAAGGACACTTGGCGTATTTGGCGCTGAGGAATCCGTTGAAAACATCCGCCAACGAAGCTGCATTGTGCAGGTTGTCTAAAATTATGACTGACGGCAAATCCGAGGCGGACGTTTCGCATTGTTCGGCCACATTCGACAAATACTGGCGCAGTTCTTTGCTACTCTTGTGATCCACACTGAAATTGCAAGACAGACCACAACAAATTAATAATTTATCAATGTTTGTATTGATTTCATCGACAAATCACTGCCAATAACCTAAAAATCACCATAGTTATGCGAAAATGGTTTTCTTTTATTCAGAAAATGTTTATGAAACATTTGATCAATGAACTATAACAACTACTTGCTACTTCATATCTAATAATTTATATGATATTATTTCATCCATATTATAATTTTTTATATCTAGAATATTTCCATGTACTCACTTGAATGTAGCAATTGATTCGGCATTCGCGTCCTTCCCCGCTCTTAGAACAAGAAATTCGGCTAGTTTATTCGCTAAATACGATTTGCCAGTTCCACTGGGACCACACAGGATAATACGACGGTGTTCCGACAGTAGTGATACGTATCTGAAAACAGAAGAGATTGAAAATAAATCAATTAAACATCAGGAAGATCATTGTAATTGACAGTTGAATAAGTGCAGGATTGAACTTGAATATAACAATATTGTTTGTTTATTTCAATTGTTACAGACTCGACTATGTGAAATAATTCACAATTCTGTTTTTCGCAATTTTTTCCTGTAATGTATTCTGAATAATTTGCGATTAAAGATTGATTTGATTTTTTAATGATAAGATTTCCAAACATAAGGAATCACTTTCTCCAGCAGTAACATTTATCTTTAGGAATACCAATTTCTTTCAAAATCAGAAGGTTTCTTGCTTTTTATTGAACTTCAAGATTTTCCCAAGGAAATACATAGCAAATAATATATAACAATCATAATTATTATCCTGTATTAGGCAAGGCACGTTAATTAATGCATCATACTTGACATTTCAAGTTTATTTTGGCCATTGAGGCCATGATATGCTCATGTTTCAACTATGACAATCTGTGTAATTCTTAGAATAAACCACTTTTTTTAATAAGAATCTCGTTATTATTTATTAGTTATTGTATCAGATAACTGATTCATTTTCTGTTGACTGGACCGACTTCCATCCCTTCCAGAGCTCACTTCTTCATCATTCCAAGTGTATCTTCAATTCGCAAGTGTACCATCCCATCCATACAGGCTCTAAAGCCTCGGGATTTTATTACTTTTTCTAGTCGTGAGATCTGTTAGTATGTAAGCAACAAATTTTAATTATTATTTTCGACTAATAAAAATTATTCATTCATTGATAGAGGAGGTATTTTATTACTACTCTTTACTTTTTTAAAGTAAAGTAGAGGTATTTTTTTAATCTTCTACTTTTTTGAGTTCTGTTAGTACGTAAGCAACAAATTTTAATTATTATTTCTCACTAATAAAAATTATTCGTTCATTGATAGAGGAGATTTGGAACCCACCTTTGTACTATGGGCTTTGGTATGAGCGTGGTGAAAGTGAGCGCGTCCATTTGCTGGGCGGAGTTGAGCGCACCCTTAAGGCAGATGGTGATGGATGCGGTGGCCGCACCCACTAGGTAGCCGCACGGCAACAGTTCAGGCTGCAGCTGGCTGCTGCTGCTCAGCCGCACCACTTCTCCCACTTGGTAGCTGCACACGCTATCGGCGCACAGGCCTAGGCTGCTGTCTATACGGTCTATGTACTCCTGAAAAAACAGTGCGTCACATTCAATTTCACAATCATGACTGATAATAGGGTTTGGGGATTGATAAAACAATGGAGTTGGATTTAGATTTATTACTTTATTCATGTAGATAACAAATATGACGGCTTAAATTCTAGATTATAATAACAAATATACAATTGATTATTCGTTATATTTACATTAGCTTATAAATTATGCCATGAGTAGATATAAAGCAAAAATATACTGATTAGCTTATAAATTATGCCATGAGTAGATATGTAGCAAAAATATACTGATGATTTAATAATTGTGACTTATCTAGATGAAAAGACGAAGTTTGAACACATGAATGTCCATTCTTGGAAAAGGAGATACAAAGAAATCCTTTCCATCAACACTTGACCTTGGAGTTACGAAGATTAGGAGAGCTTCAGATGAAGAAATATCGAGAAAATACAAAATAAAGTACATCAAATTCAATTTTGCAATATATGTAATATCGTATGGCTTTTTATCGGTGGGAGACCCTTCGGCTGAAGCCACACTATAAGGAGCCTTGCTTAGTGCTAAGAGCCAAATAACTAGCATAGTGACTAATCCTAGTGAAAGAACGCATTGCGTACTATTGCAGATGGCCACACTGCAACCGCTTAGTGACTAACAAAGCTCCTACCTTAGCACATCGCTTGCAGTGTGGCCAACTGCAATAATTGTAAGCAATGTGTTTGTTCAATAGTTTCAGTCACTTTGTGAGTCAGCTGTTGGTGCTAAGCTCTTAGCATAAGTCCCATCTATCTATCTTACGGATAGGTCCCACCTCGCCTTATTTTTGTGTCGGTCACTTAATTATCCAAGACCTAACTTCCAACCAATTGCTAACTCAACTTCGTGACTAAATTTCGCAATAATGAGTATACCGACATGAGTGAAGTTATTTTTAATTAAGAGTCTGTCGAGCCTAGATGGATGTATGAGTAATAGCTCAACCCAAAGTAATTAGAATACAATATAGTGTTCACAGACATCTCAGTCTATACAAAGCTCTAAAGCGACTCATGCACTACATGATCCATTTTTTATATAATTATGTAAAAGCCAATACAAGAAATGGCACGTCTTGTTAAGGTACTGAAAAGCAAGAGATTGATTTCCCATATATTTTGTATGTTAAATTGAGCAGCTTTTTATATTTTCTTTGCAAAATATATGTTTTTCACGCCTCTGAGACCAAATAATAGAAAAAAACAGGTAATTTTATCAAGAGAATAAGAAACTTACTAAACAATTTTTGAGTGAATCTACAAATTCAAGATAATTGTTTTTTATACCTTGAAGGCTCTCCTGACGATGGAATCGAGGAGTTCCCAATTGGTTTTTGTGGAGACGGAAATGATACCGATAGGAACTGTGGTAGCGTCCTCGACGTACTTGTGGTAGCTGCCATGCGAGCCGAGGTAAACATACAGGCACACTCTCTTCCCGTCCGGATCACCCGCGAAAAATTCAGTTCTGTGATCTGAAAACAACGAAAAACGTTATTTCATTTGAACTTGAATTCTTTAATTTCTCACGTATGTAATCTTTTCGAGTATATTGAGATGGAAGTTATTCCGAAAAGAAATCAATAATAAAGAACGGAATATTAATCAATACTAAAAATTCCATAATTTTTGGTGGCTTGATTTTGTTACTGATTCCAGTAAGAAATAACTGGGTAATAACATCATAGATATTATTAGGTGATATCATAGACTATCCAAATATTATTTGATTTGGATTATCTCTGGTAGTATGTAAAGATATAATTTTGGTGGTATGTAAAACTGTTGAAACCAGTTAGAGGTATGTTACTGCATTGGTCATTAAGATAATCAAAAACTATGCTAAAAACCGTGATTTTTCAAGTTCCAGGGATCAATTCGATTATATGATTTTTAAATTAGTATTATTCTAATCGATTGAGCTTGTGGAGAATTAAATTCTGTAGATGGAAGTTTCCAGACAATCAGTTACGATTCAAAAGTAGTACATACCTGTGGAAACGGCATCGGTCATGCTGAATCTCCTCTCTAATGAATCATTCATTGGTAGTGAACTTTGAGAAGAGGTGAGCGATTTACTGGTGACTATTCTTTGTAACCTCTCATTGTCCTGTTTCAAGTTCAGCATTTCATTCTGTGAAATTAACAGGAAATTATGTTTATAAAGGAGTAATTGTTGCATTGAACTTTTGTATCTTTCATTATCCATTATATATCTTATGTTGAAGATTAAAATATCGTTTATACTGCTTGTTAAGAATTTATTTGGTAATAAATTTCAATGTCAATTGTAGGCCCTACAACTGAATGAATCGAAATATATCTTTTTTCTAAATGAGTGCTAACGTTCGTCTCTAGTATAAAATACTTCTTAATAATTAATTGAACGAAATTCCTAATTAATGCCATATAAGAGGAAACTGACACTGATACCAGTATGTTGCAATAATATTGTATTCCCAAACGATACAGGATACAGTACTGAGCAAATTAAGGAATTTCGTTCAATCAATTATAATGATTTACAGCAACTGAATAGGTGCAATATCTCATTTCCTTCCATCTAAAATACTTCTTTTTGTAGTAGGCCTATTATACTCATTCCTCTCCTTCTCAAATCCAACACTTGAAAAATATTAAGGTTTCAGTCGAGGCCGACTCGACTTTATAAGCCTTCAACATTGAACTCTTAAATAAATACTACACGATACATTTTTAGGATTCAGACTAAGTATGTCATGAAGTTTTCAGGAAACAGTTTGAAGTGTACCTAATTAATAACAGATATGGTAGAAGGTGATTTCTACTTACTAAAGAGAAGTAGAAGAAACTAACAATTGATCGCTAAAAAGCGCAGTTGAAATTTCAGCTTATTAGAAATTATGAACCATGTATTTAATTGATTTTAGTCGAATATCAACTGTAATATTCTAGATTATTAAATATGATCAACCATTTATTTGATAGTTGAGTCAAATATAAAATTTTCAAGTAATCCTAAAGAAAACAACATTGGAATAAGGACTCACCCTCATTTTGATGACAGTATCTTTGAGTGATTCTAGCTGATGAGCTGAGCTGAGTGCTTCTAATCTAATATCGGTTAAAACTAGGTCCTTTTCTCTTAGCTGTTTTCTTAGCTCTTCTACCACTTCGGGGCCAGATTCTCTCTCGTAGATCCTGTAAAAATAACAGTTTATTTATATTTTTTCACAAATTCTTCGGACAATCGTAATTAGGAAGTATTGAGTTATAGAAAAAAAATAGAAAAGGAGAATGAATACACATGTATTGCACGGTATGTCGAAAAATAAAGTTTCATGTGAATGTTTCCATGTTTTAGTGCCACCTGTATTTTCTAATTATAATTTATTTTGTGAACTATATCAATCTTTTAACGTTGAAATAATTTCGATATGGTTCAATCAAGAACAATATGAATAATTCTGTACTGATAGAAGAGCTGATACAGTGACATTCATTTAATTTGACGCTTGGCATTAGATAGATAGAGAGATATTATTTCTTGACGTTGCTAATGACCGTAGAGTACGATTGCAAAGAAATAATATCTCTATCTATCTAATGCCAAGCGTCAAATTAAATGAATATCACTGTACTTGCAAGTACTGTACTAATATTGATTCGGTAAATAATAAATATTAGTTTCTTCTATTATTAACAAGTTGCTCACTACTCGCTATAATACTAGCTGTTGCAAGTGAATTGTTAATTGTATGTAGACTCTTGTACTCCATAGAAGTAAGGCGTAGGGCTTTTTTGTTACAGTATATTGTCATTGATACATAAAATATGTTATCATTCATTTTTACAGAAAACATAATGCTTCTATCTCTGCTGTAGATCAAATAGTAAAGAAATTATGTTTAACGTGTTGAAAATTTTTGGTTCTAAATTTATCGTCAAAATTCAGTACTGTTTCAAATGATGTTTTCGTGAGTTTCAAGTTGTGTTTTGGTGAATTTATTAATCAAATGGATTTGATTTTGGAAGTTTTATTTTCAAAAAAGATGAATTGAAATTCAGTGATGGACCTTCTTAACCTACAGCTTCACCAAATCATTCGGTAACATTGGATGATTCAGCGAGGCGGAACACCCGAGAGGGTCTCTCCGCCAAAGAAAGCCATAAGCACAGTAATAATAAAGGAGATTATGTTCATAATATTCAACTCACTAAAAATTAGAGAAAATTCTACACATGATTTCTCTCAACTAATTTGATAAGAAAATGAATTTTGAATGAAAATAGGGCAACTTACGCCGATGACGACTGACTGGCCTTGATAGGCTGGCCACCATTAGCGGTAGGGGTGGAGGAGGAGGAGGGGTGGTGGTCGGTGCCATTCATGTGGTGGGGCGAGTTGAGGAGCGGCGAGGAAGGGGCGGACACGTCCGAATGGCCCCCCTTGGCATCACCCTCCGCATCCGACAGTCCGCCGCCCCCGCCGTTTTTCGTCTTTTTCGAACGCGAAAACGCCTTGTTGAACGAACTTCGCAGCTGCAACAACCAATTCATGATAAAGTTAGCATAAATATAGCAGGATTCTTTTAAATTGTCATAAAACAGCTGATTGATGTACGCTCGTTTACTATAAAGTTAAATCAGCTGTTTTCTGACAAGTTAAACTAATCCTGCTATATTTCAAAAATTGGTGTCAACTGTAAGCTGTAACCTATAAGGCAACTATGTATACATTGACAAAAGATCCAATGGAATCAATAATAACTGGCATTATTCAATTTATTTAATGAAGCCAGTTATTATTTTTTCATGAGTTAAATTTTGAATGAATTATTTTAGATTGATGAAATGAATTAAATAAAAAGTACCAATGAAATTTGAGGTACTGGCCAAGTGGCCATATATCGGTAATACCATACATCTCAAACACAAAATATACTTATGTTTGTTGTGGTTATCCATGCTCTTAGACTGTATTCAAAAATGACATTGGTTTTCCAGTGATTAAACCAACAGTTTGTATGATATCTCATAAAAGCATCAACATTTTTCCTTAAAATTTGATAGATTGAATAATAGATGTCTGATATACAAAATAAAAATATTGAAAAGTTTCAATATCTTAATTATTCAAACTGGCGGCCGACTGAAAATTTAAATTTGACGTTAATGGAAAATGTTGGAATTAAAAAAAATGTATACTTCAACAAAAATGGAGGACTTTCCATTCTGAAGATAATAAAACTGATTTCGGAGAGTTGATAATATTTTTGAGGTACCTAGAGCGAGCGATTTCTCGGTTTCCAGTTTTGTAACCGGCTAGATCGCCAGACTTCTTCAATTCACTGGATTATTTTGCTCGGGTCTATGGTGGTAATGATGGTAATCAAACAAATAAATTCACATGTTATACATTTCAACATAAAGGATAGGATAGAAATAAATGAACAAAATTTACTCACCCAGCCCCTTTTCTTCTTTTTGTCTCCGCCAGAGTCATTGTGAGCAGTACTGGATAAGCTGCATGCTGACGATAATGATGTCAGACTTGAGACCGAATCAGTCGATAGTTGCCGAGAAATATTGCTACCTGCGAATTGAAAGAAAACATTAATTATTTCTTCAAAAATTAAGAATGAACGTCTGATATCCATCAATATCGTTAATTGAATAAGGAATCTACGAGATAAGAAAAACTGTTTAAATTGATCAATACTGTAGAGTAGATCAATAATTGATTGGATAATAAAGGATGAGAAAATTGGATAATAAATAGGAAAATCGACAGTGTTATGCAAGTATTGATTAAAGCAGACTATTTAGTTAATTTTAGAATGCTAAAAATGGATGAGTTCAACTATAGTTCAAATAGAATAAACTTGGAGCAAAGTGTGTTTGATACAAACATATTCTTTAGATTTTAAAAATCATCTTGAAAAAAAAACAGTTTTGGGATGAAGAATTTAGCTTCTAGTAAGTGTGGTTTTATTTAGCTCTAAATTTTCAAAGTTTATTCGAAATTTCAAGTAAATTTTGAATTGTTATTTGGTGATTTTAGATGCAACTTTAATATGAACTTATCTGAAATTTAATTGTTCTGCTTTTGTTTTCGAAGAGGAAATTTGTGATTTGGTAAGAATTTTGTGACATAACCTGAATTTGGACTGTTTGTAAAAATTAGAAGAGGAACAGTTTTGGGCATAAGCCTGTTGTACTCTCCTTTGTAAATAATTGTTAATGAGTGATTCATTGATTAAAGACCTAATGTATTTCATATTGTTATGAGTATGATTCAATTGATATTTACATGTTGATACGGTTTGAAGTAGGCTATTCGATTTCATAATCAAATACTTGCACTTGAGTTTCATTATCTATGCTAAATCTGAACTACATGTACAAAACTACTAATAAATTAAACTAAAACTACTAAATTCTGAATGATTATTATAATGATATTTATAGCCTAATCTATGAATTCTTCTTCTTCTTCTTCTTCTTCTTCTTCTTATTCTTTTTCTTCTTCTTTTCCTAACCCTTCTGCCTCTCAGCGACGGGTGATCTATGGATTCATGCTATAAAAATTACCTTTTTTAGTATTAACATAATCTCATAACACAAGCTCATAATCTCGTACAACTACTGAAATGTACACAAAACTTTGCAGTGAAAAGTGAAACAAAATAATCAATAATGGAATGAGTACAGTACTGACTGAATCTGAAAAGATGACCCTTCTGAAGGGAAGGGATCTCTTCTGAAGGGAAGAGACATAATGCAGTATCAGCAATTATTATCATACAATATTAAAATGCGTTGAATTTGCTAGTTCGGCTCACAGAACCATTTTTCATCAAGCAGCGCATTCCTTGCAGGGGCGATCATCATTTCAGTTCCGACGAGCAATTTTGACCAAAAATATTGTACTAACCATTAGCTGCTTCCGTTGTATTAATGGTATGTCTCCTAGCCAGCGAAGGAGATCCACAGCCAGTCAGTCCAGCCTCTTGGCTTTGTTTTCTTAACAAATCGATTGTCTGTCGCAGTTCCTTCAGTTCAGAGTCCTAGAACAAGAAATACAGACGTTAAAAATTCGTTTAGATTTGAAAAGTAGGTTTATAAGCAGCCATAAGTATTGTGAATACATTGGGCATTGCAAGAGGAATGACAGGTACATTCTATTCATTAAAACTGTATTCAATTATTTTATTCATTTTCATGTTTATATTTTGCAATATGAAATAAGTATGATCAATGCTACAATCTTGTTTCTTGAAAACAAGGCTCTAGCCTCTAGACCTGAATGATTCAATTCAATTCAATTTATTTCTGAAAATCTTAACAATAAATTTTGTCATATTTAAATAATAATTATACTATAATACTCATTATAAAGTATTACAATTATTTAGTATAGTAAGTATTAGTTAGTTTAGTATAGTAATAATGGCAAAGTTACTAAAGACTGTTTCTCATACCTTGTACCTTGTAGTAAGGGTAGGCTATATTGTAAAGGGGCAGTAAACGTGGAAGGGTGGCCTCTGAAACTAATATATCATTGCACTTCACAGCAATCAGCTGTTTTCTGACAATTTAAATTTTGATGAACTCTTGACGATTTTCTTAAATAAAACAGATCACATTTTAATTTTCTATATACCTTTCAAGGTAGAATATTCTTAATTATGTACATGTTATCATAAAATTATATATTGTATTAGCAGGTGGGTTTTCGATTACTGTGACAGTGGAGCCAGCGTTGCCAGATGTATTGATGAAAATCCTCACTATAAATAGTTGGGATTTTTCATCAATATTGTATCTGGCAACGCTGGGTCGGGCTCCGCTGCGGCACTCGGTCGCAGTAACGAAAACCCAACTAAATTCCAAATAACTCAAAACGATTCCCAAAATTAAAAAATTATAATTTTTAAATTAGTACACCATGTAATAACTTTCAACTAGAGATCACCAATAGCATAGCCTCCTCTAATACAGCCTCCTCTAATAGCCTCTGTATTAGAGGAGGCTATGCTATAATAGCCTCTGTATTAGAGGAGGCTATGCCAATAGTGAAGTGAAATGAAAATTAAAATATTCTTTATTTGGCGGAGTTAGGACAAGAGAGTCCTCTCTACCACTTAACAGTGCTTGTTATCGTACAGGACATATAAAAACTTGTATGTACAATACTTCAGTTGAACTATGTATCCACAATCCAACCCAACCATAGGCATGTATAAAAGGGCGGAATAATAGTCTAACCAACCTTAAATTTTTCCTTTGACAAACAAAACTTACAATAAAGCCAGTGCTATTCTTATTACAGAATGAGTTATGAGTATATTCATCATATTATACTCATACTGTACTAGAACTAGTAGGCTAAGAGAAGAGAATAGTTGAATGTTATTTACTTTTTTCTCAGCGGTGGCAGTTAGTTGCTGAAGTCTTTGTGTCATATTCGACAGGGACTGTTCGAAGGCAGATACAACATGAGCCTGAAACAAAGAGAAATGAAAATGTTAATCAACTTGAACAATACAATGCATAACATACTAGTAAATCCAGTAGTAGTTTATTCTGTGAGTATAATACTAGTAGTATCAATCAATTAGTAGTATTAATAAATAATTCAAAATCAGTATCTAGAAAAGAATAGACTACTATTTGAATCTAGAAATAAAAATATTTTAAAAATTGATACATTGACATAAATAATATTTTTTTTCTATAGCCTACGATTTGTTGAAGAATTTTTCCAATTCTGATTAAGCATGTGAAACATACATGAGATGAATTTAATCCAAGAGTATTTAATTGTTGTGCTACATGAAACTCAAGTACCTATGTAGTTTAGAAGAAAAACTTTTTGAGGGCAATGAAACGCTGGCTATTATAATATGATGTCACCGATTATTTTATTAAAACTGGCACGTAAATAAAAACATATTTTTAGAAATGACAAACATGTTTTGAGGCAGGTTGCACCACACCTGCAGAAACAAGAGTGAATCGATTGTTTGCAAAATCAAGTTTGGAATTATAATTGGATAAAAAATAATAACAACAAATAGCCAAGTAATGATACATCGATGATGTAATTGAATAAGGTAAGATGAGGAGGTTGTGTCTTTCAAGTATACCGATAACTCCTCGATCACTGTACAGGATGATGTAGTAAATTTATAGGAAACTAGTAATTACTGTCCGCCCCAGCATAAACAAAGGGAAATAAATAAAGAGCAAGAATACCATAAATTGTTTTCAAGATATAGAAAGATGAGATTAGTTATAGTATCTATTGTAAAAACCATGTTTCAACGGAAAAGGACAATAATTTTCATGATTTTTTATAATTATTTTTTCTTATAGATTGAAAATAGCTTTATCAATGTTTCTTGAAGCAGATTCATCTTCTCATTGTACAGTTTAATCGTGAAATTTCTATCGTATTACATAACAATGTCTATTGTGTCCCATACATTTTTCATATTCCAGTACAGGAAATCTCAATACGGTAGACAGGAAACTACATTACATTGAAAAAAGAACCATAATTAAACAGGAAGTCCCAAAAAATAGTGACTCCAGTACTACCACGGTATTCTTAGTATTCTACGTATCTTATTACTTCTATTTAGAAGATTCTTAGTATTTATAAGACCTATAGAATATTCTTAGTACTCCAATATTTCATACAGTATTACACGGTATGACTTGTAGAATACCGTGGTAGTATTGGAGTCACTATTTTTGGGTCCACCCTGTATTTGATAAATGATTCACGAATAAGAATTCTCAATACGGTTAACAGGGAAATTGGAATTTTGTGAAACTGGCCTTTACTTTGACTGTAAAGCCGAATCAGTATGACGATAGGAAAATATACAAACAGGCAAAGGTAGATTGATTTTAGTACCGTTTATGAAGCCTAATAATGAATTCAAAATGAATCTATTATAGTAGTACCTAATCAACAGCTACGATCAAATCCAAGACAATAGTTGAAAATGAAGGAGTCATCGATCTGGCTTTAAAGTTCAAGCGATGAAGGAGAACATCTTCAAGGCTGATGTTTTATTTTTTGAGGATGCCATGAATCAGACAGTAACTTCCATGTATGTAGAGTGGAAGGCTTGTACCATGTGAATGCAGGACATTGATAAACAGATTATAAAAGAGAACACCGACAGAGGACCGAAATCTAAGGCCAAAAATAAAGTACAACGGCTCGTGGGTGGGACCAAACACCGTTGAAGGATTCCAACTTGTTACTCGGCCTTATTATTCCTGATAGTTTATCTGAATCGATCTTTCACTCACTCTCTCCAACTTACTCCAGCTCCCATCTCTCTCGAACTCACTGATGTTGGTCTACCCCTGTTGTGTCCCTCTACATCCATTCAAGATTGTATCTTGGACTCATTTTTTACTATATTACTCAACGAACTAGACGTCAAGTGAATTTTTGGAATATGAAAAATAATTTTAACGCATTCTTCTACTCTCAAACAAGCCTAGAGGATTTTAGATCCATAAGATCTATAGTAGATCCATATGGATATATACTGCGCTGGCGGCTCGTGCCGACAAAATAGGTGAAAAGTTCCTACAGTATAAGATACGGGCTCTTCACCTCACGAGCCGCCAGTGATATGTAGTAAATCTAAGGATAGGTCCATGAGATCTAATCCATAGAGGATTAGATCCATTTTCAGTAAGTTCATATTTTTTCAATCTGGAGCGACATTTGAAGGAAAGCTGAATAACGTACATTGCACAGTACCTAGCATGTTCAGAATTTCAATTCTTGAGTTAAATGATATTGTACTTGACACTCTTACCCAGTAGGCCCACTTTTATTCACTGTAAGGATTAATTTAATTAGTCGGAAACGTACCATTTTGTTGATTATCACCATCTAGGCCTGATAAGAGTCTGATATACATTTGGAACTTGGAGAGGGAAATGTTTATTTTTTATGTTATTTTTCAATATTATTATTATTTTATAATGTTATTTTAAATGTCGCTGAAATTTGATTATTTTGAATACAAATTATTCAAATTTGAATTATGTGATGGTTGTTTTTCATGCTCCGACAGTAACATAGTAACATGATTCTAGAACTAGATTGGAACGCTAGCTTTATAATAAATTCAAAGCATATTAATGTAACAGATTAATAGTATATACAGGCCTAATACTTGTTTATTTGGAAATAGAAATCTTTCCACAAGAATGGCCCGGGAACATTCTGGGTCTAATCAGCCTAACAAGTTTGACTAGAAATAGGACTTTTCGTGTTGTCAACTTCGTTTGAATGAACGCAAACTAGACTAAGTAATGTTCGCAGACTCTTCTTGTAACATGGGTAGAACCGCAGCCATCTATAGGATACATCCATAAGAGTTAGCTATAGAAGAACGCAAACTAGACGGAGTGTACGAAGACTCCTACCGAACAAAAGTGGAAAGTTGAGTTTAATATGCAAATCTTCAAAAGATAGCGCATACAGGAGCGAGGCGAGGCATATTAGCCGGTAAGGTTGTTTATGGGAGAAGTCTAGTTATTAGGAAATAAATTTTTCCTCTGTCCAGTCAGTTGTCTGCGGAGGATCTGCCTGTTATGCAGGCATCCTTTTCTGTTCGATTTTATTGTCACTTGACTTGTTTTGATTAAAAATTATTCAGATGACCCTAACACACGCAATTCCCACATCGCGTGACTCTTCTGTTGGTTTTTTATTTTTCCCAAATTCTAGTGCTTTGTTAGGAGGTGAGACAAAGAGAGGAATTTACAAGGAAAACATCGAAAACAACAAAGAAATCGGACAGGATCCTCAATTTGGAAGATTGTAGGTTGAGCTGACCAGTGGTCAACATCTGATAAGCTGTTGTTTTGGCGAAGGAACTGGCCAAGACAACAAAGTATCTATTTCGTGGTTGGCTGCGAGCAGCTTGTGATACTAATTGCGGAATTAGTACCTAATTAACTTGATTGAGTCTGGCATTAAATTTCTGGACTACAGTATGCATGCTGGTGTGATCCTAATAATGTAATACGACACATGTCTTGCTTCTGGGAGGTCTAGAGTTGCGAATATTGAGTATCTTTTATTATTTTGGGGAGCGATGAAAAATTAACAAATCAGGATATTGAAATTCGTCACACTAGAAACAATGCATCAACCTACAAATCCTAACCGAACAAGTAACTAAAATAGACCTAATAAAGTCGAGACTCAAATTCCTACTCTAATTATAATCATGGAAATTTGATGTAACATATTTTCTTGCGCCTATTAGATTATTGAAATAAGATTTTATATTCTAACTTCCACGTGTATTATGAATAAGAAATAAATACTGTAATTTGTTTTCAACCTTTGTAATAAAAATAATATGGAAAAATCATTCAATCACTCAATAGTATGATCCAGGCATGAATTCGACTAGAATGGATTCTAAATTGCTTGGGTTCGACAATTTGACCTGTCGACCAATTATCTAGGACAAAGTGGGAGGAGTTTGGAGGTGTGTCGATGGGCGAGGCTATCAATTGTAACCTTCGTGATTGGTTCTTCGTTTCCATTAGCAACTGAATAACGGACGCGAGAGGAATCAGAGTGGCTGATTCTATAGTACAAAATCATAAGTTGACGTCACATAAATATTGCTACAATGAATCAATAGATGAATTTGACGTCAGAAAATGACAGACAAAACTACTGCAGTTATGTACAAGTATACATTGTTTTTTTACCTACATAATCTACAAAAATGAAGCCGATGTACTTTAAACCAAGATTTTTCATTTTTCTGAGCCAAATCAGAGATGATTTATAAAAAATAATTACTGATAAGAATGACTCAAGCACTTTCTGTGCCAAATAAACGAACATTCAATACTTGTTTTCTACAACTTGGAATATCAAATTCAAAGATCAACGGCTATTCAAGTTTGTACTTAACGTATTAATTATCGCATGAAATACCAACACTTGTCGCTTTGTCGGTAAAATGATTCCCCACAGAATTACTGCACTTCGGTTATGATAATTACATTACTACATCGTTCATGTCCTTATGCACATAGTATATAATTACTGAAACTTGAATAAATTACATAACAGCAATGCAATTAAAATAGCTTCGACAACCTACGCAGTCCAGGATCTCAATTGCAACCACTTTCTGTGAGATTTTTTATTGTTTTAACCACATTTGAGTAATAATTTTGGTTTCCTTTTAAGGCAAAGTTATGTCAACACAACTAATATTATTTACTCCAGAGCAGTTACACTTTCTCAACCACTGTTTATCAGAGGTTATTTTCATCCTGATTTTCATATCTCTATTTACATGTGACATGCAAATAAACCAAGAGTTAGATTGAAAGTGAATCTTTCTTGTCTGAAATTGATCACTGAGTTTGTATAGCTAGTTTTCAAGGAGAATCGGTTGAGTGAAAGGAGAGCTATTAATGACGGATTATTTCAATCTCAATTTAGATCTCTATCAAAATGTATGTAGATGACAGATAATTGCAGAGTAAAATACCTAATCAAGATGCAGTTCCTAAAAATCAAACATTATTCTTTCGTAATTATAGCATATTCTCAATATTGAACTATTTATTGACTAATCCAGGAGTATAAGTGGTTTTGGGAAATACCTGATTCTTACCTGAATTTGTTCACTTATTTGTTTAATTAGTGATCTAATGAATGAATAAATATCTCCATTAAAATTCATGAGAATTCGATTTCTTTATACTTCTGTTCACTTTTGTTTTTATTATTGTCATTATTTTCGTTGAAGATTGAACTTGGGCCCCGCTTCTATCACGACAAATCCATGGGACAAGTAGCAAAACTCTTCAGTGGATCTAATTCAAGAAATCTGTAGAATGGAAGTGGAAGCAACTGATTTATTTATTATTTATATAGAAATATACAAGTGGGAGAGGAAATTGAACCTAGATATAGAAAAATATTGTTTTTCAAAAGAAATTCTTTTAAAAAATCATTTCCAATCCAATGAAAAATTAGTTGAAAAAGAGATAGAGGACAATCAAAAAGTCAGCGAAAAGTAGTCTACTATCTATTGACACAAAGAGTCAAATTCAAATGAATTCAAAATGAAATTGACAAAACCAAACACAAATTACAGACATATTCGCCAACAATAACCAATATTAGTGGTGATATAACTTTCGATCATATTTTTATTACCCAATTACATGTTCGAAGTTGTGTCAATATTTTTCGCACGTTGACTCCAAAACCTCCAGGCAAAACATTTTCTCTAAAGCTGCCTTGTAATTGTAATACAAACTATCATTACACAATAACACACAATCAGAACCACCACCCATTCTATAGCCTTGAGAAAAATAATTAATATTCCTAATCGACTGATTGAATAACTCTATAGAATGCTAGAATCATTCCAAAGACTCTAGATATGAAACGAAATAAAATACGCCGACTCAAAATTGTGTAGAACTGCCCGTCGGTTCTTTCACCTTTTACTACAAAGCTATGATTAAATATTTCAGATTGAGAGTTGCATTAATAACGTCAGAAACAGTGTGAATTTAGAAAGTAAAGTGCTCCAGGGTGTTATAGCCAACACTAACAAACAGTAAATAAGTAGAATATCGGTTTGACTGTCTATAATGAGCTATTTCCCCAGTAGATATTCTGAGACATATATCAATTCTCCTACTTGCTACATATGTAACCTCAACACTTACTCGTATGGGTATTTCTCAATCGAACAATATTCATCTACTTTTTCTGCAGTAGTGAATTGCACTATTGTGTATATTGCCACCTACAAGATATACTGTCGTATGTATGCTGTCTGTGATATTGCATACTCGTATGTGCATTTCTCAATCGAAAAATTGAGAGTTTTCTGCACTGGTGAGTAAGACTATAGTTTATTTTATATCGTGCAAAAAATCGTGTTTGAATCGTATCATAATGAACGAGTAACATGTATGTTCTTTTTCATTTTTTTAAATTTAATGATCTTCATTTATTAACTCCATTTAATTTAGTAAAGATTGGTTATTTAAATATTGAGATTATTTATTATGTAGATATTTAATATTGTAGACGTTACACTTTTGGTACTCTCACAAAAAACCAACTATTACTGTATTTGAATGGAATTTAATTTCCTTCTTTACTCAAGAATATTTTTTTGTGTTCAAGCTCCAGTGATCCTATTCGAGCATCAGGCAATGCCCTGATTTCTATCATCTGAGTAGATGAATTTTACAGGCAAAAGCGTGTCTCTTATTGGAAAAGTCCTATCAGTGAAACCAGCAGAAGTAAAAAGGAGAAACATGTCATCACGATTAGATGAAAAAAGCCATTCTAAACTTCAGCATTTCAATAGCAAGCAATTAGTTGAATGTTTGGAAAGCTGTTCTCTTTTCTAATAGAGAACCACGACCGGCATTGAACGGGTTTCTTCAAATCGCACAAAAGAAAGAATTTAATCAGGAAAGTCTAAAGAGTTCAAACGGTCAGGGAAGAGGTGCTGCAATAGGAAAGACGAGGAAGAGAAAAGAAAGGAATAGATAGAGAAGACGAGATAGCAGAGTGATGGAAAGGAAGGGGTGGGGACAGGAATCCAGAAGAATGAACTAGCTGTCATTGTCATCAAATAATTCGACAGTGATTAAGGGAGTCGTCCTTCTCTCAAATCAACAGCCATGAAACGATTGATAAAGCAATAGCACGACCATAGAACGGACGTTATTTGAAATTAGGGCATTGTTGGCGTGTTTGTGTGTATACGCGTGGGAGGAGAAGGATACAGATTAAAAAAAGAATAGAGATACGTCAACACAAAAGAAATGATGGAGAGAAAAGTTGCTGTACAGTTTCGCTGGACTTTTAAATCAGACAGCTAGACTCATGCAGTTTATTCAAATCGAATTGAATTTTTCTAAATTGGGCCTTTTGACTTGAAGGAACATTAAATTGAAAATTTTTGTTTGATAGAACGTGATGTGATAAATGTAATGAAGGAAATTCAATAATTTTATAATGCAAAAAGCTTGAAGAGTAACAGCTAGTTGCACGAAAATGCAATTGAATTTGACCGTCGTAAAATGATGTCATCTAATGGAACCAATACAACGAGAACCGATTCTCACGTCAATATAATGACGTAATTTTATGGTTGTCAAATTCAAGCGAATTTCACAAAACTGGTCGCATAACATTCAATAATTTATTGAAGTTCTACTGTTTGGCTGTTGAAACAGTTTGTCTGTAGCTTCAGACTTCGTAGCGGCTAGTTGCCCTAACTTGATCAAAATTTGATCCCCAAAACAGATTGATTTGGAAACGTTTTTTAATATCTTTAGCCAGTTGAAATAAATAATGATAAAATTTTTATTTCACTGTAATACATTTTAGACTAATACATGATACGTCATTCTTTCCACTAAAGAGGTATTCAGATTTGATTATTCTTTTATTACAGTAGAACCCTATTTTAAAAGTGAATAATACTTTTTTGTATAAAACTAATAAATACGCAAAACCTGACTGGAGATCAAGCTCCGATGGACTTATGCCTATTAGGCTGGGCGTACACCGGTTAGTCAAGACAATACAAGACGAGATTAGTCACGTTTAGTCACATTACTTTTACACCGATTAGTCATTGCATGTTACTGTGACTAAACGTGACTTCATCTTGTCTTGTCTTGACAAACTAAACAAAACTTGATAAGCAGCATTTTATTTGCATTACATGCTTCAAGTTTTGTCTGCCTAACTGCCTAACTGTCTGCTTGCATTGTGGACTACGAAGTCTTGCATCAAGCAAGAGAAGCATCTCTAGTAAGAGACCTTAAATTATTTAAGGTCTCATTTTGTCCAATCGTAGAAACCAGCCAATGTGTAATTCAAGCAATCACAATGGGACTTCACCATCCTTCCAGCCACTTTGTCCAGACCAACTGCCACTTGTCTTCCTTCCTTCATTGAAGCTAATAAAATTTAACACGTTCTCAGTTTAACACTGACAAAGACAGATAGAATACATTCACCGAGAAAGAAAGAAAGATGCTTGTAATTTTCAACACTAACAAAGAGAGATGATAGTAGTGTTATCGTGCATGCTTCTTAACATCCCACTAACACTCTTCAATTTAAGTAATTTTCTTCTATTCTTTCTTAGTACCATCCATTTTTATCATCCATTGTTTTGTTTCATATTTTCTTCTAAAACTACAGTTTTTCAACCCTGAAAACAACTTCTTGTGAATGGTTGGATTTCCTGAATAGGTTCAACTGACTTTATGTCCTTCCAAGGATAAAATGTTTTTGTAGGATTTGAAAAGATGTAAATTCTTATAGTACGATTCATATAACTTGGCAGCGCTTGAAGGATACATGGCTCACGATCACAACCTCCTTCAAGGTGCCTGATTCAAAGAGGTTCTCACCTAAATTGGAAAAATGGATGTATTTATTCAACTAGAATAATTCCAATTATAATTACATTGTGAATAAATTTTAATGTTTTTTTAAAGCTTACTTGAATGTAAGATTATTCCCCCAAAAATTATTTCTTCTTCTTCTTCTTTTTCTTTTCCCCTTCTGCCACTACAGCGTAGGGGACAAAAATTATTTCAATCTTAAAATAATTGCCATAAATTCTTCTCTTCAAACATTTTCACATCGCATTAGGACAGTTACTAGATTGGCAGCGGCAGGCCCAATCAAAGTCAAGATTATGAATCGCTCATGCCATTTCAAGCATTATTCATTAACATTCCCGTTTCTATCCTTCTGGCATAGAAAAGGAATAGATTGTACTGTTTTATATTATGAAAGGTGCGCTTCTGGCACCGTATCTAACAATACTCGGTCTGAATCTTGAATAATGATGATATGGAACGGTCACCACTGAAAGTCGAACACATCTGAAAGCAAAACCTGTGACGAGTTTTGTCTTCCAATGCTTTGACACGAAGATTAACGTGGATTAAATGGGTCAGTCATCGTATTAGTCTTTTTATCTAGGTTTCTTGTGGTCAATTGTGACGTGAATGGGTCTGATTCTCTTTTCTAAGTTCTCTAGGACTAGGTCAATGTATTTTCATTGTTATTCAGCAAATCAAGTTCGAATAGGAGCATCTAGAACTATAAATTATGTAGAGCGTAATAGGAAGATATATAACTATAAATAATGTCCAACATATTGAGTTGAATACTACATAAACAATAATATATTCTGCGAAATATTCACAAAGATTAAGAAGTCATTTTGGATGGAGAAAAATAACTTGTTCCCACTGCCTGAAAATTAATGAAATTGTGAAATATTGTAGATATTTGAAGAAATATATAGAAAGAGTGTTGAGGGAAACATGCAATTAAAACTGCATGCATGACTCAAATTGTAATGCATCAATGTTTGAATCATGCCATTTTTCTGATTGAATGATGTATGTTCTTGTCCAAGATTAAAGAGTTTTTTTTTCTATTTTATCACGTAATTAATACAGTACAATTTATAATTTGTTCACATCATTTACAAGAATACACTGGGAAAAATCCAACGAACAGTCAAAAATTATTACCTCCTAAATTGAAATTAAAAAATACACATTCCCAAAAACAAAACTAAAAAGGTGGTGAAATGATACGTATTTACTTCTTCAATGATTTTCACTTCAATATTCTTATTGAATACATAACCCCATCCCATCCTAGCAACAACATTTATCAGCAATAATTAACAGAGGGTGAACGAACCCTCTAGTGTAAATGAGAAATAACGAGCTAGCTACCCTTGGACAATTTCACCGAAGGCAAACATTAAAAGAAGACATGATTGATTGTACGCAACAGAGCTAGGCAACAGTACATAGCTTGGTGGAAGGAGAAAAGAAAAGATAGTGGATATAGAAAGAGAGAGTGAGAGAGGATAGTGCTAGTGGACATAATAACGTGTCTGTAATAGCGGTAATAGACGGAAACTGGAGGGAAACTCCGAGGGGAAAAAAGGCATGCAATGAAAAACGAAGACAGAAGTAGAGAGGAGCGGAAAAAATAGTGTGGAAATGAGAGAAAATTATATTGAGAGAGAGAGAGAGAGCAATGGAAAGCGGAAAGGAATGTGATAGATGAAGAGAGATGTAATAGGAGTGAAAATATGTGGAAAACGAAGAGCATGGAATGGAAATGAGATAGACGTGGATGAGAGAAAGAATTACATTGAGGAAAGAAGAGAAATGAGACAGAGAGAAAGTGATAGAAAATGAGAGGGAAATTTGATGGAAGAAAAGAGGAAATGGAGAACTAAGATGAAAAAGGATAGGGAAAGAGACAGTCATGGAAAAATTAAGGAGGGGAAATAATGTGGAACTAAAATGAGGTAGAGAGAAAGTGAGATAGAAAAAAAAGGGATGATTGACGAGAAAATGAGATATAAAGTGAGAGCAATGAAAAACTAAAACGAAATGAAAAAGGGAAGAGCAGGGAAGAGAGAAAATTACACAACAAAGAAAAAATAGGTAATGAAGTAGAGAAAAGAAAAGCGATCGAAAATGAAGAGAAAATTACGGAAATAACGATGAAAGCAATAGAAAGAAAAACTAAGAGAAAATGAGGTAAAAATAGCAATGAATGAAAATAAACAGAAATCGAGGAAAACAAGAAGAAGATAGGATATAACAAAGGAGGATAAGGTTAATGAATAGGAAAGGGAGACAACAAGTCAATTGAATAGGACGAGAAGAAGGAGATAAAAGATAAGAGAGAACAGAGAATGAAAGGAATTAAAAAGAGAGGGAATTGAATGTAATGGGGGAAAAAGGGGAGGAAAGTTGAAAGAGAAAGGAAAGAGATCGAAAATGATACAGAAAAAGCGATGAGCTTTGAACGAAGAGAAAACGGGATGGAAAAAGAAAAAAGATAGAAAATAGAGGACCGCACCCACCAATCGCGTGTTTGGTTTTGAAAGACCCCAAGTTTGAAACAGTACACGAGAAACTGCTAGGGTTGGTCACCCTCGATTACATGTAGCCTATAAGTAAAGCCCACTGCCCCTTGAGGTTTCACTTGTCCAATTTTAGTTGGCTGGGAGGTCTCCCGTACCGAATTACAAAGATAAGCAATCTGACTGAAAGTTGATAACTTCATTTTCTGTTTCGGGATTTTTTTAATCACATCTAATGTCACATTCACTTGTGGAATGTAAGTGGCGTATGTAACTGAGTTGTAACTGTAGTAACGGGTTTCAGACAAATTATAAGGTACAATTACAAACTTCTATAAAAAATTACAAGCTAGAACATGATTGTATTAATTGAAAATAAGAAGAAATTTTAATAATAATAGTCTATATAATCAGATTCATTTCATTTGGCACTTGGCATTAGATAGATAGATATTATTTCTTGACGTTGCTGATGACCGTAGAGTACGATGGCAAATCTCTCGATCTATCTAATGCCAAGCGCCAAATTAAATGAATTTGATTCAAAGTACAGTGTTAGTATTCTCTGTAAGCCAACATTGTATTTGGATTGTCCCTAGAGCTCTAGAGTGAGCTTACAATGCAATTGTCAAAGGCAATAAGCCTACAATGAACTAATAATGCTTTAAAATTATTCTAATAATTGCTTTTCTAGTAATAAGTGAAGGAGTAATTGGAATTCAGATCGATAATGATTGAATCACTAGACAAAAACTTCACATTTGGACAGGTAAAGCTATGCTATACATTTGTACAGGTAAGCTACGAGTATATGATGTTGGAGAGTTGAAAAAAAATATAGAAAAACAATAGATGCTTAATGTTGCGTTCATTAAATGCTCAACTAAGTATAAAAGCAATTACTATGTTATCCAAACGTGTGACATTTCATAGATAAAAAAGACAGCCACAGTCTTCGGCCAGAATGATAAGGCTCATTAGGCACATACAGTACTAAAAATACAGCCCGAGAACAGAATGCTGCACTGGGCTAATGAACAACAAAACTTGATAACATAATAAGCACTTAGTAATTGTCACTGACTACTCTGTAGGCTGTAACTGCTCATAAAATAAACGACGACTTCATTGAAACACGTGTGTTAAAAGGCTATGTTAGTTAATATTTATTGGTTTGAAAAATTTATTGTATCAACTATTATTGAGTATTTCTACATACTACTTTTACTTTTATGGGTTTCACTACAACCAAAGACAATACTCAGTGGCGTAACTTACACTGCAAACCCGCGGCAGTGAGGCCCCAGGCCCTTGGGGCCCAGGCTGAACCTGAAATAATATCATATGTTTTTTCAAGAAATAAAATTAAAGTAATGATTGAACAAGAAAAGTAAAAGTTTTATTTTGGGCAATTAACAACCATGAACACAAATTTCAATAATTCATAATTTTATTGTCCATTGTAAAAAAAATTATGCATCAACAATTAGAATGTCAGATGGTTAAAAATTGCCATTAAGAGAATGCGATTTGTTAAGAGATTTGTTATTTGGCCAAGAGATTTGTTATGACGGAAGAACGTAAATAGTTGCACAATTAACAAAAGGTCTGCTTGTTCAGAGTAGCCTATCGGGAAATAATGAATTTTGTTTGCAAATCATTGAATGGAGACAGACATCCGGTCCCCAGACCCAGACTGTTTACATAAATATATTGTTTCGCCCATCGAATTCCTGATCATAATAGAAATAGACTGCAAGAGTTGTCGAAGAATAGCCTCTAGCTTACTCAGTCAATCTCAATTCATTATTTCATTTTCAAATTTTTTTCTAAAATTTCATTTTTAGACATTTGTGAAATGAGCTGTAAGCAGTGAGTTTGTGAAAGTGGGTTTCAATTCTTTATCAATTTATTACGGTACAAAAAATTTATTTCTACATGTATTTTCAGTATTATGATGTTCGATTTTCAATTATTCCGTCTTTACTATCTTTCTTTCCTTCAAGCAGAGACAATTGGAACTTAGTATCCACTTGTCTCTGCTTCAAGTGAACAAAAATATTTTGCTAGCTTTCAAAATGAATGTTGGCTGTGCGTCTGTTCGTAATATGTTAGTAAAGCCTGTGTCATTACTTTAATCTAAAACCAGTTTTTATGAATTATTATAAATCACTAATAATCATTACAATTATTAAAGAATTCAATCAAGAGCATGTTTTATTTTATTACATGTATATTCACTCATGATGCTCTCATTAATGAGTTTAATGGTTGCAAGTTCAGGGGAAAGGGGCTAAGAGAGTGGCGTGAGATTTTAGAAGGAGGGACCCGGAATTATTTTTTGCGGGGGGCCCAGTTGGCAAACGTTACGCCACTGACAATACTATATTAATATAAAGAAGAAATAGAGATAGAAATACAATACAGTGAGAAATAGAGTACTAAGTGCTTAGTTGTCTCTGAAATAACCCTTACAATGCGAGTTCCAAAACGCATACATCAAATTTGTTTGAGTAATACATTATTCTAAATTATTACAAATTGAAGTTTTATTCATTTATATTTATTCACAAATAATATTCATAGAAGTGTCAAGAGTTGCCTAAGTTGGTGTCAAGATTCTAATGCAATTGTCTATCAACTCAGCCTAATCTAATACTGTATAATCATACAAAGTACCAAGGGCTATTGAAATTATATCATTATAAAATTTATTTATTTGAACAGAAATTCCATACACAAAAACAATCCTTTGTTTACATCGAGTGATTTGACTGGGTCTGTAGAACTGGAATTTAATTGAAATCTCTACTTTTACACTCAAATTAGATATTCAATGACATTAATAATACTCTGTATTTAGCCTCATTATTACAACCTTTTTGTTAAAACATACTGTACAGGGTATACCAGAAATACATAACACTATTTTTGAGATTATTGCACATTTTTAGATTTGCTACGCTACGTAACGGTGCTACGGAAAACCATCACGCTGGAAAATTATTACAGAACACCATTATTAATGATTACTCTCCTTAAAAAAGCGTTGAAATATATTGTGTACCATACATTGATGGGCCATTGACGCTAAAAAAGATTCGGTACGCTAAAACCTGGGATAGATCCTACTACATTATACTTACATGTATTGCTCTGCTAAATAATAAGCAATAATGTCCTAAATTGTTATCTATGTTTAGTTCCATGAAAACTGCACAAAATATATACACGTAGTAGGTCGTGTTTTCTATATACGTACTTAGATCGTATATATAGACACTTAGTAGGTCGTGTTTTCTACTTTATGTACAGTATAAAGAATATCATTTTAGTGCTCTATAATGCCTATAGCCTAGCTCTAAGTTCTGTTCTAAATGGGTACTGCTGTAGGCAGTTTATATCTATGTTTCACTGCTCAAGCCTGGTTGTTAAAAACGTGCGTAACAAATTTTCACCAGGATGAGAAATAGTCCACCGTTTCTACCTTGTTCACACTTTCGTGCCCAGCTCAAAAATCACCTGCTGATAGATGGCAATTTCGCTTCTTCAACTCGACTTCTTCAGCCTTTGTCATGTCTTTTTTGACTAATCTCTTCTTTGTCAAACGAACGTAAACCTGACCGTGCATTGTTTTGGGGGACAAGGGAATATCCGGTAGGACGTGCTACTACTATACTGTACTGTACTAGAAAACAGTTAACACACTGTTGACAATTCAACGAAAAGTTGACGATACGTCAACTACGTTGGTGATCCTCCTAACGATTTGTCAATGAGTGACTGTTTGACAATTCACCAACCTGGAACACCCAGTGACACAGGGATTGAGTTTGGTGGAACAGGTAGAGGAGATAAATAAGTTGTCTCAGATAAAGGACTATCTGTGATAATCATCATTCTGATAGTCTAGTCTACACGAACTGATAAAGTAAAATAATTACAACATGTGTTTCAGTCATATGTCGTGGTATGGTATTGCTCGGACCTAGGTCCTTTTTAACTGTGATTATGTGTGTTTTTCACTGTGCAAGGGGTGAAGATTTCAAGACAAATCATTGAAGGGTGTCGTCAATAATTACTATAATTAGGAAAGTAGAATCGGATGACAAATACGAGTAATTATCACTTGAGAAAAACAAACACAAAAATTTGCAGTGATATTATGTTGAAACAAATAATGTTTTGCAGCTTGATAAGAAAAATAAGTATGTAATTTATTATTTTTGATTAGACTCCAAATCAATAGGAATCACTCACCTGAACTATTTGCCATGAACAATATACTTGACCTTGACATGGAATCACTAATATGGTCAACTGATATGTAATTGTTTTCGTATAGGTTAACATAATAGATTGTTTTGAGTCTTTCTAACTTAATTTTCAACCAACTTTTCAAACCAATAATTAAAAATATTTTGTCAAAAATGAATGCTGCTAGACAGAAGATGTCCGGTGGTCTAGAGGTTAGGGACTTGTCCGGCAAACAAGAGCTGCTGGTTTCGATTCCCGCCCGGGCTCAAGTTTTTGTACAGCAGCATTCATCGAATTTCCTTATTAGCTATTATTCTGTTGTCAATATTTGCAGTAGCAGAAGTCTTCAGAGCATTATATGGCATTAATTAGGAATTTCGTTCAATTAATTATTTAAAAAAATATTTTTGTCAAGAGGTATTCGAAAACATTATTCTTTTGGTTAATTCATGATCCAACAGAAAAGAAGCTTCTCAAAACTATTACACCCAAGTTTCCAGTTTTTTTAATTAATAAACTAGCTTTTTTTTAAATACAAAAAGTTTTTTTTCTAAATACAAACAAGGACAGCCCCATCACAATGAACACCGAGGATTCCACTCTCATCAAATTCACGAACTACTGCAGTCTTGATCTGGAATGCGGTGAGGCCAGTTTCTGTATACATCATATTGCAGTGAGTTTATGACAACAATGTCGTTATGTGAAGTTGTACAGCCGATATGGATTCGGTGAACTCTGGATCAGAATCCAGACTAATAAAGTAGATCCACAGAAGTCGACTGGCGATGGAATTGCTGAACAGAACATCGAAGTTTATCCAGACATGAGGCCGGTTGAGTATATATTTATAGAATATGTAGTTTGATAGTATGTGTTGTATAGTGTTCAATTGTGAATTTATGAGACGTACAAACTCGTCTCGCATACGAATCAAATGTATTCCGGGAACTTGTTTGAGCCACTCATACTTTATACAAACACAATGGCAAACTGTCGCACAGAAAGCAGGTTTCAACTGATGACTTTTTTAGTCTATTTTATTAAAATACCGTACTTGAAGGCTTCACTCAACCGGCAAGAGCTTATTTGTCGCATTTATTAATTGCCAGGTCGGGTGGCTTCATGTCTTCGCCAAGTAAAGACATGTGATGTTGTCTCACAATTTTGTATGCAATTTTTGTGTCGCGTGCTCATTATTGATTCTATTGGTTGTGTGTGAGAGTACACACATAAAAGTATCCTAACAAAATAGTAGATTGACTAAAATGTCTTATCTGTGGTACAAGGTGATAAAAGTGTGAGATAATAAAATTTCTAATGTAATTTAACATTCAAATGTTGAATCATTACAATATAATGGTTGAACAATTGAATGGAATTAGAGTCTGAGAAAAAGAAATTATGAGGGAAAAGAAATGAGAAAAAGAAAGTAACAAGTGGAATAGGAGTGAAGTGACACGAAGAATGCGAAAGAAAACCAGATTCTAATTGATATTGTATATAGATATTGTTAGACAAATGGAAAGAACTTCAATGAAAATAATATATAAATA
Source organism: Laodelphax striatellus (assembly GCA_017141395.1). Classification (NCBI taxonomy): domain Eukaryota; kingdom Metazoa; phylum Arthropoda; class Insecta; order Hemiptera; family Delphacidae; genus Laodelphax; species Laodelphax striatellus. The sequence goes on from CM029536.1 coordinate 22,862,591, forward strand.
TAATAATAAATATATAAAACATTTTTCAAGCAAAGAAGTTGTTGAAAATAATGAGGCATGGATGAGAGAGAAGTATAGGAGAAGGAGAATAACATAGAAGAGTGGAGTACACAAGAGGGTTGTGTAGGAGATTTATGGGAAAAATAAACAAAGAAAAAATTAGTGAGAAAAAGAAATTATGAGGGAAAAGATTTTCATTCAAGTTGTACAATGTTTTTTCTGATGAATAAATCAATATTTTATTATATTTTATAACAAAGTTCCCAGAATTGATAAGGGATACAAGAGACAAACATACAAATGTTGGCAAAATGAAAAATGAAGAGAAGAGAATTAAACTAGATGATAGAAAGGGGAATAAAGACGATGTATGAAAGAATATGATTCAGAATGAGAAGAGAGAATGATAAAGTAGAAACACGATGTGATTAAATGGGAATGAGAGAAACTAGCAAATTGATACGGTAAAAGAAAAGCGATTCGAACGAAAGAGACCATAGTGGAACGAAAAATAAGCCAAGAAAGAGAAAGAATTGAAAATAAATATGTAAAATCAGAGCAATGTCTTGAAAAAGAATTGAATAAACAAACAAATAGAACGGGGAAAAAGAAAGAACGAAGGATTAAAAAACAATGGAAATGGACGGTAGCATGAAGAAAAATTGAGTTTACTATAAATGGAGATCAGTCGACCAAGACCAAGTACCGCAAGGACGTTTAATAATTAGGTTTTGTGAGATGAAAAATGTCGGCTGCAATCTTACAGAAGTGATTACAATAAAACAAACTTGGAGGCTAACGGACTAAAAACAATTGAGTGATTTGTGATCACTGAATCACATTTGTGATCACAGACAGGTATTTGAGCATGAGGTGGTCAGGAGAGATTCAAGGTTAGCTACTGTAAAAATTTTCTTCATGTGTAGGCTCTGTTGGGCTTCATTGTTTGTTAATCGTCGCATAGTTGCAAACATTATTTAGTAATAATCTATTTTGTTATTGTTATTAGTTTTGTTTTGTTATTGTTAGTATTTATTGTGATATTCAAGCTATAATAACAGCAGTTCCTATACTTCTATGTCTTTTAAACTGGAAAAATTATTGAATAATGCAAGTAACATAGGTAAAATATTCAGGAGTATTTTTTTTTCAATATACTGTGAATTTAAACAATCTGATGCTAACCTGCTTACGTTAGACCTACATTACATCACTATCTCTTATCATTTTTTCCATATATTGGAGTAATGCTGTATTTGATCAACAAAAAAGTATTGCAACTTATGGGAATCTAATGAATATTCTGAAGCTAATGAAATCTTCGTAAAGCTGAATATCTATCGAAAACCTCATGAAATCTTGAATAGCTCATACAACCAACCAACGTTTACCAACCATATTTACCAATGATCCGAGTCTCAAATTTCATTAGTCGTAAAGAATTCAAAGTTTTTCAATCAATTACAACGAAATTTCTCATGTTAACGAACTCTCTTTAAAGCTGATGAACTCTCCAAAACTTATGAAATCTTAGCAAGTTCATTCACTGCAAACGATCCAGGTCTCAAATTTCATTCTCAGATGTTCAGCAGCTCTCACACCAAGCCAGCCACTTAGCCTAGATTTGTGCATGAAATGTGCGCAATCTTGGCTACTCCTACGCACTAGAAGGTTAGTCGAAATGCCAGTATACTTTGGAGAGTATATATAGGTATAATTGAAATACCATACGTCACGGCACATATGGCGAGTACGAGGTGCAAATCAAAAAACGCAGTCTTGCCTGGGAGGCAAGGGGAGAAACCAGATGAGGGGAGAGGAAAAAGTAGAAGATTAAGGATTTGTGCGCCCACACCTAGGTTCTATTTAACACAGTTTCCGGCCAATCAGAGACTCGTTCCGATCACCGATTACTATTCATCGACACATGCATTTGTTGCATCCCATTTGGCAACAGTAGTTGTGCCCTATTGCAGAAAAGGAGATGAAATTAGTGAGAGAGGTCATTGCAATACATCACCGCCAGTTACCTTTATCGTTGCAGCTCAACATTATCCTTATTGCAACTAATAAACAGAACTGTTCTAAGCGGATTTCCTTGTCTTACTGCTCCTTCTATCTTCTAAGCTTCTAAGCCTCCTGTGTATTTCATCATTTCTTTCGTTTCCTTCTCCTCTTTTTCCTAAGCTTTCTATAATTCACTTCTCTCAAACCTCAAATCCTCGTTCGTCTTCTACTTCCTTTTCTTATCACATAACTTCTATTTGTTCTTCTTTCTAATCTCTTCCTTCTCAAAAACCCTCTTAATCTCCTTTATACTTTCTGTTCCTTTTATTCTACACCTCCCTCTTCTTTTTCTTGCATCCCTTCTCTTTATTGCGCATCACTTTATTCTCCACCTTATTCGTCAAGTCTACAACTTATTTTTCGTATTATTACATCTCTTCTTCGATTTCAGCTATTTCTTCAACATTTTCTCTTCTTACATTTTCTAATTCTCCTTCAACCAGTTCTGATTCCTTTTTTATGTCTTTTTCTTCTTCTTCTTCTTCTTCTTCTTCTTCTTCTTCTTCTTCTTCTCCTCCTCCACCATATAGCTACTTATCCTTCTTCACATTATTCACCACATCTTCCTTCTCCTTCTTATCTTCTTCTTTACCTTCTCCACCAGTTCTTCTTCATCATCTTATTTGATTTTTCTGCTTATTCATCATCCACTTCAATTATTCTGCTTCTACTTAACCTCTATTTCTCCTCTCTTTTTCTTCTTCTTCACATTCTCCACCTCCTCCATCATTTTATATTCTTCTCCTCTCCCTCCTCCTCCTTCTTCTTCGTTTTCTCCTCCATCTTCTTCTTCCTCTTCACATTCTCCAACTCCTCTTCAAGCACCTTCTCTCCTCCTCCTCCTCCTATTCCTTTTCTCACACCTCCTCTCTTAAATCTGCTCAACCTTGTTCTCTGCCTTCTCATCTACTTCGTCTTGTAGTTTTCTTTCCAGTTTCTAATGCGCCCCCTGCTAGACGATAATCACCTGAATATTAATGGCTGTTTTACATAATTTGCAAGCCAATAATTAACGCATGCCACTGCTATTTCTAATGAGTGGCTCCACTCCTGAATCTATTATTTGTGATAAATGGACTTCAACCGCAAACCGGGTGATGTACTTTATCACTCGGTGTTGAAAATTGACTGTGAATAAAGTGATAAATGTGATGTAATATGATGAATGTTATGTGATGAATACTTACTACTGTGGAGGCGACATAGTGCTACATGCGGTTTTTCTTTCTAGACTTTTGACTCGCTAAATATTCATCGAATTTGAAGATTGGGTTAATTAGTTTTCTCAACATTGACACATTTTTAGTTTGTGTAACTGGTTTCAATCAAAAGAAAACTACTGTTATTTTTGTAGCATCAACTTCCGGAGATGCTTTTCTCGAATTACGCCCAAGCATCAATCTAGACTACAAACCAATTTAAATAAATTAACGACTAAAGCAACGGGTTCGTAATTGCTGATTAGTGATTGGGTTTCTGAAAATGAAGAAAAACAGAGTATCCGAATCCAAGTGCTTGAACCACAGCAATTTCCTATTTTATAAAACAACAAAGAGGGTGATAAAAGCTGTTTTAATACCAATAGTTACCAATCGGCATTATAAGTACTCCACTAATTCACTTCATTCTCTGAAGGCGAATACTTTTTCAATAATAAATGCAAGCCAACGATGTATCCTTACAAAAATCCTGATCGTCCATATTTTAAGTTGATTAAACTCCCTCTGAGAGGGAGGGAAGAATATTATAGAAAACCTCATTAAGACAATATTAAGAATTGAAAACAAATCACAGATTAAGGAATTATTAAAATTAAAATTCACCTTCCCATAAATTAGAAGATTGAAAAACAGATGCAGAGGTTGAAGAAATGTGAAGAAGGTTGAAGAAATGATTCTTTATTAGGCAGAGTGCGGAGTTTTTCTAAGTATAACCACTGAATACAGAAGTACATTAAATTTCATCCTTTCCGTATAACTTCAAACTCAAACATTATGAATCTACATAGAAGAAGTACATATGAGTTGAGTATCCGGTAGCTAGAACAATGGAAGCCTGTCTTCCAGAGCCATATCATATACTCACTCGCTATATAACCTATCCAACTATTTCCAGAAAAGTGACTATACCACACGTACAAGTGAAGCAGCAATGAAATCAAATATTCTTCTCACGGATATCGTCTTTGATCGGTGCAAGTCAGGACGGGACAGGCAGGCAGGCGAGGTGGAACTACAGCTGAATATCTCCCGAAGACATTCTGATCTCAGATCGGCTCTTTGACCTGACCGAGCACATAGATGAATACAATCACAGATGAAGCCTGTTCTCCAGCCACTATCAGCTCTCTATCTCGGATATCCCCGTTATCTAACTACATAATCTGCAAGCTCGCAACCGAATAAGTATTTGTAGATGGTGTAGTTTGAGAAGAAGGTACACAGCTCAGGTAGGATGGTAATGATTGAGAGAAAACGATAACTGAAGAATGTGAATAGAAAATCTTATATGGATTCGGTAGTGGATAGTTGAACGACAATCGTATGATAAAGAAAGAGGTATGAACTGCGAAGTAATGGAGAAGAATGGTTGGTAATAATGTACAGAGAAAAGGATCATTGAAAAACTTTTAGGAAAATTAGATTAAAATGACTCACTTTAAAGAGCTTACAGACGAGGAAAGTAGAGACGGAAAGTTACTGGTGGCCAGTACTGGTAGTCCAGTCAATGAGTTCCAAAAACACCCCGATAGGGGAAAAAATTAGTAAAAGGCTAATTTTTTCCCCATCGACTACTATCATATAGACAAGTGTCCTGGCAGTCCCCCTCTTGCTTCCCCCAGCACCTGTTTCAGTTTGCAGGGTTTTGCATATCGGTAGCTCGGCTTCCAATGGAGATATCGATTCAAACTTTTTCCATTCTTTAGAATATTAATTTTTCTATAATTTGTTTCATTACCATTTCAATCCAACTCTATTAGTTCCGGAGTTATTTGTGAAAGAATGAAGTGAAGTTGATATTTTTTGCTAAACAATTGTATACTTCTGCAAATAAAAGTTTACGTGATTGTTTTACAGGAAAATGTTACATATAAAAAATGTAGAGCATTTCATTATCTTCAATTTGAATAATCACAATCTATATTTAATGCTAATACCAATCTAAATGCTAAAAATGTGAAATGAAAATTTTTTTGTCAATTTTCGACTTACAGAAAGAATTGTTTGTGTCTTGTAAAATGAATATTTAAAAAAAATTTTGATTGGAAATGAAAGAAGAAATCGCGATCTACAATTTGGAACTAATCACGATTCTCTATCATCAAGGACTTCCAAGATATAAATAATTGTGAGGAAAAATTTCCCGTGTCAAACTTCAATGAATAGACTATTTTCATTGAACCATTTGTTTAACATAGCTGCAATGCACTACCGTGATCATGCGTACGAACTTTGATGGACGTTTTTTCACGTTCATGTTAAGTAAAATATAGATTGTGATTATTCAAATTGAAGATAATGAAATGCTCTACATTTTTTATATGTAACATTTTTCTGTAAAACAATCACGTAAACTTTTATTTGCAGAAGTAAACAATTTTTAAGCAAAAAATCTCGACTTTACTTCATTCTTTCACAAATAACTTCGGAACTAGTAGAGTTAGAGAAGAATGGTAAGGAAACAAATTATAGAAAAATTATTTTCTGAAAGAAGAAAAAAAAGTTTGAATCGATATCTCATTGGAGATACTACGATACGAAGCCCTGCACCTGAAACTTTGAGGGGTGCTGGGAGGGTAGAGGTGGGGACTTTTGCCAGGACACTTGTCTATATGATAGTAGTCGATGGGGAAAAAATTAGCTTGTTATGAATTTTTTCCCCTAAAAAACTGGACTAAAAACATTTCCCCTAAAAACATTGACTGGACTATTTAACATAGCCGTCCTGCACTACCGTGATCATGCGTACGAACTTTGATGGACGTTTTCTCACGTTCATGTTAAGTAAAATATAGATTGTGATTATTCAAATTGAAGATAATGAAATGCTCTACATTTTTTATATGTAACATTTTTCTGTAAAACAATCACGTAAACTTTTATTTGCAGAAGTATACAATTTTTTAGCAAAAAATATCAACTTCACTTCATTCTTTCACAAATAACTCCGGAACTAATAGAGTTGGATTGAAATGGTAATGAAACAAATTATAGAAAAATTAATATTCTAAAGAATGGAAAAAAGTTTGAATCGATATCTCCATTGGAAGCCAGAGCTACTTACGATATACAAAGCCCCTGCAAACTGGAAACTTTGAGGGGTGCTGGAGGGAAGCAAGAGGGGTAGGGGTGGGGACTTTTGCCAGGACACTTGTCTATATGATAGTAGTCGATGGGGAAAAAATTAGCCTTTTACTAATTTTTTCCCCTAAAAACCACTCATTGACTGGACTATGGTGAGTTTTTACTGGCCGCCAGTGATTACTTTTCGTCTCTATATTTCCCGTCTATAAGCCGATTTACATCCAATCTTAGAATGCTGATCTTGAACAAAGGGGAAGAATAACATAAATTTGGTTCAGAACCTATTTAATCGAAAATCAGGAAAAGTATTCGTAGATGTTAGAATTTAACATTGATTTGAAAGTCATGTGAAGGGAGACAATGAAGAGGGAAAGTGAGAAAAGTAGTGAAAGAAGAAAAATGGCGATAGAAAGAGAAAAAGATAATAGAATAGAGAGAATAGGAAAACGTTTGACACGTTTTCAGTGAAATTATAATAACATCCAATAATGTTGGGTGTACCAATGGATTTACCCAAATTCATTCAATCGTTCCTTGAATAATAATTAATAGTTGAAAGGATTTTTTTATTTCTGTTCTAATCTTTAATGCTATTAGTTTCTAACTTTTTTCTTCCTTAAAATAACACGTGAAATCTCAGATGAAATTGAAAACCTGGAACAAACGACCCTTGTTCAAGGCATAACTTTATCGAAGTGTAACTTTTATCAGAGTAACCAATACAATTTTTATGGCTTAAAACCCAAGATTCAAGTCACCATCCAAAGAAAAGTTAAGAAAAGCAATAAAAAGAGTGAAAAATTGAAAAATTAATATAACAGTGAACTAAAGTTCCAAATTAGGTTACTCGAGTTGTAAATTAGTTTTTCAAACAAAGAAAATCACATTTCCGATTTCAAAATTGATTCCAAGCGGAATATTTCCTTCCTAGTGTGGCTAGTTCACATTGACCGCACCTATTTTCGATCTGCCTAGTATAAATAACAGTGGTCAGAGCAAGCTTTGCTCCAAAGTTGCATTCCCATCTCTCAATAACGTGTGCTTCCTATATAGAACCTATAAATCTCGCCTCCATCCAAAGATCCATAAACCATTCCCTTTCAATAGATTTTTTCAAGGCGCCACGCCTTCGCCGCTATTGGTTTAAGTTATGTGAGAAGAAAGAGTAGTTTTTCGTAACTCCAACCCAATAAAACAACTGGATACTCAATAGAAAATACATGCAAATTGCTTGTTTTCTAGCTGGACTAGAAGCGGCCTCCAAGTTAAATTGAAAGACTTCTCTCGATTTCCATCGAGCCATTTGACCTTTACTAACCTTTTCAACTCCAGCTACAACTAAAAAGGTTGTTCCTTTTTCGCTGTCATTCACAAATCCTGAGTTGAATCATTCAGATAGTCTTGTCACATTGTTTGGAAGAAATGTGATTCTCCCGAATTATGTAATTCCTAGGAGTTTCTAGCAGCGTACTTGGTATAGAACTAGAACGTAATTCGAACGGTTTTTATGTCAAATAGCAATATTATCATTTTCATAACTGTATTATATAGTTATTATTCTTTCCTATACATTATGAATAGTAATAAGTTATTGAAATTCTCGAATCACGAAAGCAAGACATTTTTTATGCCAAAAACCAATTTTATTCTCAATTTTTTCATTATTACAGAGTATTTAACCGATTTCCTAGATCACAATAGGTTACTGACTTTCACGAATACCGTAAGGATGTTTAAATTTTTATTCTAGGAAAAATTCAATATATACAAGAGCTAAGATTTTTATATGAATAAGAAACGATCCGCCTGTATTTGTTAGCTTTTTTTAGAATTGATTCCCCAGTTCCAGGAAGAAGCTATTAAAATTACAAGTCATTCAACCATAGACAATTCAGTTTTTTAGGGGGCACAAAATAAACTAATTTCACATTTTAAATGCAAAAGCTCCACAGTCAGCAGATCCTCCTGGGAAAACTAATTTGAAAGATGTTACCGATCTTATTTCACATTGCATCCGATCCTACTTCCGGCCTTTGTTTGATAATTATTTTTTTCACTAGGAATTTTTTGAGCAATAAACGGAATCCTATTTAGCACCCAACTATAACAGTAAGCCCGTGTCAATGAACAGTTAATGAGATCCATAATAAGCTTTGGCTTACAGCGAGGAATGCTACCGTTTCTTCAAAGATTTTAATCATCGGCAGAGGAGGCAGTAATGCGAGATAAAAAGATTGTGGTACTGTATTTCTAACAAGCGGAATATTCATAAAAAAAGGATAATAAAAACAACATAATCATCCTCCTATCATAATCATTATACCTTATCAAAAGTCACCCATACCGAAGGCCTTCAGAAGAGTGAAAGAAATTACTAACTCCAAGTAATTAAAATACCTATTCGTAAGTAAATGAGAAGTCATATTGCTTTTCAAATGAATACTCACCAACAGATTAGAGTGTATATTATTCACGACGTTTGCTCACGTTTCAATTACGTTTAAATTCCAGTCAAATAATTGACAATAAAATTCAAAAGATTTCCAATCTCTACGCCTGGATCCATATGAAATATCACAACTGACATCATCAGTGTGATTGGCTGTATTGAATGACACCGTAGAATTTGCATATCTGAAGATAGCAGAGACATTTTACAAAATTAATTTATGGAATTACCTCTATCAATTTAAAATTGTCGGTACCAAAAAGCAAGGAAATAGATAATGTTTGAAATAGTTAATATATAACTTGAAAGTAATTTCCACCGTGAAATTCCTTAAGATTAACAAATTATGTAGATTCCCGAATTCAAAACGAGTTACACAAAATACTCTCAAGGCCACACCATTGGCTGGCAGATTGGAACCGCCTTGATAGGCCGAAACAAGCTCAGCTACGTAGAACGCCTGTGATTGGTTGAGCTCGGAGCAGTGGGCGTTTCTAGTACTACACAGAGGTGAGAGTATACAAAATGGCCGTTCTGATCAAATCTGTCTCATTCTATTTCATATATTTGTATCAATAAACAGTTTGGTTAAGGCAACGTAGAATTTAATTTCATACGTTATTGAGTTTCCGTCATTTTTCAGTACTACAGGAATTCTAAATTTTTATGAAACAGACCTTAGAAGAACAAAAGAAGATAACTATAATATGTTGAATACATATAACTTCCGTATCGGCTTAGCAGGTAAAAGTAAAGACAATTCTACTACTTATACTACTGTACTTTCAATTCTACTACTAGGCTACTACTTTCTTTACTACTCTCCTATTTCCTTACTAGTCTACAACTACTTTAAATTATATGACTATTATTTGAATTGTCTTTGGTATAAAGTACGGAATACAACGTTACGTATTCCGATACGGAAGCTATAGTCTATCTATTCAACTATAACTAGCCCATCTTCCATTCAAGTACTGAAACAGACAGCCACACTTCGCACGACATTTCTAAATAGATTAGTGTGGTGCGTTCAGAAAATATGATCGTAACATTTATAATGGTCTTCATTACTCAACATTTACACTGAACAACTCAACAAGACTGGAGATGGAACTACACGTGCCTTCTTCTATAACTATTCGAAAAGGTACAAGCCCCGAGCCGTGTATTTACATAGACGGAAATCCAGGCGAGCGAACAGGTTTTGAAGAGGTCCTAACATCCCAGACAAGACAGCAGTTTTCAGTTTAGCAGAGGCTTTCAGCTCAGCTTCTACTCAAGTGGTTCAAGTTGCCCATCATATATGACCTCCTATCTTGCCGGTTATTATCTAGGATGGTCTATTTTTGAGCAGGGCATTAGTTATTCAATAGTGCTGGAAGATTAGAGACTAGTCATTTCACAGTATTTGGGAAGGCTATTGGGAATCATCATACTGGAAAATGATGGCCGGGTTCTGAGCTGGGGGTTAGCATAATTTTCTGGCTAGCACTATTGACCAGCAAGAATTTTATCAAGCTAAGCTGTTACTTAGCTTCAACACGAAAAGATCAATTCTTTGCAAAAAAAAAAGCTAAAATACTATGTAAATTTTATTGGAAAAATGAATTTTTTACACAAATTTTGAACATTTATATTTAAATGGCAATAGAATGAATTTGATTTTTTTTTTGGAAATGGTTATGCTTACAAAAGAGGCCGATCCCGTTAATGATGAGCATTGATTACTATACTGAGCTTATGAATAATGAGCATGACATGAAAAAAGAAGCAAAAACACGAGGTAACAAGCATGAAAAGTATGTCTATCAAATGATCTGTGAAAATGTTATGCGGTGAGGCAATTAGGGATGGACACTAACTAGGAAATTGGCTCAAATAGAGGAAGTAACAGATAGAGTGATAAGCTTATTATTGCGGAAATGGTTTTTACTATCGTAATAATTGAAATTCCTCTAATGTGGATCAAAAGCCACAGGACGTTGGAGATCATTCACCTGTTTGAAGAGCAAACATTATAATGAGCAAAGGATTAAAAAGTTGCACAAGAAAAACACTCACATTTTTTCTGTGATCTTTAATTGGTTGGAGAAACCCTTCTTCGGTCAAACGAGATTCTTCCAACAGAATTATTTCCTGTTCGAGTTAAACCTCACAACTGAACGGTTTTCTCATCCCTAGATCAAGAATCGATCAAGTTAATAGGGGTAAGGCAACAACTTTGTAATTTTCTTGAATAAGTGTTGAAACATTGGATTCCAGCGTAATTGAGCCTGTCAACACTGACTCCACAGTCACTCAGGTCTATTTTTTTATACAAATATCTAGTTTCCAACGTCTTAGCCTATGGGAAAATCTATCTTCTTTCACCTGTGAGAAAAGTTTCAGAGTAGCTCAGTCAACTATTGAAATTTGAGGGTTTCTAGCTAGTTGGACACCTTCTGTGATAAAATGTGTAAATAATATTAATTGTAGCTAACTACGCCTAAAGCGATAATGTACAGATTACTAAAATTTCCTACAAATTTATTCTCAATGTAATTATTATTAAATTTCATAGGTAATAAATTATTATGTCACTATTTTAAAAACCATCACTTTGAACATGATTATAACCGATTATTAATTTTATTGATAACATTAACATAACTATCACTTTCAAACTATAAAAATTTACAAAATTTTACTGGGATGAAGAAATGGAGAATAGAAGTGGGTGGAAGGCTATCTACATATATGTATTTATATGTTTTGAATTTATAAAGTTGATAGATAAAATAATTATCGAAATGTGATAAATGATGTATTTAGATTAATTCCCAATTTACGACGGGATTTCTAATGGAGGAGTTTGATATTACAGTATTATTATATTCAATAATATGCGTAATATAATAGTGAAATAATATTATTTCAGCTCCTGTAATTATTGAATAAGAAAGGAGTTATTATTTTTAATTTGATGGGTTCTCAAACAAGCTCTAAAGTTTTGGGTCTCAGAGGTAATAATATTGATTGTGATAAATGATGTTTAGATTAATTCTCAATTTACGAAGGGATCCTTTCAAATGGAGGACTTTGATATTACAGTATTATTAATATTCAATAATATGCTGAATATAATTATTGAAAAGGTCTTTTAAAAAGTTATTCTCCTGTAAGGTTATTGAATAAGAAAGAGTTGTTTAAAAGTGGGTTCTCAAACAAGCTCTTGATTATTGTGTCAGAGGTCACTGTTTAATTGATTATATACAGCTCATTCCTGACAAGTCATTCTCCTCTATAATTTCAATTCACAATCATCCCTTAATTGAAAATTACATGAATTTTCAAACTGATCAATCACATCTTCATCCTTAATTCAATAGATCCGATACAATCAATAATATTCACGATCAATAATAATGACAATCTTCAATGCAATCAACCACCTGCTACCGCCATTGAGAGCTCACACAATTATTGGAAATAGCAGCGGACAAAACGTTGAACAGGTCTTGCTGGCTGTGACCGGCCGCACTATTGTAAGCAACAAAAACTGGACAGGGGAAACTGAGGAATTCCAAATGTTCATCACTTGGCTGGGAAGGCTGCTTCCAGCTTCAAACAAATGGTTTTTAAGATAGACAGGGGGCGTGGGGGAACGAAGGGGTGAGGTCTGAAGGCAGCTACTGTAATTACAGACTCTCCGACAAGAAGTCTCGTGAGCTAGGGACGTGTCTCATAGTATACAGTCGACGTATGTGTCTTGTGATGATGGGTCGTTGACGTTTTCAACGAAACGAAACTGTTGATTGAAAAAACGAAGCAATGAAGATTAACTAGTTGAAAAACTGGTTTACAGAGGGTTCAACTGTACGGTAGTTGCAACAAAACTTCCAGTTCTAGTACTTGAATTTTCCTATACTTCAATCCAGTGGATTAACTGCAGTTTCGGAAACGGAAAGTGTATTAATTTAGTTTCATTAGTGCGAAATGTAGATGAAGAGTCAAGTAGTCAACCATGGGCGGATTTAAGGGGGGACTTTGAGGGGGCTAATCCCCCCAAATTGTTGTAACAAATGTTATAAATGTAGTTATATAATAGTTTGTAGCAAAAATTTATGTCAGAAGCCCTCCCCAGGAAATATCCTCTTTCTCCGCCCATGTAGTCAACTAGTTTGGGGAAAGATGTAGTTGATAACAAAACCGTTGATTAAACTTCGTTGATTCAACGGCTAGACAGCATCAAGCTCATACATACAAGATGGTTAGAAACAGTACAAGATAATAGTCACATATATTATTACATTCAACATCAATTCATGTGCATGTACCTGGTTAGACAACGTCAAGATGACTAGAAACAGTACATGATCACTGAGGCTTCAAAGTTCCTAACACATATTTTCAACACCAGTCACAAGTGAAGACTTCTAAATTACGATTGTCGACACTTGGAACGTATGAGCTAGGTTTTTACATTCCTTCAAGCTCACATGTCAACCAATAACAATAATCATATCATGTTACATACAAAGGCCTAGTCTATCAACGTGAAACGAGAACTGAATCAACCTGTCTGGAAGCTCTTATTATAGGGGAAACTATGAGGAACTCAGAAACTGATGTGGTACGTGACTACAGACATTGTGAATGGAATGTGAGACTACTGGACAAGCTCTACCTGGAAAATGAGTTTTTCTTGATGCTTCCTGATATGATCTGTGTGATGAAAGAAGAGTTTCAGCTATGAGACAAGTTTCGGATTCTTACATAAAGTTATAGCTTTTGTGATGAAAACTTATAAAATCGAACAAATAATTGAATCATCTGCAAAATGTCAATCAGCTTATCCAGCTACTGATGAATGAATGATAGAGCTTGAAATTTTCAGCTCCTTCAGAAATTGGATAAGATCTAGTTCCTTGAATAATATTTCTACTGTGTATAGATGGTGAATATTTCTACTGGGCGTAGTAAATCCATTAATTCCACTCACAAGAGAAACAATTTGAGAAGTATAAAAATTATTGTATTGACATTATGATCAGATTCATTTAATTTGGAGCTTTGCATTAGATAGGGAGATATTATTTCTTGACGTTGCTGATGACCGTAGAGAACGATGGCAGAGAAATAATATCTATCTAATGCCAAGCGCCAAATTAAATGAATCTCATTCTACATAATTACATATTATTGGAGTAGACCTAAACAACATGAATGACTTTTTCATGATACTAGGGAAAAATAAAGTCTCTTCGACCAAAAATTCACGTTTCTGGAAATATCGAAGATTAACAAACAAGCTTGAATTCTTAAAATGTTAATAACAGCCTCTAGATTAGATCTGGGCTTTCAGTGATGGGTATCGAACTACTGATGTAACTACATTACTGAGATAATATAAGGTGAAACTGAATTATACTTCGTGCCAAGAATCGCACTATTATTCATGAATAGTGAATGGATAAAAGACTAGTTTTGAAAACTATTAAAATTCATACTTTTGGACGTAAAATCTACGCAGTAACTAACTATAGAATCTAAACAATTTCTTGATCGAGCGCCAAATGTTCAGACTAAACATTTCATAACTCAAAAGTCACAATAAAAAAATAATAATATTATTCAAGCTATTAGTGACGTCATTGCACGGAGATGTTTACAAATCGGTAATAAAATCGAATGTGTGGAATCATTAACGAAAGTCATTTATACAGTGCGTGGTACCAATAATTGTTATAATTGTCCAATAGTTGGCATTTGGCATACAATAATAATAGTAATTGTCCCGATTTCAAAAGCAATCATCAATGCTCTTGAATTAATTTACGAGTGAACTGGCTCGGCCTGTTATAGCCTACTACTGCGTTTTGCTCAAGTCATCTTCATAATATATCTATATTTATTCAAGTTTGAAAATGGTTAACTACGTTAAAAAAAGAAAAGGAGAACTAGTTGAATCGACCACCAGTTCAAGAATGAGAGGGTGGAGAGCGTAGTGGGAAAAGAAAAAAGCTGAAGGTCAAAATAATTAGGGCCTTCGTTTTCTTTCATAGTTGGTCTAAATTTTATTTTTACTCCGGTCACCAAGCGTCAGCTGGTTTCAATCGACGGCCCTGAATGTTATTGAGCAATGCATGCAAGAAAATTAAAAAAGAACACACTAGCGTTTCATTAATTAATTATTGGACGAGCAAGCCCAGAAACGTACATCCTCCAGTTCTAGTTCAGCATGAAGTTTTAGTTAATTTTGAGCATTAAAAATTGTAGCTTCAATTTCATTTTACATCATTCTGCATCGTGATGAACAGCATCATTCATTGAAAAATTCTCAATACAAGAAGTTTATAAAATTATTGAAAGCTTCTCCAACAGCATTTTTCATTTTCAAAATTACAAGATAAATTTTAGGCCATTGGGAGTTAAAACGAGAAAGCAGTAGAGAGAAACCTAATTGAATTTTGTAAACTACTAATATTTTACTAATTCTACATACCTTTCAAATTCGTTCTAGAGGATTGTTAGAAAATATAATTAATTTGAAAAATACCTGTTTCTGGTGAAATATAATCGTTTACTCACCTGAAAAAAAAAAACAGAAAAATTAATTCAATTAGATAATGAATTATTAAAAAGCAATTGAAAAATTCTAGATAAATTTAGCTGACAAAATAAGTTATGAATATTTTGGAAATGTGATTCAACATTTACATGACCATCATCAATAAATTCATCTCGAAGACTCAAAGCATTAGGCCTTGAATATTAGCAAATGATCAATTTTTAATAATAAAATATTATACAAGCGTATAATATGGGACCTACTAGTAGCAAGACATCAAATTATTCACTCCTAATAAGCTATTTTCACTAATCTGAATGAGAGCGTAGCGCAAATTCGTATGAGGAAACGGATGTCGAGATGTACATTACACATCTGGGCGAATCAAGCTGCGTTGATCAACTGAGTACCAAAAAATATGCATGAGTTATTCAGTATTCTAGCGATACCATAAGGCATAAGTTATATAATGAGTATACTGTAATCTTCTCTATACCACAAGTTATTTACCCTAGATACACGCTTGATGGTATATTGGCATAATTCCCATAACACACCGTGTTCAGTATAACATAACTTCCTAGCCTAATCTGAATATTTTAGCGTCACAATTCTACCTTGGCAGAGGGTTAGCTACCAACGGTAAACTATACATAAATATATAAGCTTGAACTCAAACATGTATGTAGTTTTAACTAATAACGTAGCCAAGAACTCATTAGGCTCATAATGATCCGACTCCCAGAATCGAAGACTCCAAGTCATAGCATATAATAATGGCAAGCAAGCATAATTTAACGGTGTCTTGCAAGCACTAGCCTACCTGTGGTGAGCATACATCATAAATGCTAATTAATAATGGTTCGTATGAAGAATAGACAGTAATCAATGTGTCTCCAACCAATAAAATCAGCTAATAGCTGCTCAAAACTTATGGGAAGCTATTGATGGTCATGGTCATAATCAATGTCTAAAAGCCCATTGCATATGATTCTCGTGGAGTGTTTAGTAGTACAGTAATTGGTTTTCTGAAAATAAATAACACAGGATAGAAAAATAACACGCACATTCCTGTGTTATTTTGTGCTGGAATACTTTCAAGAGTGATGCATGGGTTTCAAGGAATGCATATAAAATTTATTTATTTGTAATTTTATCTAAATTAAATAGGATTTGTTAAATTTGGATTATTTCCTTGTTATCATGACGCTTTTAGAAAGTTGATGAAAAAGAGTGAGATGAAGATGAATCTATATATTTTCTGTGAGAGCCAAAGCCGGAAAATTAAGCAAAGATATGAAAAGTAAATTACAAAAATAAAGAATGAACCAAGGTAAACAGAATACAAGGAATTATTTTATAAATAGAAAAATTAATACAAGGAATAATAGTCAACATGGATAAATGGGAATAAACTGTTGAAAAATTGTACCGGATTTTGAAATGAAAATGAGAAAGCAATTCAAGAGAGCATAACTATATGAAAATGCGTTTAAAAAAAAGTTTGAGTGATGACCGTTGAAATTTTGACCATATTATTATTAAGCTTATGGCTTTTTTTGGCGAAGAGACCCTTTCCGGTCTCAAAATTGTTGAGATTGAAAAAATGTCGCCAATGAATCACATTGATTCATATGAATCATTGAATCACATTGATAGAATTACCTCGATTGAAACTAACCGTTTAGAAAAGAATACCTAAATACAGTAGAAGAGACTATTGAGGTAACTATTGAAGCGAACATGGAAATGTGGTTGAAAGCAATTCTGGGGGAGATCCTGTTGTTTAAATCAATACTGTGAGAAATTGAGTAATGAAAGAATTAGATACATGAAAGGAAAACCGAATAATTGAGCAAAACGAGTATGCTAGTAGAAAATAAATTTTTGAGAAACAATACTTGATAATAGAGAATTCTATTCAAAATTAATGAAATTCAATCAATATTTTTCTAACAATCAGATTTCATCTACTTTTTCAACAAATCATAACAGAATAGATACACTACATCAACAAAAATCCACAACACCGGTCGAGCATTCACACTGATCCGTTTGTGTAGCCGACCCTCGCCGACCTGGATAGCATACCGTTCGTGTAGCCAAGCCCTCGTTTGGCGGCCCCCCAGGGTGTCCCTGAATGCATCACAACAAATTTTATTTGAATAACAAGCTTGTAGTTGAATTTCAAGTAACACTACTAGGCTTCCGGCAATAACAACGCGTCAAGGTCGTTGACCTCTCGTGATTTTCTCCAGTTGAGTGATGACTTGGTGAAAAACGAAGTCATGCCGGTGTATATAGGTGTAGTTTACACTACAGATGTCTATAGATATACGGTAACTTACGCTGAGATACAGTTGACAGCTGAATTTTCTTCACTGACTTTCTTGTCTTGTCCGAGCGATAATCATTCTTCGTCCTAGAGACTGACTTGTTTGAAGTTTCTCCGTTTTTCTACTATCATTCTTTTTATTTATCATCTTCTCTACGGCTGTCTTTCTTCTCATTTATCTTCTTCTCTTGTCTTAACTCTACTCAGAATCTTTTTTCTCATTTCATAAAATTCCTTTACTTCCTCTTTCTTCTTCTTCTTCCCCTTATCCTTCTATTTTACCGTATTTTTGTTCTTCGTCATCTAATAAGTTTCTTCCTTTGCCTCTTTTTTTAGCATCGCTACTCTTTCCTTGATTCCTCTTACTTATTCCCTTCTTCTTATTCTCCTCTTAAAACACTACCCTTCATTTTATCCCTCTTCTTCTTCCTCCCTTTTCTTTCTCTCGTTCTCTGATTCCCTCCATCTCATCCTTCTATAAAAATGTCATCCTCCTTTCCTCCTTTCTTACTCTTTCCATCTACTGCATTCACTTTTCCATAGTTCTTTCTCTTCTTATTCGCAATTCAAAATTCACAAATTCTTACTCAATTTTTTCCCTACTTTTTCTTTTTTTCCATCACCATCATCATCATCTTCAAGTTCTCTTTTCTTTCCTTCATATACTCCTACTTTCCCTGAAACTTCTCTTCTATCTTTTTCCTTTTTTTCTTCCTCTTTTTCTCCATCATCATCATTATCATCATCAGTCATTTCATAGTTGTAGCAAGCGGAATTCGTTCAATTGGAGCCAAGGTCTGCTATTCACTGTTCAATCCATTTTCTGCAGATTATCGTGCTTCACGCGACTTTACCAGCTATAGCCTGCAGGCAATATAGCTATAGTCTCTTAATCCACCACCTATAAAAACCATCACTAAATAGATATAATAGCGACGAGTGGTCGTTGACTCTAGATCTGGCCATAAGCACTCCAGAGCCGAGTTTTAAATTTATTTTCTTGTTTTGTCTTGTCTATTATTTGCTGACGCACCAAATCGTCGCGACAACTAGCGACTTGTGTCACTGGCTGTGTCACCGCAACAAAGCTGTATACTTTTCTCCACCAAATAGAACTCACTTAGCCGCCTGTGACTCTGTCGCAGCGACATTGTCGCAAATGTGCATCGAGCCTCACTTCGGACTTGAACTTGTCTGGCGACACGAAAGTTTGTTGCCTGAGTGAATTCAATATGAAATGCAACTCAACATCGCGTGACTTATGTTTCGTTCCTTGTTGTTATATTTCTTCTCAAGTTTCGTTCATTTGCTCATGGATAGAACCTGATCTGGCATCAGAATCACGTGCCACAGTATTAATTAAATGCTTGGGATTTGTTTCCAATGCTGAAAGTTGAAATTAAATTTATGTTTGCACATCCACACAATGTTTTATAGGTGTCAAGCTTTCAGACCATTGTTGCATTTTCTAGACAAGTATATTATCTAGTTTACCAAATTTATATCAACTCTATTTGCTGAAAACTGTAATTACATAAAAAAATTGTATCCAGAAGAAATAAATTTGAATTTGGAATATGTTCATGAGATGAAGAAGCAACCTTTTGATAGGAAGATAGGAATTTAAAAGGGTTACGCTACCAAAGTATGCAGGCCACTTGCACGGTTGCACCATAATTGAATTTATCTACGACTTGTTATAACGAAATCATTACAGCTACATATTTAAATCGAAACGATTGCCTTTTCGAAATCGAATTTGAAACTTCTATTGTAATGTCGACTTTATGAAACGGTTTGTACATTACAAAACGTTTCTAGTTCAATGGAATCGTTTTAAAACACTGGAATGGAACAAAAACGAATCGCATTGAGATGAGATCAACATTGATATGAGACATGGTCGTTTGAATCAAGGTTAGTTTAGATTGGTAATGTTGATATTATTGTTTTTGTTGGTCGTAGATAAAATGGTGTATGGAATGGTTGTACTTTAGTCTTTAAACGACTTGTGAGACATCTTAAACTACTCGTGGTACCGCTCGAATTTTAACCTCGGTATCTCACTCATGGTTTAAAAGCTCTCATAATACAACCATTGCATGAACTAGTATTTGGCACCAGTATGTAGGCCTTAATTGAATTTTACCGCTGTAAAATGACCTAGATCAAACCTGGCTTTAAATTTTGGCATTAGTTTGATAAAAAACTAATGATTGATATTCGATGAAATTGTTGATAAATTGAATATTTACCATTGGACTTCACAAGTGCACAATGGACACAACAATGGTTCATGTACAAACTATTAATATGATTATATATGACTATACAGATTACAGTAGCGAGTAGGTAGTACTGTACTGTACAATAATTTAATACGTTTAGTAATACAAATAATGATATTGATAAGCTGATAGAACAATAAATCCACTCACGCATGTAACTCTTTTAGACTTCAAGGCCTCAACTCACACCTTCTGGTGTTCTGGTCTAATAATGAATTTTACCCATTTGGTAAGTGGGTATAGATATCTGGCATTCTTGTCGAGTCAATGACTTGAATTATTGCTTGATACAGATGTAGTTTCACTTTACAGTTTTACTACCACAGTTGATGAGTTGATAATATTATTGATATAGAATTTGAAAACAGTAATCCATCCGATCTTTCAAATTTATTCACGTAATTACTGCTGGATCATTTTCATAAGGCACCTGGATTGAGAATTAATTATGGTCATTACAATTTTTTAAATGTTCAAAGAGTATAAGGATTCATTAACTGTACATAAAAATGACTACATTAAAGTTGACGAATTCTAATACAATTGGGAAAATGTAAATAGCTGTAATGCGGCAATTTATTTATTTGCTTATGGATTTCTTGGCGGAGAGACCCTCTCGGGTATTAAGCTGTATTGAGGCAATTCATTATCAAAACTCTATTATCATTCCAGGTGCCTTGGCAAAACGAACCAGCCATACATTTTTGTGTTCTTTCAATTGTATTTTTTTCGTAATTTTTCAATAATTTTATCACATCTCTTCCTGTTTCCAGCTGCGGTGAGCTATATTCGACCATAAAAACTGCTTGAAAACTCATTAGCAATCTGTAATAACTAACAATTTTTTAAACACAACAGTGCTTCAATAATGAACTTTCGTGAATGGCTTGCAAGAAGTGTCCAACATACGAGATGAAGGCAACTGCTTTGAACCGACATTTGATACCCAATAAACACTGAGCTAAAAATATAGAATTTAAAGGGGGAAGCTTTCAACAAAGCACTGCAAGTGAATTATGATGGCGGTATAAGAAACATAAGTTGCATATGCGGGATGCAAAAAAATTAGAGGGGAAAAGTGGAGTGATACTAAAACTATAGAAATAGGCAAGCTCTGCATGAATAAATATAAATATACTGTACTCTGTATATACAGTGCTTCCTCATAAACTTTCCAGATTTTTCAAAGTTATTCTCCAAAGTTCAAAGTTCACAACGAGAATCCTTGGTTACAATCTTTCGAAACCGGTGGATGACTCATAGACATGCTGAATAGGAACACTGTCATTTTCTGTCCCACATTATTATGTTAATAAAACAGCACGTGCATAAAATCTGAATTCGAATTCTGTTTGCCTATACATCCCGAAACTTGTCAACTTTATCGCCTATTTCCATAACAGTACTTCGTGGGATAAACACTAGAATAGTGAGCGGAGCTCCCAGACCTAAGATCTACTACGAACAACACTATTATAATTCATGGACCCCTCTAATAGTCACACACCTACTATAGTAAATAGTATCCATATGAATGGAATTCTCCGCCATTTAATCATTGAGCCTAACCTGAAACTGTCCGAACACAATGGAGATATAAATTTTTTGACTATAATTATGATCCAACTCGTTTCTGGAATATATTTCTTTTTCGGCTCAGTTCAACCGACACTATCACCATGATATTACTCCACTATCCATTGTATTTAAAACGGTGCTTTGCACATGGAGGTATATATAGTGATTAATTAAATGTTGTACTAGGCTGAATAAGGACTGTTCCACATTCACTAAACTTGTAGTAGGAGACAAGAGTTATCTGCTAAAATAAAGTAGACCTATAACAGAAGTAGATCTTTAGGTGCAACCTAACAAAGGTGATCCCTATTTTAACTAGAACAGAATAATTAAATTTCATGTACACTAGTAGCATACTAAATTACTTGATGTAAGCGGACTTGTTGAAAATATGTTGAGAAATGTAAAAATATGCTTTTTATTTTTATTGTTTAACAGATCACTTGCATTACCTTTTGTACTGTATTTTTATGTGTTTGTAATTTCATGAAATAAAGCAATTTTAATTCAATTCAATTGTTCTATCCCTCAAACTTATATGAGTAAGTAGTAGGCTATACTACCTGCAGTAAAGTAGTTAATTCCTGTACCTGTAGTAAGGTAATTCCTATTTGGAGATAGGTGAACCACATAATTATATTTTTAGTTGGATTGCTCTAAGCTTTACATAAGAATAAAACAATAGGCTATAATAACATTGGTCGTATTACACTAAAATCTTTGTATTTATTGTCACCAGAATATAATTCTCTAGTTAAAAACATGGATGGAACTGGTAATTTACATAGAAAATATGAAAACTGAGACAATGACATTAATTTATAAAAACCAGCATCCCCCTATATAAACCTTTCAAGGGTGATTCTATTATCAGTAAATGGCCATATCTTGAAAACTGAGGTGTCTCATTGAAAAATAATGCACATTATCAAACTATAACTGTGAACAGTTTCATGTAGGATTGTAGGTAGTGAATTAAAACCATCACCAACAAAGGTTTAGCCATTTTATCAAGATGATTTTATAGTACTGTTGTGCTTTATTTGATGGCAATAAACTCAATTAAAAATGCAGAATAAATTTATTTATCAAGATATTTAATATTAAAAACTAGCACATAATAATTATTATGATAAGAACCAGGACCACCGTGGAATGCTCATTGTATAATACCTGAGTTTATCTAAATTTATTGGAGGGGGAGGGAAAATATTTAGGCCTATTTATATGTAGACTCATTTGGGGTGGGGGGAAGGTACTGAGGAGAGGAGAGAATATCCCCTTCATCCTTCACCCCATAGAACTATACCAAATTATAGTAAACTATCCTGGATATATTATTGTGGTTCACCTCTGATGAGGATGGGTTAAAAAAATCGATAAAAAAATAAAACATGAAATTAGTGAGCACCTGTATAGACGAGCAAGACCTATGTCGACTGCGGCGTGTGGCCACCTCCCACCAGGGTATGTCGGGCCTGAGGCGCAAATTGACGCCGCCCTGGTCCCCATCCTCGGACACAGGCTCGAGGGGACGCGGCCGCGCCGGGGGGTTCCAGCCGCGACGCACCGTCGCGAATCCTTCGTGCACTGCCATCATCCGCCCGCCCTAACCGCCACCGCACTAACTAGCCAGGGGGCTGCCTAGGCCCAAATCACTTGCACCGCGAAAATCATATCAAATTCGTCACTATTTGCGATCTATTCGATAATGTTTCCAAAGTCATAAAATCACTAGGTTCCCAAGTTGCAAAATATTGAAATGACGTGTAGGTTATTGACAACACTTGCGTTGGTAATAAGTCACTGGTATTAAATATTAGACAGATTATAATTCAATTGTTTATATGCTTCCAGCTTTCCAAATCAGCAATACAGTATTTGTGTTGACAATGGAATGTCATTCGGTTATCACTGAGAAATTAGCACAGATTATTTACAATATTGATGTGAATCTAAAATAAGAAATGGTTTGATAGAGACGGAGGTTCAGAATTATTGTGTATAATAATTTCTAGTTTGTTCATGAATTATAACACTATTAAAATATGAGGGTTGAACAGATAGGAGTGAACAAAATGAAAGTTAGCTAGAAATGAAATGACTGTGAGAATAATGTACTGACAAATTTTCATTACGTGTGAGGGGCTCAATGTTTTTATAAAAGCCATGTTAAAAGGATGACAAAAAAGTTAAATGGATTGGACACACTGCCGAAAGTGTGTTTGTGAAAGAGAAATGGCGAAATGAAGACATATGTGACAAAATTCTTGAAACTTGACCAAAACTGAAACTGGTTTGTGACGTTTTTTAGGTCGAAAATTAGACGTAGTTTACTGTCACAATGGAGAGTGACAGTTTTAATGTTTTCAAAATAATATTATTTCAATCTCAGATATTTGATTCAGCAATTACATTATAATAATAAACACAAGATTAAGTAATTTGTTTTATAATTTATAAAAAAATTATTATATGAAAATTATGTGAAAAAATCAATTCACTCTAGTATGGTACTGTATAGTAAATAATTCAAATTAAGTTTACTGTAGGCTAGTGAAAGCCTGCTGTGTTCAAATTTGATTTGTTTATTTGCTAGATTGGAGGATTAAATTCCAGCAATAGAATACAAGCATTCTTATTCTTGTATTTTTTCAACATAAGTAAATTTTTCTTGAAACTGGTATCTTGAAAATTGATTATATTGTACTAATATTACTGAGTTTCAGAAGTAAACAAGTGATAATATCATCTTAAAATAGTCGAATCAATCTCTAAAGCATTTTAGAATTCTTTAGAATTTCAGAACTCTAAAGAATCAATCTTTTTCTTGAAAAAGAGAAAAGCTTGCATGACGTCCAATTAAAAAAATACTGTTTTGAAATACTTTTTTCATACAAATTCGTGCCCTCAAAAGTTTTTCAATTATTCATCTAATTATTAAGTACGAAATCAAATTCAGTCAATAAAAAGTTGAAGAAGATAGAGACGTCAAAACCAAATCAAAATTTCTCAATTTCAAATCACCCTACTTGAAAAATTAATGAATGGTACAAAACAAATAGTTTGAAATTATTGAAGCGTAAATCACATTAATTTCCCAACAGTCACAGTTCACTTTATTTTCCAGTTCACTAAAAATACTAGGGCGATAAAGAGCTTATCAGCCGTACTCGTGCTATCAACACTGGCGCACTGTTTACCACATGACAAGGCCACGCTTTGCTGGACGCTGGAGAAACTGACATGCTGGATATAAACACTGATTCATCAGAGTCGTTGATCTCAACAGAGACCACTAGATACAGGATTGCTCTTGATACGTTGTACAGTTGCGTAGCTTGACATTGATACCAAAGATTATCCCGAATAGAAATGGAAATTCTTTTTCAATTCATCATTTTGCCAAGTCTCACACGATGTATATTATTCAAAAATCTAATTGAGAGAAGAATTGAAGCAATTTCGAGTTAATGGACAAGTGAATATGGTTTTGAAATCAGTAACTTTAGCTCTGCTTTTGCAGAAAAATCAACTTATGAAATACTGTAGTTTTAATACGCATTATAAAGTATTTTTCTGTAGCTTACTGCTCTACGCCATACCAGTATAAGATGTCACTGGAATTGTTCACATCAATTTTTATAACTGGTTTTTCCTAATTCGCGAGACTTCTTAGAATAATAATCACTCTTCCAAAAAGCGTACAGGATAAAATTCATCACAGAATAAAAATAGTCTTATAAAATCCCCAATAAAAATTTATTGTTTCAACGAGTATAATAGTTGATGGGTTGATACAGATGAGGAGAAATAAACGATTCATCAATGATTAGTTGAAAAGTAAATCATGATCTCCAATATGGGTGGATTTAAGAGGGGGCTAAGCCCCCCAAATTATTGTACGGTACCTATTGTAAGAAATGTTATGAAATGTAATTATATAATAGTTTGTAGCAAAAAACTTTTGTCAGAAACCATCCAGGAAATATCATCCAACTCCGCCCATGATCTCCAATCACAATACAAGAATTATTGAAAGGTCAAATAAAGTTAAGTTACACTTGAAAAGTCAAGAAGCACATAAAAAAGAAAAAAGTTCGGTTCAAAGGTTCAAGTGTTTTGAATTCACACACAACTCAATAAAAAAACTCATGAAATAAGTTTTTATCATCAATAATGTATCAAGCTGTATTATCTACAGCTTAGATGGCTGTATTCAGATGACAAAATCTTACATTATAGTATAATATTACATTACATAATATATTATTATCTAAGGAGGACTAATCGATGATGATCGAGGAAACTCAATGAAGCATGGCTTAACTTTAGACATAGTATCTTCGGCACACAGTAAGTTCGGCCATGAATGAAGTGCATTAGAAATGCATTATTCTCTACGATTATTTTTATTCAACAAGATTCCAATTTATCAATACTGATAATTTTTTGTATTATGCATCTGCTGTGAGGCAATAATTAATAAGACAAGAAAGCATAGAATATTAGTTATTTTTCCTAAATCGTAAGTATTTCAGACATCAGATGGGTTTTTTCATTTGAGATGAAAAATGTTCTACATTGGCAAAAAGAAGTGTAAATTAAAAATTAAAAAAAAAAAAAATGGTGCCGTCTATATTCCAACTCACTTTTCCCTTACCTCTTATGAATTGTTGATACAAAAAATATTATATAATCTTAATGAAAAATGCTATTTAATCTGTTTAGTAGTCCAGGCCCGGGTGGTAAAAATGTTCTGTTATCATTATCAATGACAATGATGCTAGTTTTACAGATAGGAAGCCGCACCAAAAGCAACGGTTAGTTTACACGTTGCGTTTTTTGATACAAAAATTCAGGATGCCTTCCTAGACGGCTGTCACGATCTAGTGGGCAGACTTCAAACTAAATTCTCCGAACCGCATTCGTCATCTGGGCATTCCATTATCGACTTCCTCGTTCCTTTTTCCGTTCCTCTTTTCCTCCTTCTAAATGCATAAATTCAGTCGACAGATGTTTTTCGATTTCATTTCAGGTTCAGCTCTTCAGATGTGTTGTGAAGATAACTTCAATTTTAGGGTTATATTTGTCATCCAAAATATTTATTCGAATTACTGAAGAAATAAGTGATCTAAGTTGCTTGAATTCGTATAGTGAGCGAAAAATTTGGTTATGTGATAGACTTTCATGACTGATATCAAGTTATATCATTCACAGCAATGACCATGAGGACATAATTCAACTTGTTTTCATCTTTCTTCACCGGTACAAACTTTGAATTTACATATTAATAAGCTGGAATGAACTCTGACAAGTAAGTTAAATAGTTTTGGGAGAACGTCTAGGTTAGCTGTTTCTTCTAGTGAATGAATTTGTTCAGAACTCAATGTAGACGTTTTATAAAACATTCCAATTACACATATACCAGTAGCGGTTATCGTTTTTCCAGTGATACAGAAACTTTGAGAAGAGATTATAGTAAACACGAAATAGTTAGAAGATTTGCTTCTTTCAACAAAGTTATTAACCTAAACGAAGCTGATACATCCAGAACAATGGATAAAAACGTCGATGTTGAAATGAAACCGGATAATCCAAATTTAACCTATCTTCCCTCTCCTGTAAAGTCAACTAACGATAAAAAGGAGTACTCTGTGATAAAGCTTAAGAATGGATTAACTGCGCTCCTAATTTCTGATGTAACGAATATTTTGAAGAATCTCGGCTCCGGCGATGACGATGATGCAGCCATGTCTTGTAACGACGAGAGTGAGAATTCAATTTCCGATGATGAGGGAGGTTCAGCGGGCACTGATTCGGATGAAGCAGTAGAAGATCCATTTGGTAATAAGCAAGCTGAAGAAAAACAAGCTGCATGCGCTCTTTGTGTAGGAGTAGGTAGTTTTAGCGATCCAGAAACCGTACCAGGATTAGCCCATTTCCTCGAGCACATGATATTTATGGGAAGTGAAAAGTATCCAACTGAAAATGATTTTGATACGTTCATCAGTAAACGAGGAGGATCCGACAACGCTTCTACTGAATGTGAGTAACCTTCTATTTTGACTGTCACGAAATGCATTTACGCACAGCCATGGATAAGTTTGCCAATTTCTTCATTTCCCCTCTACTCTTGAAAGATGCTATGACAAGAGAGCGCGAAGCTGTTGACTCTGAATTTCAAATGGCTTTACCGTCAGACAGTAGTCGTATGGAACAACTTTTTTGTAGTACTGCAATAGAAAGTAATCCTGCCCGTAAATTTACATGGGGAAATTTAGTGACATTGAGAGATAATATATCAGATGAAGATTTATACAATGCACTTCAGGAATTTCGGAAACGACATTATTCAGCTCATAGAATGACTCTGGCGATTCAAGGTCGTCTCCCTCTTAAAGTAATGGAAAATTGGGTTGTGGAATGTTTTTCTGATGTGCCTTGCAACAATCTACCACCTGATGTGTTCCCCTATGTTAATCCCCCATTCAAACATGAAGAATTCAGTAATTATTTCACTGTTAAACCAATCAAGGATGTCAACAAAATTGATATTTTCTGGGCATTTCCTCCTGTACTTCACCTCTATCGATCCAAACCAATGGAGTACGTCTCATACTTGTTAGGATATGAAGGAAAGGGCTCTCTGATTTCCTATTTGCGGAAAAAGCTATGGGCGTTGAATATTGAAGCAGGGAATGGAGGTACTGGCTTAGAAAATAATACAATGTACTCATCTTTCTCATTATCAGTAAGATTGACTGAAGAAGGATTGAATAATATTGATGAAGTAGTGAAAATGATATTCACCTATCTGAATTTATTGAAGTCAACTGGTCCACTAGAACGCATCTTCACAGAGCTTCAATCAATAGAAGAAACTAAATTTAGATTTCAAGAAGAGATAAGCACTTCAGATTATGTCGAAAGTCTCTGTGAACAAATGCAATTCCATAAACCAGAGGAGTACATCACTGGTGATGATTTATATTTTGAGTACAAACCAGAAGACATAAACATGATCTTGAGTAATATGAATCCAGACAATGCCATGATTGTACTTTCGTCTAAAATTGCTGCCAAAAATCTCAAACTAGACAGAGTCGAACCGTGGTTCAAAACCAAGTACAACATGCAAAAAATTCCTGATTCATGGCTTAATGATTGGCAAGTGTTGAATCCCAATGATTATTTTTCAATTCCAGAATCAAACATATTTGTTACCGACAATTTCGACTTGCTTCCCATATCAGAAAATCTGCCTGAGTATCCTGAAATAATCAAGAAGGACGAATACTTTGAACTATGGTACAAACAGGACAAGACCTTCCGTATCCCAACAGGAATTATCAATTTACTCTTTGTTTCACCTTTGGCTTCTCAATCTGTGAAAAATGTAGTCATGTTGGAGCTTTTTGTTTCAATTTTGAAACAACTTGTTATTGAGGAAACCTATCCTGCACTTGTTGCAAATCTTAACTGTGCAATGAAATCACACAACAAAGGCTTCATTCTAAAAGTGAAAGGTTACAATCAGAAGTTGGATATTTTGTTGGAACAATTGGTGAAGTGTATTGTTTCATTCAACAAAGACACAACAGTTGAATTGTTTGATACAATCAAACAAGAAATGAGAAAAGCTTATTCAAATAGTTGTCTTAAAACTGAAACACTGGGGACAGAATTGAGATTGAAACTTTTGATGAATCCTTACTGGACTTCAAGCGAGAAACATTCAGCACTTTCAAGCATAACTCTAGAAGACCTCAAAGAATTTGTTTCCGATTTTTTTAAAGAACTCTACGTGTATTCACTGGTACAAGGAAATATATCTAAAGATAAAGCTATTGAAATTGTTGAGAATACTAAGAATATTTTGGGATATACTCCCGCACTCCAAGGTTCCCTACCAGAAATCCGGGTTTGTCAGGTTCCTACTGGCGAAAAAATCTGTTGCTGTGAAGCGTTCAATAAGAAAGACAACAATTCAGAAGTCATCAATTACTACCAGATTGGGATGATAGGTTTGGAAGAACAGTGCAAACTTCAATTGCTCATGATGCTGATGGAGGAACCACTCTTTGATACACTCAGAACTAAAGAACAGCTAGGATACACTGTACACTGTTCACACAAAGATACATCAGGTATTCATGGCTTCACCGTGAGTGTAAGCTTTCAAATCCACAAACATAGTGTCCAACATGTTGAAAGTCGCATTTCCAGCTTTCTGGCCTCATTCATGGAGATTTTGAAAGAAATGCCGGAGGAAGAATTTTTGGACACCAGGAATTCACTTGTGAGATTGAAGCAAAACGTGGACATCAATCTAGGCGAGGAAGTCAAGAGAAACTGGGATGAAATTAAAGAGAAGTGGAACATGTTCGATAGAGCCAAACGCGAAATAAAGCACATCGAGTCGCTCACATTGAAAGACATCCAAACCTTCCTGGAGAAATGCATACAAGATGGAGCTGAGTCACAAAATATGCGTAAGTTATCAATCCAAGTTGAAGCTCTGGCCAATCAACCTCAATCTGATGACGATCAACTAGACGAGCAAGGAGATGAACCAAACAAGGGCGACGGGAATGAAGACCTCGACCAACCTACAGTTTTGGATCTTATACTGAAGAATTGCAGTCAAGACAAAGATATATACATCACCGACATGGAGAAAATAAAAAACAACATGTATTTGTATCCAGTTTGCCATCCATTGAAAGACTGTTGATGTTCAATAAATAATTAATCATTACTCACTAAAACTGATTTTTTTATTCAAATCATGTTGATTTTACTTGACTTGAACAAGAGTTCAAATACTTCAATTTAGTTCTCAAGCACTTTACTTTCCATTTCATTATAATATTCATGTTGTGATTTTGATTATTTAAACAGTGTGATAATGCAAGTCACTTTTCAAATTCAAACTCTCTTGATAATCCCAACAAAAATGTTTGTTCAATAACGAAATTACAATTATTTTATACTTTATTAATCATCATATAGCCTAATTATTTTAAAAGGGGTTGAACAAAGAATTTAATCAATAGTTTTTGATGAAATAATAGGAAGCTGATGGTCTAAAAGAAATAATTTGAAAGAAACTTGAAAAGTTGCCAAAATAATTTGTCAGCAAATTTGAAAAAATGCCGATTTCAAAGTTTCGATGAATGGAATCAAATGAAGTTAATTCCACTGCTTTCAATTCAAGCCAACCACAGGTTGAAACACAAGTTGTCATCAGTGAAAATCTTTTCCAGTTGCACGAAAATCAAATTAAATTTAAACTTTGTAAAAAAGTTGTCATCCAATGCACCGAGAACCAATGAACGAATCTAAAGTTATTTTACGGAGTTTAAATTAAATTAGATTTTCGTGCAACTGGCCGATAGTTCAATTCTGCGATATTGAATTAATTATTTCCAGATCATAGCTAGATCAAATTCAAATGGAGAGACATAATACAGGTACCGTAGATGATTTAAAGGAATGAGAAATGAACAATTCTAGGCAAATTGTAATTAGGGTGAGGTATGATTCATTTCTATCGCATAATTCAATGAATTTGACCTCTCCCTAGTTTCAAATTGGGAAGAATTAAATATTTCCGTGGTAACAGAAAAGTACGTAACAGCGCCGAAGACTTCACAACTAGCGATATATACCAGTCTATTTAATAGGTCATTTTATATATCAGATCTATTTAATAGACCTGATAGCTGTCAAAACAATCAATTCATTTAATCGTTTTTAATAAGATCTGACTCGAATTACAGGAATTTATAATCGCACGATTGTTCAAATGGCAATCAACATTCCATGATTTCAATAGCAACTGAGTATCATAATTTGATTGTCATTTCTATCACTGTACGAATGAATTGAAATATAGTAAAAGGTTTCAATTTGGCGGATGGCAAATGACTAATTTAACGATTCCATGGTAACGGGTGATGTTCTGTAGGATTTATATTTTATATAAAATAAGTAATAAATAAATAAACAGTATACATATACAGTATATGTTTAAAAAATCAACAAAATCACCCGTTGTCATGAAAACGTTAAATAACAGTTATTCGCCATCCGCAAAATTGAAAAATTCTACACTAGGTACTAGGGTTGATCAACTATGGTATGAACTATTAATAAACTCCAATTTTCAAAATGATGAATCAAGATTCCAAGTTCAGTTTGAGAAAAATTCAAATATATTTCGAAAGGAAAAATGTAAACCAACTGCAAATGTATGGATAATAATTTTGGTTGATAAAGTACCGGTATCAGTTTCTTAATAGAATAAGGAATTTGGTTAGAACAATGAGTTTCTATCGAAAATAGAATGAGGAATATTGAAAAGGAAAACAGTAACAAAATGATACCACAACGATTAGATAGCACACACAAACAATGGACACTCAAGTATAAAAATAAAATTCAAATTTCCTTATCAAGTTATAATTCGTATCATCCTTCTTACCAATTCCTCAATAAAGCTTAAGACAGGACAAAAAACAACTAAGATAACCGGTTGGGTTAACCACGAAAGCTCAAAAATTTTATGAAGACCAGGAAAGTATATCCAGTGTAGAAATAAAATAAGCATTTCGATATTACATTATTCAGGTTATCACGAGCACGAGTCAATTTTAATATAGCTTGAGGAAGGATATTAGATTTGGTTCAACAAGGAAAATGACCTCAGAAGGAAAATATTTAAGGAAGTACTGTAAACAATCTTCTCAGAATATTATGTGTAGCCTATTATGACAATACTTTCTATATTTTTCAAAGTCCAGTACCAGCTTCCTGGAGAGGCATTATCTTATAGAAAAATTACCAACACAATTCACTCAGTAAACTCAATTGCAGTAAAGAAATATTTTTATGTTATAGTTTCTACTCGAAACAGACCACAGAAACCTGTTTCATGAAAATTAGAAGCCACGTAATACAGGAGAAAGATGATCATACATCAAACGTTTGAATTTATAACATAGTACGCCGGCCTATGCGTGTCTAGTGTAGGTCGGCCTTTTACCTGTATTATAAGACATCCAAATTTCATGGAACAGGTCGCAGGTGGCTGAATTATTCATATTCATTCATCATTGTCATAATGACAATAGATGACAAACAACTACAGGAAGTTCAAATTGAAGACTTTGTAACTGTCAGTAATCTGTAACTACAAAGTACCAATCAATACCCTCATTGTACTTAATTAGATTTGAAATATTAGTATTAAGACCAGGGGACTCTCATAAAAATCGAGAAGTCCTGTAAAACAGGAAAAAGATAGTCACACACTGGACACGGATAGAACAGCGTACAACTAATGCCCAATGTATGTCCGTCTTTTTCCTGTATTACAGGACTTCTTAATTTTTATTCTACAGGTCCCAAGACGTTTTTGAAATTAAATTTACAACAGTTTAATAGTACTTAAATTGATTAGATGAGACCAAGGCTACTTTGAAAATGAAGCAATACAATAATATTTTGTATTGAGTGTTTAGTTGGAATACATAGGCTACTTCTTCGTATGGCTATTTATCAGTGTGGACGGGGAGACCCTCACGGTAGAATGGGTAGAAGGTTCCACCTCGCCTTATTTTTCTGTCGGTTTTCCATCCAAGAGCGGTCTTGAGTATTCGTGAGTTTAATTAGAGATTGATGATGAAGGGGAGACCTCAGCTTCAGAGAGTGTAAAAGAGAGTGATAGAGATAATGTTGAAAAATGGAGATAGAGTTAAAGATTCTATTCTATTAGAGAGAGAAAGAGATTATATTGTATTGTATTCAGTATCTTACTCTAATGAGTAAGGTTTTAGGTAATTAGTTTTTTTTACTCACATTTGTTGAAAGTTGGCTGGTCAATGTCTGCACCTTTTCCTGAGCATCGCCCAACTCACGACGCAGCTTTCTCAGCTCATGAGCTTGCTTCTCCTCGGGCGTGCTGTACAGGGAAGATGCTGTCGACACCAAACTCACTGCTGAACCATGCACTGAAAATAAACAAAATCAATCGATAAAAAACGAAAATATTCTTTATTGAGCCGGGTTTTCATTAGTAGAAGTAGTGGTAGAGTTTACTGGGCAGGTTCTAAGTTAATTCCCCAAATAAATACGTACATGATATTGTTACTCTACTTAATTTAAGCACATACATTTGCTACTTACATACTTTCTTCACCACTTACATTTACTGCTACATTTTGCCAGCAACTCTACTAGGCCTAATGGCTGGTTTTCATGATTCTAGTGGACGTTCTAGTTACTGGAGGCAGGTTACTGGATTATAAGTAAGAAGATTTTCTTTTGATATCAAATTTTCTTTTTGATTTGGCAATAAAAATCTTTCCTTCTTTCTTTCTTTCAAGATAGGCTTCTGGTAACCTGCCTCCAGTAAGTAGAACGTGAATAACAGTACTGATTCTATATGAATTACTAATTTAATAGGTTTTTTAATCAAATAGAATCTTCTCACCATCATCATCCTTGTTGTTGGACTTTGAGAATAGGCCGACGTACTGCGGTGGTCTTCCTATACCGTGGGTTGAAGGTGAGGCACTTATAGGAGATAATGGATAGTTGAACCTGAAAAATAACAGTCGATTGATAATAAATGAAAATATAACTATATATTTTTATTATTACTGTATAAGATATATTGAAGAAAATCAAAGCATATCTTACAGATTCAGTTGCATGTAGCATCAATAGATTAATAGCTTCAATGTTCATATACTTGTACGTTAGCTTTGATGAACATCATAAGAGTATTTTCATTAATAAAAAAATATCCGTTAGCTTTGATGAACCTAATAAGAGCACTTTCATTAATAAAAAAAATATCAACTGCAGATAAGAGAATGCAAATGCACTTCTATTCTGATAAACAAGTATCAACAGATGAATAGCATCAATGTCCATATATATTACGTTAACTTAAATAAAACTATTTCTAATGTCTTCATTACTGAAAAATTACCAACTGAAATTAAGAAAATAAAACTGGACCTCTAAGTCCTCTTAATTTTAAGATAATTTTGTAATTCTGTTTGGAAGGTTCATGTAGGTTCATGGGTCACGATGATAAATATTATAATGACAATAGTAAATGTTCATAATGCAATGCTCTGTAAATAATCGCAATGCTCTTACTAATTTTTTATGAAAGTTTAGTTACCAGGTATAGGTAAAATCAACATTGAGAGGAAACTTTGCAGGATAGATAGTCATTGAAAAATTCGTAAACATTTTTTCTTTATAAAATGTATACAATACATTAGACAAGAATACATAGCGAAAATAAGAGGTGTGTTTGGATAATCTAAATGACAATACATCAGGTTCTACACTTCAAAGTATAAATAGCTTACCATTGTTTTCATTTACATGCATAATAAATACTAGCAAATTATGAATTCTAGATCAGATACAGTAAATTACTTCATGTAATTTATTACGCTCACAGGGTAAAGCTTTCTGTTACTCTTTGTTAGTAAAAATCTTGTTCCAAATAAAATGATTATGTAATTCTGTGAATGTGTATTTTTTATGTTTTTTTTTTTAAATATTAATTCCTCAAAGCTTTGATCACTATAATAAATCATAATCTATATCACAGCAAAACTTTTGTATTGTACAAAGTGGAAAATAAAGTCATTTATCAAGCGTGGTATACTTATTTGGTCATCGCCGAAATGACCAAATAAGTATACCACGCTTCGCCACTATCATTTATCTATCTATACTTTGAAAAGATTATTTAAATTGGATTGTAAAAACCGAGTACATATTCCTTTTTTCTATTTTGTAACTCACCTATTGGGCGTTCCCTGCGACATTTGACTAGGGGTGGGACTAGTGGGCTGGGATGAGTGGTGTCCAGCCTGAATATTGTACGGAATGCTGTAGTAAGGCTCCGCTTCCTCCGAACGCTGTAGCATCGAAGGGTACAGCTTCTCAGATTTCGTCGATCTGAAACATAATAATGGATAGGAAATGAAATAAATACAACAAAATAATGGGCAAGGAATAAAATAAATACATAAAAATAGTGTTGAAAAAATAGTTATAACCGTGATACCGTGATTGCATGGGTAAAATTGGTAGTGCCACAGACTAGTTGTTATAATTCTTCTACTGTCTGTGGTAGGGCCTATTTCAGTGGCTGCTGTCATAGGCTGACCAAATATTTTGGGAAAACGATAGAATACTTTGAGCGGAGATTATCTCCGCTCCTGCATTGCAAAGTAGTCTTTAAATTCATCTTTAATATCATAATCACCCCTCCCTTCCAGCCTAGAACTCATTTAGGCATCACCCTTAAACAATATTTTTTATAGTCAAAGAAAAATTCATTTCAAAGAATTAGGTACTGGTACAGAAAAGTCTTCTAAGACTAAACAAAAATTAATTGCAAGAAAATGAAGATCGTGATAATTATTGTTAATCAATAATTGTTGTTTATCGAAGAAACAAGAAAGTTTAGAGATTAAAATATTTGCACTTTCGAAATGTGTAGTATATGAAGTTTTGTAGCAGTTCTCAAAATACTAATTTCGACTATTTATTGGTTAATACCGTACTACAATAGAGTGGATTTTATTGATTCTTCTTATATATTTTTAGAATTTTCTGATCAATGTTCACAGGTGAAGAATTGACACTGTAAGAGCTTTTGTATGTTTTATAAGAACAGACAAAATACCAACAATTGAAAAGATTCTCAAGTATAATTTTAAAATTACAGTTGAATCACACTTTTGAACATAGGTAGGCTGACGAAACATAAATATGCAGGGAACAGAAATTCATCAACATAAGCTTGAAAGAAGCGAAAAATTGTTGTCACAACATCGAAAGCTAACAGAATTTGAACAATTTTTGGGAGTTGAACATTTAATTTATTGTTTGAAAAACGAACAACGAAATATTCATCTTGGGATAATCATTGACATGCGCCTGACAATCTGGAATTATAAAATAAAATTTATCAAAACAAGGAGCATGCTACCACCACATACTTCACCACCAGGGATGATTGAACTTGTGGCCTGCTGGCAACCAGATGGTAAGCCTAGACTGGTTTTGTACATAAATCTGATGGCGAATACAGTGAATCCCTGAGGAGGCCAATACTTTTTATCTGGATTATTCAATTACTGTTTTTCGTAATGGAAACTAAAAATTACCATACAAGTATTTTGTGAAAAGTACGAGTATTATGGAAAATGTAAATGACTGAGGGGATGGTATTACTATGTATATTGTAGAATATATATAATAAGTTGAAATAGTAAATGACACACTATAAATATTAACAGAACATCCATTACACAACACCCAATATTTATATATATTACAATTCACAGAACAGACTGATATATTTTATTGTAGTTTTTAAAAATTAAATAGTTGAAAGGAAATCAAATAAACAAAACGAATAAGAGACATCGATGATTGATTGCAAGTATTAATTGATTAATTTTGTTATAAATGAATGGAATAAAGTGATTGAGGAAATTATCAAGTTATTGACAGACATCAAGTTTGACATACATACATGCCTTGTATTCTAATATTCATATTAGATACATTCATCAATATTTATGTGACATTTAGAGGGTTCAATATTTATAGAATGAAACGACGGTTTTATAAAAAAATATTGTCCAACGGAAAAAATGCATTTAATTTTTTTCACCAAATTTGTTTGATCTGACAGCAAGTGAATAATTTTTTGGACTGAAATAAGGATGTACAAATTTGACTAACAATGCTACACTCAAAGACGATAAGAAACTATTATTAAGTATTCTAATCATCTTTGCTACAATGAACTGGAGAATATATTCTCTCTAATAAATTCAAACAATTTCAAAACTACAATTCTGTGCGTGTTTATTCTCTAATCTAACGCGTGAATACTGTGGTTTGAAAAACAGATTTCTAGCGTTTACTTTTCCTCAACAAAACAGAGGAAGTATGACACAAGGATGAGCATGAATAATTCATTATTCAATAACGTTATTTTCAAATATAAAAAGTGAAGTCTCAAGTGAAATTTGTCCAGAGCAATTTACCAAACATTCTCATGAACTTGACAAATTATTATTAGTCATGAAAATACTCGGTATGATTACGAATGAAGATTGTCTTACATAGTTGTGACCTTGAGATAGGAGGAAAAACGATTGGAATTTTGTTCCATGTTAATTTTAGGCCTACAATTGAACTTGATTCGAATCAATTGAAGAGTTGCGAATGAAGAATTAATCATCTCAATTCGTAATTTTTTCCTCTCTTTTCTTAGAACTCCTGCTTTAAATTTACACAATCAACAGTCATTCAAGTGCCAGTTTAATTCCAAGGTTAGTTTCATGAATAAAATAATAATTTTTTATAACCACAATTCATTAATCATCTCGTGATATTATAATAATTACTATTAATCAGCAAAATATTATTTAACTGTTCTAAACATTGGTTAATGAATTTATATTGAGTTACCTTCGTCTATTCAAAAAAATTACCCTAAACCTAGTTAATTACATGAAACTTTGATCAAATATATATTCAGCTAATTTCAAAGATAGGCTACCTACTCGTCTATGTGAAGTTGTATTAGTATTATTAAAATGAGTTTAGTAATTCATTGTTCGTTCAAATTAAATTTTATGGAGTTTTAAGGACATGATTTAGAAAATGTACTGTTAGATTGTCAGTTATTAATGGCTTTGGTTTGGGGACAATTTATCAAGATTATTAATTTCAAGAACATTATTTATGGGTGAAAATAAATTCTCAGATATGATAAAATTGAATCAATCTTACTAAAGGAGAGGAAATTTGTAACAGCCTATGAATATGATGTCCCTGTGAATGGAACATTCACAATAGTCTATATTATAAAAAAACCTTCTGTGTCTAGTTAACTGCATAATAAACATCTACTCTCAAAGATCTTGAAATTATTGATCTTATTGATAAAATTAATATTTTCTTTCATTACTATTTAAATAATCAAAAGGATGAGATGGCATTAATTTAAGTTGCAAATATTTGCTGAGAAAACGAAGTTCTAATCTTTTAATGATGATTTCAAGTCACAATTTAAACCTATTGAATTCCTTTCAATACACATGTACTGCAAAATTCTGCGGGATTGAAATAATAATGGAAGGATAATCTCAGCAGATTGGAGAAAAATATGATGAGTCACACAGAATGATCCATAACAAATCAGGCACACAAAAATAAACGGTTTCATGCTTGAATCAACCTTGTGAATTATTTTATTAATGCTGCAACACAACCATTATAATTTATCGGTTTCAGATCGAAGCGTAGGGTGAACAAAGCGTGAATAAACAAAATACATTAATAAATTATTGTTTTCCTTCTGAACACATCAACAAACCACAGAAGCGTTGTAAAAATAAAATCGTTCACAATACATGACAAAAACTGTACCTTGGGAAAGTCCGATCTCGAAGATAGCTGTAAAATTGAAATCGATTATCTAACTGGAATATGCATTGCGATACGTTCAATTGGGGTTAGAAGGTTTTCATGTGAAAATCCGAGTTTGTGGTAAGTTATAATAGATGCGTCACCAACGAAGCCTTCAGTTTTAAAGTCTAGACATTTAAGGGTTGTTCTTAAAATTTTAAAAACATGTCTTTTATGACGCTCCTTCAATAAGTGAACCATTCGATACCGGCCAAGCTCTTCACTTCCAGTTATTTATATTACAAACTCGTTGATGAATAATTGAAAGATCAATAATAATATTTGAAAAATCAAAGTAAAACATTTGTCTCGCTTCTCATCTTCCAGCAAAATAACACAGTTCTGTTCGAATGAATTTTATTCTTAATACCATTTCAGGTTCATAATTTGTGAGTATTTCTCAATAAAATTTGAAGTTAATAATTTGTAAATTCTTAAAAGTCGAGGGGGAATATTTGGGGGATTTTTAGACATAGAAGTACAAAGAGCGATGATGCGTAGAATGTGATGGACAATTCTTCTCTATGAAAAGCTGTAATTTATAAAGGAATTTTCTACATTACTTAACCGCGTTTTCCTACATAACTTGAAAAATGAAAATCTTTAAATTACTTGAACTGAATAATCATAAATTTTTATCAATGTTTGAACGCTAGCAGTACTAGTACACTCTTTATCAAGAAAATTATTTCCTGAAAAATGAATTTATGGTAAGTTGGGATGAACGCATACCTTACTATTAAATTGTTTATTACATGACAATTAATAATATCATACAGGAATAACGAAGAGGCCAGAACAGAGACAAACAAGAATATTACAAAGATAAA
Organism: Laodelphax striatellus; assembly: GCA_017141395.1. Lineage (NCBI taxonomy): Eukaryota > Metazoa > Arthropoda > Insecta > Hemiptera > Delphacidae > Laodelphax > Laodelphax striatellus. Next base: position 22,902,527 of record CM029536.1, read on the forward strand.
TAAGAGAACAGAACAGAAATATTCAAGATCATCATATGAATAACGAAAATAAAACAAACACGAACATTAAATTAATAACGAAGAAACACAAAAGAGAAAGATGTTATAGTATTCTTCAAGGTGTGGTGAAAATCTAGAACTTGAAAAGGCATGAAAAATCAATTTTAAAACTTGACGATCATGAATAACGGAATTATAATAGATTATAAGGCTATGATCTAATTATATTATTGAATATAATATATTATTTACTAAGCTGACTGTGATAACCACTTACCTAATACTATTACTCCTACTAAGTCTATGGCTAGGATTGGGCGATCCTGAACCAAGGATTCTGGTGTGAGTGAGACTGGCTCTGTGGTGTAACTGGGCTGGTAGAGATTCTATGCTGTCAGCTTCCACCATTCCCACTGCAAAATTAATTATTTTCAGTTATAAATCTTGATTATTCGCATTTATGAATTAATTTCAATTACAAATCTTTTAAACTTGATAAACTGAATGAAAATTAGTTAAAAATGACACTGTACATCCAAAAATCTATAGTTTAAATTATCGCTGGAGTTTAATTCAATGTGTAATTCATTGTGTGGACTAACCCAATGTGTAGTCCTCACCTTTGGTACTACACGATCCACGATAATATTATAAGTATAATATTTTCTAAATGATGATAATTTTGGAAAAAAATTTCATTAACAGTACTTACAAATATCACTCCCACTCTTCTTAATTTCATCAATATCAAAGCCGCAAGTGTTTCATCAATTTTTTCTAATTTTATTATTTTTATAAATTTAACATTTTTGCAAAAGGTTTCTGCAAACTTTTTCATTGCATTAAAGTTGATTTCATCAATAACTTCTTTCAAAAATTTCATTATTCCAACATTTTTTTTTATTTCATCGATTTTTAATTTATACTGTACTAAGTTATATCATAGATAAGAGATTGGAATAGATTTTCCATCGTACGTTAAAATTTGTGACCAGAAATGAAGGGACCGATCCTAGCGACATCTCTTAGAACTCAGAGTAACTGCAAAGCGTACCGGTTAACTCCCAACTGGCGATGAGACAGAGAATGGGTGCGTATGAGAGTGAGCGATCGATTGAGAGTGAGACGCTAGCGTCAGCGCTATCTTACCTTGTGTGACAGAACTACATGGCCAGCACGATTTCATATAACACAATACCGTCCCACAGTTCCCTATGCCTAGAACGATTTACTCCTATCTCTTATCCATGGTTATATTGTCAATTTTGTTTTAATTCTATTATTTCCTATAAATTCAACATATTTTGCAAAATTTATAATTTTATCCATCAACATTAAAGTTATTTCATCTCATTTTTTGTTAAAAGTTTATATTTTTTAATAAAGTCCTCACCAGTGGTAGCACGGGCCGGAAGCGAAGCAGTATAGGCGGACGTATGCCTAAGCCAGGAACTATAGGGACTAGAGAGAGATGCGAGGTCAGCATAATTGGAGTCTGACAGCGACCCGCTATCGCGTTCCCGTTCGGCGTGGGGGTGCGGCGTCCGCGACTTGGGGAGGCTCTGCGATCCCTGGAACAGGCGCTCCCTCACACTGGCCGTCAGCTGACCGCCCCCGGGGGATCCGGGAGCGGCTACGCCCCCACCGCCCCCGCTACTGTACACCTTCAGGTCGGTCTGTGTGCCACCTGACACCTTCACCTGAAAAAAAGAAGTATGTGAAGATTAAAATAAAATTAAAGATTACTGATAAACCTTCCAATTAATAAATAAACAAAATATATCACTTAAACCTGAGTATATCACTCCACACTTGAAACGGAAATTTGTTCCAATAAAATATTTTCTGCGTGAAGTAGAGTTCTTAATAATAATATATACTTATTTTCGCAGACAAATCTGTCTCTTAATCTTGAAGAGTTCCAACCTAGTTCTACAAAAGGTAAATGATAAAATACTTTTATCTACTTTATTCGGTGTAACATTTTTATCGGCAAGATGCAATAAAAATTATCCATGGAAGATGGTAGAGGAAAAATTCCTCTACAATATGATCAAATTTTGAATTTTTATCCCAAGTATTGTTAAATACAGTTTTTGAATGAATATAATATCCACAGTTAAGTTATGTGCATGCTGTATTTTTGAAAGCTGAAAATTCGAGAGTATGAAAGATGGAATTACTTTTTTCGATACACTGTGGATTGACTGCTCAGGGTTGGAAGCGGTTGGTTCAACAAACAATTTTTAATAAATTAAGTCAAACTAATTTTGGCTCACTATGCTTATAAGAAAAAGAAGTTTCAATATTTGAGAAACTTGTATAAATCTAAAATAATTATTTAGAATATGATACAATTAAATATAGAATAACGAAAAAGAATAGAATAGATACAAATAGAATAAAATAAAATAGAAAGACTTCTTTACTTTTCTGACCTAGCAAAGTTTGGACAGTAATGTCTACTCTACCACCTACAGGACTTGATAGCATTGACTGAATTTATAATGACAAGGTGTGAATTTATACAAACAAGTTTTCTCTTTTTGAGCTATTTTCAAACCGATAATCATGAAAATGGTACCAAATTTACCAGAAATATCTGTAGAATTGTTGTATAACCTTGAAAGTACGCTTTTTTAACTTTAAGACTCGGTTCCCACGAATAGAGGGGCGCGGCTTAGCCATCAGCAGTTACATGTGTGAGAGAGAGACAGAAAAACAGCTGGCATATTCTTGTCTCTCTCCCACGCAAGGAATCCGCTGGTGATCCATCCATCTCGAGGGAAACAAGACTAAAATGGCAGTATAAGTCGATAAAAATGGAGCAAATTTCCCTCATTTTAACCTTCAATGAAATAAATTTGATAGGCCTACACGATAATAAAATTTCAAGGTACTTGCGTAAATTCTAGAAAGTTGAAACTGCGTAAATCATAGAAAGTTGAAACTTTTCATTCTTCTTTTCTCTCTTTGCTTGGTACATTTAATCAACTTCTTCAGGGATTAAGATACAATTTAATATAGCAATAGAGACAAGTTTCTTTAGCAACAATTCTAGCAATGTTTATCTTCAATTTAAGACCACCCACACATTTCTAGCTTTAAAAATAGCGACCAAAGGAGTAAAATGCGGAAGCCGGTTTTGATGCTTTTTTCAATGTTATTAAGGCCTCTTAGGGCCACTTTCTAACGCTGCTTAAACAATACATCTGGCTTAAGCCTCATTCGGAGAATTAGAAAAGTATAGAAAAAAATTGAGCGTCAGCTGTTTTTACTTAAGCAGCGTTGGGGAAAGCGGCCCTTAGTAGTATATTTGTTACCTTAGTGCGTGGAACAGCGGACACCTGAGCAGTCCTGGTCTCGCCGCCAGTGGCTTTGCCGTTGGCACCGTTGATGGGCCGCTTGACGTAGCCGAATGACGGCGGCACTCCGCCTTGCCCCACCGCCCCTTGCTGCTGCCTCCGCCCCCATTGCACAGGTCCACTTCGCTGACACCCAGCTCCTCTTTCGAACCTGAGTCAAACACCAAACAAACCCATTTCATATTAAATATAAATTAATAAATAAATAAATAAACTTTATTTCCGCAAAAAAACATAATACTTTTATGTTAAATATGTTTATTTAATTAGTAAGATTTTCTTACGAAAGTGTGAAAATCACACTTCCGTGAGAAAATCGGCACTCAAGAATTGCTCTTGAAACCTAATCTCAAATAGTAGCTCGGCTATGAAAAAACAATAATGATGACACTCAAATCTGGATTCTTGAAATATTGATTTATACCTCATAACGTTTATAAAAGTACAATCATTAAAAAAATATTGAAATCTCCTCAGAATTGTAAGTTAATTATTTGTGATTGAAATGGAATAGAAATCCATTATGGCTGCATTTTTCTTTCGCTACGTATTTGTGTCACTCACGTAGGATTCTTTATTAGGAACGTACATAAATACGGCCCTGAATGAAGAACATTCATGATCATTCAAGCAGTCCTCCGTAAACATTACAACTGTATTACATTTTTCAACGAACTCACACAAATAGTAATATTCATTCAAGTTGGCGGATGACATTAGATAGATAGATAGAGAAATTACTTTTTGTCATCGCACTCTACGGTCATCAGCGACGTCAATAAATAATATCTGAGATATTATTATATCTCTCTATCGATGTAGCTAACGCCATCCGCCAAATTGAATGAATACTACTACTATAAAACTTTGCTGCATATACCAATATTGTAATTCATGTAATGATATTATTATTGTTAGTAGTATGAGGTGAAATTTTCTTGACAGCCTGCGATTGAATATCTTACTCTTTTGAAAAATCGCACAGTAGCCTATAATATTGAAAAGTATTGCATAATATACGACACTTGAAGAATTTAATCTAATTAGAATTGAAATACAGTTTTGCATGGTTTGTACACAGACAAAATGTCTAATTTATTTGTTATACTGTATTGTTAATTGTGGAAATCAACAGGATAAGTGCACACACTTTTGGTAGTTTTTATCTTCACTTAATTCTATTTTTGGTTTATACTTGCAGACAATAGAAGGTAAAAAAAAACTGTAGTATATACACTAAATTTTCACATTGATATTTGGCATTTTATTATATTTATTGAGATTGCATTTTGGCATTAACTATTTTAATGATATTAATATATTTTTGGTTTATAGTCTACTCATAGACAATAAAATATTATATATGATATTGATGTATTTTTGGTTTATAGCCTACGTATAGACAATAAAAAACTATTTTAGACTCACTAAATTTTCACATTGATACTTGTCATTTTATTATATTTACTGGGATTGCATTTATTATGCTATACGCAATTGTTAGATCTTATTTGCAATTCATTTTAGTAGAACAACAACAAAATTAAAATGAAAATCGATAGCAATAAAAATTAATTAAATTTAATGTGAATACCTGATCGTTTCTTGTCTGGCTTACGCGAGAGACCATTACTGGTGGTCGATCTTTTATCTCTGCTTCTCACAACTTCCAACTCAGTTCTTCCTCTCTGCAGTCCGGCCCCTTCCACGTACTTCTTCCACTGCGTATTCGAAACTTGTCTGCAAACAAAAATAATTCACATCAGTTCAAACACTTGACAACACTGTATCATGAGTGGAGGCGAATTTGCTTGTCTTAGTAGGCTCGCTCACCAAAGCAATAAGCAACAAGCAACTAGCAACACATGGATCATATGATCGTCTACTCTATACAAACAAATAGTCCAATGCATTGGGCTATTTGTTTGTATAGAGAAGACAATCATATGATCCATGTGTTGCTTGTTGCTTATTGCTTCGGTGTGCGAGCCCACTTACGGTCAGCTTGTTTTAGTTGCAAGAAAGACAATATTAAATTAAGCTGCCGTAAGGTGACGTTGTTTAACGGAGCTCAATAAACAATAATGTTTAGATGTCGTAATTTAAGGGAGCTCAATAATGATCTAGTTGAATTGGCTCCGTTAGATGACGTCATTATACGGTGTTCGAACTTAATAGGCTATTCGTGCATTTGGCTGTTAGCATTTAATCAGAAATTTGATAGACTTTTAATTGTATTTAAAATTTGTTATGTTGTATTGTATTTAATTTGAATTCTCCTGAAATAGCTATTAGCTAGAGAGAAAGCTTTGCTCAGTGAAATTTATTTGTGATGTATTTTTTGACTCAACAAAGAAAGAATTTATTTTCTATCCACTATCTGTCAGTATATCTATTATGATCACTATTGAGTTTTACAATTCAACGCTTGATTATTCAAATGTAGCCAGACTAGTTGGAGATTTTATCGAAAAAAAATGTTACACAGACAATAAAATCCAATCTTTACGATTATGATCTTTCTAGTTTCAGACTATAAAGCCTTCAACAGTCTTGAAACAATAGAGTTTTACTATTATTATTATTAAAGCAATGTGGAGTTCATCTGACTAGCCAATTGAATGATAAGTTACTCATCTATAACGTTTTATGAGAGACAACTGACATATAGGCCTAGGCTACTTCTACTTCTAAATAGATAAATAGCGTCCGAGTCGGACAGAAAATCAATTTGTCGTCCGCCAAAAACATTAAAGCACAGAGGAGAGAATATTCTAAAGTATTGAGAGGAGGAATACTCTCTCCTCTGTGATTGAAGTAACTCACTTGATTGGAAATAATTATATGACGTTTCAATTTGCATTAACTATTGACATAAATAGATATCCGAGTTTTTCCATTCTCTTATGTTTAAAATCTGATTAATTTGCATCAATATTACCTTTTATTTGAACTACGATAGTGGTGAAACTGTCTGTTATTGATATTACATTAAGTAAAGTGAACGAAATATATTAAGCAAGCTTACTTGATTGGAAAGACATTTCAATTTGCATTTTCTTAATATCAGACTCTTTCCAATATCTTTATTTGAAATGAGTTTCTGATGAAATTCATTGGAGCAACAACTTATTATTGACACTGGCATTTCGAAGAACGACAACATTGGAGATTGAAAATTTGTGATTCTATTGTTGAAATTGAGAAATTTATGAAGATAGATTATCCAAATAGAAGTCGCACAATATACTTTTTTGTGTATTGCCTTTTCTAAGTGATTAAATTATATTTATGATATTCTTCTAATATTTTTGCAACCTAGAATAGATTTATAAATCCTCAAACTAATCTACAATAAATGAATAATCCACGTCAGACTAATCTTGAATGACTTTATCATTCTCAAGTATTACATAAACTTGATATAAAATTGCATTAATAACATTTCACTTTATAACCTTAATTTTATTGGCTTTTACTTATACTTTTTACTTTTATTATAAATATTTATAATTTGCAACAAACAATATGAGCTTATAAAATAATGCTTTCTACCAATCTCAAACCCCTTCAGAAAAATTTATTAGGTACTTTTGCAATTATTCAGGTTTCAACCTCACTGGAGCTTTTGAATGGAGATTTTTTGAAAAAAGTAATTTGATATAGCCTATATAGTAGATGAGAGTGTTACCTGAAGGCACTATTTTCAGTTTGCTGGCTGCTGTCAGCCTTTTTAATGTGAGACCTGGATCCGACGACGCGATAGACAACAGGGGGCTGTGGCTGGGGCTCAGGGGGGCTGGGGCCCCTGCTTACACCCCCACCCCCACCCCCAGCGCCACTCGACACTCCTACTGGCTGCAAAAGCAACACAAATCACACAATTAGTTGAAATTATTCCAATCTTTTAGCAAATATACAAATAAAACATGAGTACTTCTTAAATGAGACTTAATTCAATATCAATCGAGATCATTGGTGATGGTGATGTATGGTGATTCAAGAAATAATTGAAGGAATAAATAATTGATACAACAGCATAAATAAAATGGAGGAAAGTTTGTTGCAATATTACAATGATGATCAGTCATTCTATCTTGATCAGTGTTATAATAGACTTGAAGTACCTACATAGTAAGTTAACTTAACGTGGAATTTCTGTTCAAGTTCATTCAACTTATATGATCAATCCTTTATAACTTATTCTAAAAACCAAATGCTGCCAAGTATTGCTTGGAGATATAGGAACATTTTACGAAATAAATTGCAATTTAAATAGAAATTTGAGACTCTTTGATTTGATACAGTTCTTTACTATCATTTGGAATACTCACTGTAATATTTTTGGGAATACTGTTTAACAATAATTCTTATTCAATCCTCAACTTCATGGAATTCATTGCCAAAAACAGGAATAGTTTATACACAGAATAGCTAATTCACAAATGATCAAAAAATCTGAGCATGAGAAGGTAACATGGAACAAATTTGGATTTTCAACAAGAAGATGTACATGAAGAATATATATATGAAAATGAAAAATAGGTTATGAGCTTTCAACTATTCTTGTCATTAGCATGAAATAAGAACTCTCGCTTTCGAATAATATAAAATCTTCCTTGCACTGCAAGGAAAACTGCACAAAATCACGGATTTCGTTACTTATGGTTTGAAATTTTTCATGGAATACCTTACCTTTTGGATATGGTTCTCGTTAGTTGACAGTTCACCTACAGCATTTGGCACTTTTCGGCCACTGTTAACCCGCTCTGGTCTGAAAACACAAAAATATTTTTAAAAGTATGTAAAGATAATATATAGGTACTTGAACTTTTCAAATCAATACTTAAAATCATGAACTAGTCTCTAGGGTGAAAGTATATAACAACATGCAAAACCTTCAATACTTTTCTTGTATAGGCTACCTTCTGTCAAAGCAAGGCAAACGCCTTTACTGGAAGCTCAACTTCATAATAGAAGAGACCAAAGTTATTTCTAGATCAATCGATATTGTCTCCCTCTGCTTGTAAACCTTTTGCTCTAGTGTTCAAGTTACTAAGTAACAAACAACGTATATTTTTCATTTGAAAAAATTCAATCTGCAGAATATCTTATTTACAAATGAAATAAAAATTCTTCCACTCAAGACAAACATTTTTAATTTTTTTCAATTTATACTTGTTGATTCATAGTCTAATTTCATATAAATCGTTTTATTAAGAAAGAAACTAGAGGAATATATTGAGATGGATCAATTCATTCAATAACAGGTCATACTCGATCAATCAACTCATTCAACTGACGTTGATGAATTGAAATTGAATTGAAACTGTTCATTCAATTGGAGTTAATTGAATTCCATTTTTCAAAATCTTCCTTCAAATCAATCCAATGAAGTAAATTTGTCTCAAGTGGATTGAGCGAATAATTTCTTAGAATGAGAATTTGTCACTGGATACATATCAGTACAATAGGCTTCTTCATTTGCCATTGAAACAAGAATAAAATGCAGCAGTCTGCCCAATTAGACATTATTGTAATCAATTCATTCACCAATATTACAGAGAATGTAAAATCAGTTTGATTATTTAGTGTCTGTAACCAACATCATAGAATGCTCTGTCTTTAAGCCACTATCTGTGCCTATCACTGCACTAAATCTTAGTGTGAACTGTAATATTTCAACAATAAATTACTTTTATATTGGCTTATAAAGTCTTGAATTTTATTATTATAAAAATATAACTCACTGTAAGCCGACTTTTGGCCTAACTGCAGATCGAATAGGTTCTAAACGATTGCCCGAGGATGATCTGAAACAAAGAAATTTTTTAATTAGAGAATTGTAGCAAAGTTTGAAAAATATCAAGTTTACTGCTGACTCATCAACAAAGACATATCTTATAAAATGCAAAATTCATCATTTAAATTGTCACTGAGATAAAAAAAATTAATGAATAGAAGGTATGGTAGATGGGAAAGAAGATGGGTACAGCAAAGAAGTTTGAAAATAATGAGAGGCAATAATGGATTGGCATATGTTTGAGCCTACTTGATAAGATTTTTTTAAATGATAAGAGAATCAAAATAGAATGAATTTGAATTAGATGAAATAAGAAAAACTAAATATTCAAATATAAGAATCAACGTATTCAATCCGTGGAATATTTACGTATAGATAGAATTAAAAATTCTACCATTCAAGTTTTCTACTTGTTTCAGTTTGCACTTGTAAAAATACGGTCTAGAAATTATTCAATATCCTTTTTTATTCTCCTTGATTTCAACTTCATGTAGCTTGCAAATATCTAACAGCTGGGGATATGAAGGTGTACAGTAGAATCAGCAGTTTGAATTCAAATATGACATGAAACAGAAAATTATTTATTTTCAAAATATTAAGCGCTGCCAATCACCTATACGTTGAAAGGTTGTGCAGAGGTTGTTTACAATATTTTTCACGTTGTAGATGTATTTTGAAAAATGTGTTGGTTATTTTTCTGAGGTTTGAAACGTGGTAAGTTACCTGCATTTTAGAGTTCAATATTTTTAAAATTCATAGAGTTTATAAAATTCCCAAATTAATCAAAATGGCAGGTACGTTCCACTATCAACCCAACGACCTACAAGAAAACTTGAAAATGATTGTTGATAATATTCTGCAACCCAACAAAGGAATCTATTCTGCAGACGAAAGCAGTGATACAATGGAAGAAAAGCTAGGGTCTATGTGTCTATCCAGCTCGAAAGACATTCGAAATCAATACAGCAAACTACGTTTTTCACTGGGTTGTGAAATGAGTGATTACATATCGGCCGTGGTGATGGCAGAGGAAGATTTGGATGGAGTAAGTGATGATTGTCAGAAATTTATAGATGCTTTAAAAGGGAACAACATGGTGGTTGGGGTAAATGTGACCAGGGGTAGTGAACAACTGGAGCTTGGCACTGAATGTGAGGAAGTGTCACAAGGGTTGGACGGTTTGTTCGAGAGATGTGGAGAGCTTAAAAAAATGGGAGTTTGTCTGGTGAAATGGAGGATAGTGTTTAAACTGGGACCAAACACACCATCTGATGTGGTCATAGTTGATAATGCAAACACTGCAGCCCGGTTTGCAGCCATATGTCAAGCCAACTGTTTGGTGCCTTTAATTGAAATAGATCTACCCACCACAGGCAATCACTGTATTTACTCAGCACAAAAAGTCACGCAAAAAGTATTGAGTTCCATCTGCAAACATCTACTCGACCATAATGTTTTCCTAGAAGGAGTCATCCTCTCCCCCACATTTGCTGTTCCTGGGTCTGAATCCTCCATGTTCTGTGATGCCTCTGCTGTGGCTTGTTCAACAGTGACAGCTATACGTCGCAGTGTTCCCGCTGCTGTAGCAGGGATCGCCATGCTTTCCAGTGGTCTTCCCATGCAGGAAGCTGTTGCAAATCTGAGGGCTACCATTACAAACAACGCCTACAAGCCTTGGCCAATAACGTTCAGTTTTGGCAGTCAACATCCTGATCAGGTGTTGGCCATTTGGCAGGGCAAACCTGAACGAGTGAAGGATGCCCAGTCCCACCTGTTACAGACCTTGGCTGATGCGAGTCAGGCTTTGACAAAAAGCGAATGTTAGGAAATTCAATTCAAGAATGGAAAATAAAATAATTTTGGATTCATGTTTTTACTGATTGAACATGAGTTTGATATCGCAAAATTTAAATATAAAACCAATAATATAATAATGGACTATGGTCAATAGTTTTGATTATAATTGGGTTAATTTTGAAACGGCATAGATACCTACAGTAGTGATGTTAATGTGAATATTTTGAGGCATGGTATCGGCATTCAATGAAACGTGAAATTTCATTAAATGATTTTAAGTGCCTTATCTGAAAAAATTATGCAGGAGGAACAACCCTGGACAAGAGAATACTAGAAAACAAATTTATTGTAATTTTTTGTGAATAAATACTTTGAATTACTGTATTTATAATGTAAAAGTTAATCAAGTCTTGAGCTAGAATAGTTCTCATATCAGATTTAATTTACATATATATTGACGGTTGCATACTTGAAGAACTATGTATCTTTCCATTGCACAAAACCCGCCTAAGCATAATATTATACAGTATAGTACAATGTTTTTTAAACGACAAACTAGAAAGAACAAATAATACATCTAATGATTAACATTTGAGGAGATCAGAAGGAAAACTAGACATTTTCACTTTTGGTCAAAATAAGGTATAATATTGTTACACAATTTTATTTTGAAAGATGAAGAAATTATTGAAGATTGAATCAATGGTCTAAGAAGAAAAGTACTAATTTATAATTATGAAGTATGTGGAATGATATACACTTATATCATATAATTATACGATTATATAGTATGAATATAATTATATCATAAATAATAATGATATATACCCTCCCTACATATCAGTTGAAGAAAGATGTTAATACAATACGATAATAAATATGTTTATTAATTTTTTCCAAGTAGAATACGAAAAATACATTAAAAACATAGAAACCCATGTTCAAGAAGCTCGTAATACCAAAGTAACGTATAGTTGTACAGTCGTAGTAACTGAAGAAAATACTGTAGATTCCATACTAATCAGAACCTTATACCACAGACAACAGTCTACAGTATATAATAGTCTATGCTTATACGAAAGTAACTCACACTGACACTTGATCAGCTAACAATTAATTCAATTGATCATCAATTCTCAGCACTATGCAGTATATTCTTTTTTCCAGTCAAATCAGTCAATCCTCAGCACCATGCAGTTTTTTTTTGTCAATCAAATCCTAAAAACCATGTCCAAATAACTTCCAAATAACCACCCCCCAGGAAGCAATTTCCACATGACTCACAATCAGGTAAAGCTCCCCCAAAACTGGACAAGTTCACAAGGCAAAAGATTTATTCACATCATGCGGCTGTTGGGGTTTAACAGCAAACGGCTAATTTGTGTCATGTGTGACATGTTTATGTACCATTTCACGGTTTCACGACACGTCACGGAAGGGGGATACATGAATGAATGGTAGTTCACGTGAGAGGGTGAATCCAGGGCTAACAATCGTTACGTGACTGAATAACGGTAATTAGTTTCTCGCATGTCACGTGAGTTTGAATAATGCCATAATTTGTCTCTTGTATAAGTAGAGTACTTTGCCACTGACAGTTTATTAGGAAAATTACACATCCAACCCACCATTCCACACTATCTGAGGCAATTCATTTAGTTGAAGCATCTCTATTGAAGATAATAGGATAATGTTGCTGAGGAGTCTGAAAATTTATTGAGCTATTACCAAAAATCACGAATATGTTAACAAAACGGTGGCAAGATTGATGAGACGAGAGGAGAGAATAGGGTGCTATTAATTTGGTAGTGTAAATATTATACGTAACTGGTATTCATAATCATAACACTTAAATTGAAAAGGCATAATAATTCTGGGATCGCGATTGATCGCGCGGAACCTTTTGATTATCAAGACTCTCATGGAAAACTATAATATGTAGCCTACACATCGTGAAACTTTCCATTTACTATACCTATACCAATATCCAAGAGCTCAGAATATTTTCAAGATTAAAGCAAACATTAGACTACCTAATTATTACTCGAAATATTATTTATAGTCTCTAGCCTCTGGAGGGCTGTGAAATAAAATATGTATAAGTTAATAAAGTTGGAGGCGGCAAACATCTAAAATATCTGAATCAGTCTCAGATTATGAGATTTCGCTTGCACTATAGCACACATTGTTTCCTTATTCAACAACAGTTTTCATTGTGGGGGTCAACCAAGCCGAATCGATAATTGCGTCAGCTGTTTGATGAATGATGTGACCCCCCACCCCACAATCTACCCCTCCAAACAGCTGAGGTCTGTTGTGTTTGTCATCATTTTCCCCCTCGACGAAAGCAGAGTGTATAGTGTAGCCAGCCACCGCGGTTCTTCCTTCCTTTCCCTATAAACAATGAATAACCTCTTCAGTAAGCGCCCTCCAACTCCTAGCAGTCATCCAGTTTCCATCTTCATTATTCTCGTATAGCGTGTAAATACACTTCGCTCCTCTTCGCCATCAACCACTACACACGTTGACAATGATTTATAATGTACGATGATCATTAAAATGATGATGATATCAACAATGAATAAAGTTGTAATGGTGATGAAGATCATAACTCATGACAAATATATAATGAAGTGATCATTATCATGATAACAACAATGATGTGATGATTATGTAAACATGAATGATAATGATTGAAAATAAAAAATATTAATACATTGAATACAGCAATATTCATTCAAGTTGATGGATGGAATTAGATAGTCCGACACTACGGTCATCATCAATGTCAAGAAAACATCAATATTTTTGCGAAACAATATTGTTTGAAATATTTTTTAACAAACCAATTAAGTGTTTTGGAAAAATATTCATGTTTTCTTGACGTTGCTGATGACCGTCAAAGTTCGATGGCAGAGAAATAATATCTCTCTATCTATCTATCTAATAAAAGTTATTCGCCAACCTCCAACTTAAATGAATAAAACTATACAATGAAAATTTGTAAATCGATAATATAAAATCATATATTACGATTTTACCCCGTCAGCGCAAAGCGCCGCTTGCTTGCTCAGTACTGTATCGTTAGGTAATACAGTATCATTGCAACAGACTTGTATCAGTGTGAGTTTCCTCTAGATTCCACATCAAATCTCGCAGTGGTGGAAGCACAGTTATGCACCAAAAGGTTTTTAATATAATAGATGGTGATAAGGAAAATAAAATTGACAAAGAGTACTGAGGAGAAATAGAGGAAGAAACATAAGAAAGGCGTAGAAGAAGAGGAAGAAGGAAAACAAAATAGAAGATGATTGTATTGTTCTTGATTATTAGAAAAAGCAAAAGGAGAATGAGAGAACAATGCGTTATGATGATGTGATGACAATAAAAATATATGATGGTGATGATAAGGAAATGAAAAGGTCAGTAAGGAGAAAACAGAAGGAGAAAACAGAAGAAGAAAAAGAGGAAGAAAAGGAAAAATGATGAAAGAAACAGGAGAAAAGAGGGATGAAAAAGAACAAAATTGAAAGAGAAGAACTGAGAAAGATGATGATGAATTTCGTTCTTAATGATTCCAAGAAGAGAAGTATCTCAATGGGAAAAAGAGAAAATACAGAGAAAGCAAAAGAACTTCTTCTTCTTTTTCTTCTTCTTCTTCTTCATCTTTCTTCTCTTCTTCTTCTTCTTCTTCTTTCAGAACAAGAAGAAGAAAAGGAAGAAAAGAGAAGAAGAAGAAGAAGAAGAAGAAGAAGAAGAAGAGAAGAACAAAAGTGAAAAGTATTGAATGAAGAATAAGAAAAGAAAGTTATTAAAGGGCGAGGAGAAGTAAGAGGCGAAGAAAAACGATCGAGAAAAGGGAGAAGAATAATACTAGGTGGGGGGGAAAGGAGTAGAGGTGATGATGATGATGACTGCTTTGATGATGCATTAACTTACAAGCCCTTTCTCATAAAGACAAGTACTCCATTGACTGATGGATGCACTTGAATGCATTATCATTACAGCAGTCCGGCTCTATTTCCCCGTACTCATGTGAGGGATGTCAACAGTACCAGCGACCACATAATACAAATAGACGGAGCATTCCTATTACTTCAACATTATAGGTGATGAAGCCAATTTGTGCGCCTATACTTAAGATGGCGGTGGTTACATGAGTAGAGAGACAAGATTATGCCAGCTGTTTTCTGTCTCTCTCACTCATGTAAAACCGCTGCCATCTTACTTAAATCAGAACTTCAATACTGAGCCTGAGTGCTCCGTCTATTTGTATTATGTGGTCGCTGGTTCAACCCTACCATCCATTATTGAATCCTCCGCTACACGGGGCTCAGGATTTCATCATTAAATGAGAGCTTCATCAACTACGAGTTTCAAATACGGAATACTAATGGTGCTGAATTTTACAATTCAATATTGTTGGAGCTTCTATTCTTACAAATACTCATTTTTATAAGTTTGTTCAGTCATCTTATGTCATTTCTATGAAGCTTTAGTTTATGAGTTTGACGCTTTTTACAATGTATTTTTATGCCCAATACTACAATGCTTCAATTATGTGAAAAAACAAGTACTCGAATAATCTCTCGCATAAATCTCTCCAACTGCACTCATTTCTCTTCTGTGAGAATAGCTATTTGCTGCGTAGGGCGAATAGTCAAAATAGCAACTAATTAAAATGAAAAATAGGACTTACTCAACAATCATAACTTTATTAACACATTTGTAAAACTCCTAAAACAACATTTATTCTTCATTATCATTATTATAATTACATTAATATTGGAAGTCTCTTAAGCAATATCAATGGAATTTGAAAACAACAACAGATAATTTAAAAGTAAGGTTATGGTTTCAACTCCATACTCGACTATTCAACTCTCGATTATGAAACATTGAGATCACGAAATTCACGTTTGTTTTAGATGGTGAATCGAGAATCGATACTTATATCAATATCGACTAGAGCCGGGCGCAAAGTGAGCCGTGCGCAAAGTGAGTACTGCACACGGCGTGCGAAAATGATAATTCATAATATTTGCACACTGTTCCCAGTTTAATAATGAGTAGCATCTGATCAGTGGTGGGAAGAAATATGTTTGATCACTCACTCTACACACAATACTAACCCTATCATCATACAGCTGTTCCTGCAATCACTTCAACAAAGCCTGCCCGCATTGTTCTCTCCATTGTTACAAGTGGTTCATTTGGCAACAAATTTCGTTTTCATCCTTCCTTTTAATGATTTTCTCTTCATCTAGTGCCTCCAGCCACTTAGAACAGATTCGTTCTCTTTATGCCACTTATACCCCAGAATACTTTGGGCCACTTTATGATTCTACAATAATGTATTATCAATGAACTGGTAGCGTAACAATAAAACCCTGGGTTTATTTCATGACAATTTAGAAGTCCTGCAAAACAGGAATAAGGGTAACCCACACTAGATATGATTACGATAACAACTTTATTATTAATTAGTCCATCGTACTACGTAATCAACATGAATCTAGTGTTTGTCAACCTTTTATCGTCTTATAGTTTCTGTATTTTCCAATTCTATTAAATAAGTTGTCACATCGATATAGATAGAGTAAAAATTGCAATCCAGCCTAAGCAAACTATGAAAATTTACTTCCAATTATTGAAATTGAGCGAAATGACCTGTTTAATGAATTGAGTATCCAAAGCCTATTTTTCTGCCCGATCCAGTGTATAACGATTGAACAAATAAATGAATAGTGTAGCCAACTGACTGTATTTGAAATAGGAGAAAAAATTAATCTTGAAGACCTTTAACATGAGTAATTTTAAGGATGTAAAGAAGTTGCAACAGATTCTTATTGGATTCCTGGGGGGAAATAAATAGTACTTCCTCAAAAAAACATTCTGCGAAGAAAAGGCCTTGATTAAGCTGATCTGTCAAGATGAAGGCTGGCACAAAACACCAACAGATAACGAGAAATGAGCAGCGGAGTTCCTTGCAAGCCACGGAAGACGGAGTAAGTTTTCCCAGCAGTTTCCTTTACTTTGATGAGTTTCTCCCCTGCAGCGCTGTCCAGAAGATTCGAATGAGAGAGATAAGAGTCGATCAATTGCTGTCAGAAACAAGAACTGGCCAATAGCACAAACTGTCCGCAGACTGGCAACAGAAGCGAGGAAGATGTGCATTTTGATATACATGGAGTCAAATGGAAAGCTCCCTCGCTGTCTACAATCTCCCTTGAAAATGCGCTGTCCAAGTTTCTTAATATTTATTTATTCATTTGAATTATAAAAATCAAGTAATTAAACAACAACTAACTTCCCGGTATATATAGTTAGGACGTTCACATAACTGACTACTAATAGTTGAATTTGCAATACACCCCCCGCAAAAGTCTATTTACGCACCCTTTTAACACGAATGCAAAAGGAGGAAAACCCGAAGAAAATAAAAGGAATGGTCAGCCCAGCAACTTGCTCCTATTTTATATATACAGGGCGGAAGAAAAGCAACCCAGACGTTCGGGGAATACTCAAAGCTAGCAGCTGAGGTGATTGTGTGGGGGAAGGGGTCTAAAGAGGGGGAGGGATGGGAGAACATTGTTGTTTTCAAACACCGGGCGGCCCTGCGGTCAATAGGGCCATTAATCTTTGGTCGCTCTAGGCTCGACAACACCTGTCCTTCCTTGATTCTCAACATACCGGTGTGACGGTACAATGCGAGAAGGATTGTGGCAGGATTCAGTAGATGATACTTGAGTATGTTTGAATACATCTCAAGATGTTCAAAAGTATCTATATGGAGTAATGAATGTAATTATTGATGTTAAATTTGTCATACTGTTATTGTGTACCATTGGAATCGTTTGTAGGAATTTTGAATAAGTAATTATATGGATAGTTTATAACAGTCTAAGTAATTTCTAAAGTTAAGTTTTTCTAAGACTGATTTTCAATTAATTTCACTATGAAGTATATTTCTACTATAAAACATTTTTCTTTGTTTCCACATAATATTGGCAAGTTTTACGATAATTTGTTTTTAATAATCATTTAAACTAGTTAAGAATAATTTCTTATCAATTACCAATGAATTACTACGAAACTATGAAAATTTTCAAACGACTAGTGTTGTGGTTGAAGTTTTCAATAGCTTAGTTCATTTGACTGAGGGCTGGATTGAACCCATTCAAATGACCATTTTACCAATACCTTCAATTAGATCATGTGTATTACAAATGGTAATTGATTCATCAAATTAAACCAAGATTAACGAACATGAACAATTATGATACATACACAATTTAAGAAATCAGAAACATGATACTGTACATAAAAACCGACGAAAATAAAAAAATAACAACTATTAAGTTTCTTAATTATTTATGTTTCCATTTGAATATTTATAAAAATCAAGTAATTAAGCTACAACTAACTTCAACATAGGATTAAGGACGTTCCAACCGTGAAAGCTATCAAAACATATCCCCTTCCCAAACCAGTCAGTACCATTTCCGTCAATTTGAACACGACAAAAGGAATCCAACCACACAGAAAAGCAAGGAATCACAGCACACTTGCCGCCACTGTAATATACAGGCTGGCGGAAGAACAATCAGCAACCCAGACGTCGGAAGGACGGAAGACTCAAAGCTCTCAAAGTTCAGCTGCAGGTGATTGTGAATCGAAGGGATATCAAACCGATGGGAGAAATTACGATGTTCAAACACGCGGCCCGTCACTGCGGTCGGCAGGTCATGATGAAAAACTCTGGTCGCTCTAGGCTAATTAACACCTGTCCTATCCTTCGATTCTCGACAAAACCGGTGTGGCGGAAGAATCAAACTGAAAGTTGTGGTATGGCAGTGATAATAAGGATTCCAGTGTCACCGATATTTTGATTCAATGATTTGAATACAGACCCTTCTCAAGACTGGCCTTCACTGAAGAGGAATAAAATCTATGAGAGTAACAGATGTTGTGGACCACGGTGAGAATTGTTTGATGTATTGTTATGTCAATCATTCCACTAAAAAAAAAAAATTCATTTTAGTAACTGAATTTGAATAAGTAATTATATGGATTGTAATTCACTACTGCTTGCAATTTTTCTACAGACTGACTTTCAATTAATTTTGATCAGTCACCAATAAGGTGAAGTATATTTCTACTAGGTAAAACATTTTTCTCTGATTTACATAATCATCTGCTATTTTTACGATAATTTGGTTCATTGATAATTATTTAAACCAGTTACAGATTAATCTTACCACCTGACCACATTAATAGAGTCTCTTGAAACCACTGAATTACTGAAACGCTTCTTAAGAGCAGGCTTAAAGGACTAGTGTTGTGGCTGGACCATTATCAACAGTGAGTTCTGTTCTGAGTTGAGATCAGTTTGACTGGGGTTCGGGCGCGAACCTGCAGAGCAGGCTAACCAACGCGCAATACGTCATCAATTAACTGATTTGGCCGACACATCGATGCGAGTGAGCCCAGGTTCATCAAATTAAACCAAGATCTAGCAACGAACATGAACAAGGGTGATTGGGGTGATACATACACAATTTAAGAAATTAGAAACATTTGGATTTTGACAGAGTGGAAACTGACGAGAAATAAAAAAGTAACCTTTATACCATATTATTATTACAAATATCAATTTTAAAATACTGATGAATATTTATTGAGCAAAGGCTATAACTATAATACCAAACACAACAAATGTAACTTAGTAAACTGTATATCACAATACCAATATAAATATCATAAATATCAACGTCATGATTTACGACGATAGCCAATTTCTTCAACCTACTTCCAGAGGTGACAAGGATCACACACACTCACAGCCCAAAACAAGCCACTACACATACAGTCACAATTAAAACACATGGAAGGGACGGAAAGACGTTGAGCAGTACACTGATATTACGATTCGAAGATATCAAACCGATAAAAGGCGGAGTTTAAAACTTGCCTTCACTGAAAAGCTGACTAAATTGTGATTTCTAACTAATCATATTATCACTGATGAATGGAAGAAATCAGAAACTGAAAGTTGAGCAGATATGACGTGTCACCGATATTATTGATTCAATATTTCAGAGCCGAACATAATTAAACACTCCTTCACTGAAGAGGAATTAAAACTCTCACGTCTATGCTACATCAATGTCAATCGTTCACCACACTGATAACTGATATTTGTAAATAATAAGGATTTAATATTATAACTGTACCAATAACTGAGGTTGCTGTCATGTTTTATCACCAATGGGTGAAGAATTTGAGTACGTAACTCTGATTTCTGAGTGAGCTTTAAAGGTTGATATTTGGAGGAAACATTTAGTTCATTGGTGATAGATTAATCACCACCAACCACAACAACTTTTTGGGAACTAAACAAAGAGCAGGCTACGATCGGGGCTGGATACCTACTATCAGCAGCAGTGAGTTCTGTTTGAGTTGAGATCAGGATTAGCATTGGGGTTCGGGCGCGATTGCTAGAATAACCAACATCCGCAAGAGTCACCAAATGACTGCTGGCCGACAATCCCAGATGCGAGTGAGGCCCAGGTTGTGTACCGGCAGTCGTATATCCTCAAGGGTGATTGGGGTGGATCAGGGGGTGTTCTGCAATAGTGACGATTTGGATCGTAGGTGGCAACTGAGTCTATGGCTAACAACTTACCATATTTTACAAATATCAATTTTTCAAATACTGTATCAATTTATGTCAGAGAGTGAAATAGACTGAATACGACAATATATGAATAAAGATATGTATTAATATATTTCAATATTACAATATTTAAATCTTGATGATATCGAAGACTATGTGAATATCAAATTTCTTCAGTAACTGAATAGTTCTAAATATTGTTACTCTAATAAAAGGTTTCCTATATTTGAAACTTGATTCCCGCAGTATTAGAGCAGTAATTCTGTCGGGGTACATTACGTCCTCCGGGTATGGAAATATTAATGGTAGATGTAGGCTGGTTCAGGCCTTCTAATATCGTGATATTTGCGTCCCAGCAAGTAGGGGTATTCAAGTAGGGTGCATATTTAGCATCAAATATTGTAATATATGGTATGCTAATAGCCAACATTATGGTGGAGACATTATTAAATTAAAACGGCTGCATATTGGTCGGGGAGTGCCTGACATGAGTATTAAAATATCAGCTGGTATTAACTACAGAGCGACCTCCTGGTTGCTGTCAAGAAGCCTTCCTGGAATGTGGAAACAACGCGGGCTGAGTCCTGAGTGAGCTAGATAAGTCTCCAGTTATTTTTGGAGAAACATTATTTCAGAATATTATTTAAAAATGAAGAGGCTGATAAACCTCTACTAGAAAATAAACGTTGTACAGAGGAGGCACTATCAGAGTGAAAGGGTTTAAAAATGGAAAATTAATTGTCTGGAATGAAGTACATCTAGTGACAATAAACCCTAGGGTGGGTCATTCTATATCTGAAATTCAGTTCATTTCGCTCTGATAATCGTAGGAAAAGCTTGCAAATGAGGAGGAGATTCATAAATTTCATATGTAGCCCAAAGGACTCAGAGTGAGACAAATGAACTGGACTTCAAGGACAAATTCTTTTGGATTATGGAACATTTCAATAATTTTATCATGATGATGCCACAAAAGATCGACTAGCAGTCGATCAGTTTCAAAGGTTACAGGTTCTAATTTTTTCTAATGAAGGTTTTCATCACAGAGTTGATTTGGAAAAGAGCGCATTCATTCCCCTGAATTCCATTCATGAGGGTTGGAAAAGAATTTTAATCAGAGCGCGCTTTATTGCGTGCTCTGGAGGATTTTACAGTTCTATGGCGTTTTAAAGAATTTAAAGGGAAGACGAGATTATTTAATCATGGCATGGCTTCACGGGGAAAAGCGAATATATCGGCCTGTCTGAGATATTATTATTCAAAGACAAAATTTTATAAAACTGGGGAATTCTTCAAAGTATTCTACCCATAGGGTAATCACTATGAGAAAGTGAAGTGAAGTCAAGCAAAGGAGGAGTGTGGCCAGGCCTCAAGAGAAATGAAGTGAAGTGAAGTGAAGTGAAGTAAATCAGACCCCACACGTATGTGATCAAGCCCTTAATCTCAATTCTACCTATCTCTGAATCAAATGTTTTTAAAACGAAAATGAATAAGATGTGTTAATTTTTGACGTTTTACAATCAGTATACAAAAACTAAATCTAATCAGTATTGATCTTCAGATAATTGATCGCAATACCAATTTTTAAAACCATTAAAACTGTTTGGCATGAATTTATAATTTTATAAATAAATTTTAAAATAAATAATTTTAGAATAAATTTATAATTTTCTCGATGGCTAAATTTTAATAGATAACAGCTAAAATTTTAACATCTATTAATCATAATTTCCTCAATGGCTGATATTTAATCTACAGACAACACATCTAAAATTTAACATTTCATTTTACTGTAAAATTTCTGTGGTATGAGTAAGAGGTAAGATAAAAGGATTAGACATTAAAAACCTACACAATAACCTTAAAAAATATAAAGTTAAATAAAAAATGGCTGTATTACAATGAATTGTTTTGTAAACGTAAAAAAATATCGGCCAACAATATAGAAACTTTCAAGTAGAACGAAGATACTGTTCAATATAATGTGAAATACTCCAGAATATGATAAAAATTACTCAAAGGGGACCTTCAAATACTGAAATCTGTCAAATTTACTTATGAATTTATATAACTCAATAAAATGGATTCTACTTACTTAGATCTCATTGTCCTCTATTCATGATTCAATCTCAAAAATCAATTTCCTTCTAATTAAGTTCGACCAATATCAAAGGCTCTGACTTGTAGCCAGCAATCCATGCTTTTTAATTTCCAATCAAGTGAACAAAACTGAGATTCCGGATTACCCCAGGTAGGAGGATTAAAAACCAAATTGATTGTTTTGGGATGCAACAACCCGTTCATTTCAATAACTAGCAAGACAAGCCCATTCTCATTTTCAAAAAAGGAAAATAGAACTGATATCCGAAATCACCTCATAAAAGTCGGATTAAAGCCAAATTGATTGTTTAGGACAACAACCTAAATTCGTTTCAAAGGATATCTAACCCATTTCCAATGACCTCGAAGCCAATTTTTGATTAAATCGATGTTGTTAACCCTTTGTGTGACGTGGGAACTGAGAAGGCTTGCACATTTCATACAATCCACCCCGTATGTGTGCATGTAGAGAGCTGATCTGATAAAGCATGGAAGGGAGAGAGGAGCTTGGGGTGGAGTATGGGGTGACGCCTACTAGTTGACTCATTTCCGTTATCCCCTGCCAACCCCCTTTAAATTAATAACGCTGCCTTCGGCGTCAACATCACACATTACAACTGCTGATAGAGGAATCGTGATTTGAATCTGCCAATCTTAGCAACACTAGAATGTTCAACAAAGATTTCCTTGGAGCACATTTGAGTTCAAGTATTTGTATGTCCACTATTAGACGGTGTTAGGACTTGGAATTCAACAACTCATACGGCCAGTTGCACGGAGATTCAATTCAATTTAACTACCGTGAAATGACGTGATTGCATTGACGTCCAATTCGTTTATTGGCTCTCCTTGCAATGGTTCCGTTAGATGACATCATTTAAGGCGTTTACATTCAATTTAATTTTCTTGCAACTGGCTGATAATGTGAAAGATGTATGTGAACAACAAAAAAATATTTTCATTGAATGAAATATCTATATGGATATTGAAGAAGATTAGAATTCAATGCAAAAACGTATTACAAAATATTAGCACATTGAAAAATTCAATTTTAGAGATCAAGACAGTTAACAATTCCTCAATCCGGCCTAGGCACAACTGCAAAGTAATTGACCCTAACAATCTTGAAATACTCTCAAAATACCTTTAAATACTTTGGTAATAAGGTGATAACTATCCTGCATGGAATATCCAAGATTTTTTCCAATTTCTCTAAGACAACAATAATTTTCTTATCATTACAAAATGAAACTTATTGGTAAAAGCATAAAAAATCCACAGTTGATCAATCAATTGAATCCAGTCAATCCGGTCTCAATTCCAGTTGTA
Source organism: Laodelphax striatellus (assembly GCA_017141395.1). Lineage (NCBI taxonomy): Eukaryota > Metazoa > Arthropoda > Insecta > Hemiptera > Delphacidae > Laodelphax > Laodelphax striatellus. Next base: position 22,926,600 of record CM029536.1, read on the forward strand.
TAAAGGTCTGTTAAGCTTAATCTACAATTAAAAATCTTAATTCTTATGAGTAATCAAAGATTGAATTTAATTCACTTTTGTGCAACCAGCCCCAAACAATTATACAATTCAGTACAAATTCAAAACTGCTTCTCTCTCCCACGTAATGTCACTAATAGATTGCACCGAAGATGATTATTTAATTGTATGCTAGAGGCCTTTCCGTTTCCTATCAAGCTGAGAGAGGTCTGTTATTTGCATCCTCTCTAATTGAAGAGCACATGGAGAGAAGTCTGTCCCATGAGAAATGCAAATGAACGTTCCCATACTCCTGCCTCAGGTACGGTTGCAATTTTAAATGGACGACAAGCGTTCTGTAGCGAGACAATTGAATTCGGCAGTCGGGACTATTCTACATGTGTTTCCATGGAATTTTCTGTTTGATAACTGACATCTAGCAGAATGTAGATTGACTACAACACTAATGAACGGGGAGATGTGAGATGTGAAATTATTTCTCCTCTGAGTATGATAAACGAGCAAAGTACAAGGTATAGCTAATTAATTTTCCGAAGGCACCTGGATTGAAAATGAATACAAATTTTTACAATGTTAAAACTTCAAAGGGTATATGAATTCATATTTATTTATTCGATCAATAATACATTATGAAGGAAATAAAAAACATGCGCTGGCCCAAAACTTCTTCTGTTCCAAAATTATACGAAAATGTCGAGTCAGGATGTATTCTTGAACATTTAGATCATTGTGAAAAGCAGAAATTAATTGATTGCAAGTTCAGGTGCCTTAGCAAAATTAACCAGCTACTCATGCTCACTAATGTATGAGATTCAAGTAATGAAATGAAAGAAATAGCTTCTGAGATTATTCTTAAAACAGTGTGTTTTAAAGTAAGAATTTAGTTAAATTGAGCAAGAATCAAAACAAATAATTATGATGGTATGTAGAAATTAATATTAACAGACTGTTGAAAATTTGTAATGTAGAAATGGACCCAACCCATCTTTTCTTACAACGTGTCATAATATTAAGAATATTACTGAAGTCTACAAATTTTGTTTTGATCTTGCATTATTATAAAAATCTATACCCAGCAACAAGAATTTATATTCTTTATTTAGTATTCTGATCTGAAAAGTATGACAAACTATCGCCAAACACTCAAATATGATATAAAACTCCACAAATAGCACAGTACAATAGATTTATACCCTCTGCACTATACAATAAAATTCCCCCGAAAACACTGCAAAACAGATATTAAATGCAATTTTCATCAATAAATAATTCATACCTGGGATAAAGAATCGGAAGTTTGCTAAGCTGCAACCCGAGAGGTAATCGGAAAAGATTGTTTATTTAGTTCCGAGATAAATCACTCAGGACGGCAGAGGCCGGGAATACTTAATCTGAAGCATCGTTTTCGTTTGGCCAAATAGATTCGACGAGTAAGTTATGTGTGCTTCTCGTGATTTACCACAATAAATAATGCAAAACTACCCTTCTACCTACGTTCGCTCCCTCTTTTTCTATCACCCTTTATTTTATCCTCCTTTATCATACTTACTTCATTTTTCTCATTAATTTTCTAATCTAAAAATCGTAATCTTCAAATTTTTCTCTCCCTTTATTCCCTATGTTTCTATTCTGTCTCTCTCATCTACATATTTTTCTCTTCTCTCCTCTTCTCTTTTATTCTCTCATATGCTTCTTATATCTTTCTTATTCTTTCTCTCTCTCTCTGTATCACTCTTATTTCTCTGTTAAATCATTATCTATTCCGACTTATTTCAGTCTTCTCTATTGTATTCATTACCTTTTACCACCTTTATTATCTTCTACTTTCTAGTACCGCCCTTTACTCATAATCTTCATTCATTTTTTTATTATTATTTGTCGGAGCTCCTAATTTGAAGACGCTTTGGTGAAAATGATTGTTATGGGACTTTGAGGTGTTCTTTTTGTTTGCCCACCAACTCTTTTCATTCTCTGTGCAAAGCAGCCTTTCTTTCATCGCTCCATTTAATGCTGGTTCTGGCTTTTACCTCTAACTTTGTTTCCCACTTTTCAACTTTCGTTCTAAACTTGTCCTACTTTTAATCTCTTCATTATTAATTTTAGCAAATACTAAGTCTCGTTTAATGTTTCGGATCCATTCTCCATAGGCCAAGGAAGACACATATTGCACTATTCTTTTTGTGGGCCTATAATTGGGAAGCCCCATGATATGCCCATAAAATTTAAGGCGTCGTTTCCTCATGTCCGCTTCTATGTTAGAAATGTCTTCAACTTTTGAATTTTTGTAACCTGTAGCCGTTTTCAGTTCTTCTCAATCCAAGAATTTTCGAATTATTTTTCTTTCCGCCTTTTTAGATTCTCTATATTTGATCTCCTGTTAAGATCGAGGGTCTCACTGTATACACACATTGATGGTTTAATTACCGTATTATAATGCCTTATTTTGGTATGAAGGATAAACATTTCTTAACATAAATATATTGCACCAAACCTAAGCCTTTATGAGCTTTCTGAATTCTGTCTTGTTGTGAAAGCTTTTCTGAAATAATTTCTCCTAGATATTTAAAATTAGGCACCCTATTGATAGTTCCATTTTTTTATTATTTTAATCTTTATTTAATTTGTTTCTCCCTATGATTCATCTAAACTCTTGCTTTCCACCTCTTGATCTACCTCCTATCTTTCTCTCTATATTTACATTTCCTCTCACTCTCTACTTTATTTTTCACTCTCAATCAATTTCTATTCTCTTCATCTCATTCTCATATTCTCATTTTTTCACTTCTCACATTCATTATCTTATTTTTCTTTCTCCATTTCCCTATTTTCATTAATTTTCTCCCAATTTATCCGTTCTATTTCCCTTACTTTTTTTTCTTTCATTTTCATCATTCAATTTGTTTCTTCATTTTCGTGTTCCCACTCTTTTCGATACCTGCTTTTTCTTTTTAAACTTTTCCCCTCTCACTGATAACACCCCGTGTGGTTCAAGCTGTGTTTGGGCAAGTAAAAGAGAAGCCATGTATCACATAGCCTCTCCACTGTATAAAGTCGAATCCTTCGACAGAGGAATTATTTATTGGCGGAAGGGGTTTACATCTGAGCCGCAACCGCCTCTGAATGCAATTGATTGCACCCCGCGGCCGCATTTAGAAACAGGGGAGAGTTCGACGACTTAATGATATCAGGTTGGCTTCCATCAAATGATACCACCGCAAAAGAGCAGCCATGATTAAAGAAAGAAAAGAACTAGATCGGGAAAAGCAGACTAGGTATTCGAAGGATCAGAACAGTGGTTTTTAAAGGAGTTCACATATACAAAAAATGCTAGCCTAAATGACGCGAAGTACTTAATTACTTTTATTCACTTAGATATAAATGTTTATTGTAATAATAATAATTCCATGTAATATTCCATGTAATCGTGAGATTTTAGCTCAAGCCACTCCTCGTGTTTCGGAGGACACGCTAAGCCGTCAGTCCAGCTGTCTAAAACAGTCTAACTCACGTCAGAGATGAACTAATCAGGATTGACCTGAAAACTCTGGCCCAGACCTTAGCCAGCTTCAGGTTACTTCTATATATAATGTTTTATTGTGAAACAACGTGTAAACATTGGAGGAATATAAGAAATAAGAATATAACTGTGTAATGAAAAAATCGTAATTCTATTCTAATATAATTCCTATTAGAGAAATAATTCATATCACTGACAATAACTTGAAAGAAAATTTTGCCTTGTTCACCCGTTGCCATTGGCATGTTAATAAAAAGTTTCCAGTGCTTCAATTCTAAACTCTTAGGTGAGGGATAGGTAATTTATTCTTATAAATGGTTTATACGTGTCATTAGAGTGTAATGATTTTTATGAATGGCATGTATTCGCATAAATTATTGAAGAATTCTAAGAAATAAATCTACTTATTTATAAGAATTTATAATAATAAATGTTATTTGAAATACCATAATATAGTAATAAAGTCCAAAGCATCAACAAAATTAAAGCCTGTTGTTGTCTTACATTTGAACAATGAATTCTAATATGAGTACGATATTTCATAATTTAGGAAAAAATAATAATTGAAAAAATTAAATTAGAAGTATTTTTCCTGTCATACCCTCTTTTCAAGGACATGGCCGTTATCGTGAACAACCCCTGCTTGTACGCTAGGAAAAGTTGTAGTTGGAAAGGGACCAATATCAAAGACATCATTTAGTATTCATAAGGCACTGTATTAAACATTCATGCTGACCTGCCCGAAATAAGCCTGATAGTAAGACATTACGTGACAGCCTACGCTACAACTTACAACTTGTTGAGAGGGAAAGTTAACAAAATCATCAATAGCTATTTGAATATGGAAGGTGAACTATTTGCTGTGAAAGCTTTACAATCATGTATCTAATAATAAAAACGCTAACGGTTGCTTCAATCAACTCCAATAAAAGTTGGTTAGCTAATCCTTACTCAAAGTTATAACTGTTATAATTATACAAAAGTTAAAATGGTTGATCAAACTGTGCAATCCAATCAGAGACAATACTTTCTGAATACCAGGATGACTCTCCAAACATCACATTCATTGTAGAGTTTATTTTCAAAATAGGACAAAGATCTTTACAAAAATCTATTCAAACATGAATGAAATTCGCTCAATCCAAACAGCAGACGCTTTTCTGTAAGGATTTCATTCAGTTGTACGATTGAATGGAGCCCATCGATTAGATTAGATTAGAGCAAAAAGAGTGTGAAAAACTTGACGAGTGGCAATGAAAAGGAAGAAAATAAAAGTCGTAAAGAGGAGAAAACGAAGAGTGTTTGTTCGATGGAAGGGGGTGGCGAATAAAATAGGGGAGACTGCAAATAAATGGCAGGGAAAAGAAAGCCTGGTTTTTGTCAAAAGCCGATAACGGAGGAGGGAGGGGAAGAAAGCGATAAAATTATTGTGAGAACAGGAGGAGAAGGAAGGAAAGAGGGGAGGAAGAAAATCTGCGATCGAAATCAATACGAGTGACGTCATTGGAGAAGATAATAAACGCCACAGAAGGGAGGGCTCGACTTCACTAAATGCGTGGGTCTATTTTCCATGATGTCGAGAAGACAGAACGAAAGATAAAAGAGGAGACAAAGAGAGGAAGATGAAGCAGAAGAAAATAAAGAAAGGAAGGGAAAGATGAAGATTGCTGGAAGGTAGGTGGAAGAAAGTACATGGCAGGAGGGAAGGGAAAAGGGGGAGATTTCATCTATTTTTATTGCCAGGTCATGGTAGACCTACGGTAACAATATTAAAGGTATACAGATATAAAACCCGGAATCAATATACATGAGCCATGGGTTGAAAAGTTTTCGAGAGAGGTTTCACATCCACCATCCTTAGTCGTGTTTTGAAATCAGCTTCGTATAGAAGAAAAAATGACTCACAGTCAGTAAAAAAGATAATTATTTAAAAACTGTTGAATATGACAACATGTAATTTAATTATTTAAATACTGTAGATAAAATTAATGTAATCTGATTATTCGAATATTGTAGATAAATTCAATCAGGCAGTTAATTGAACGACAAAATTAAAAAATTTAATCTAATATGATTTAAAAAGCAATTGAATAGTTGCAATATTCCATTTCCTCCCATCTTCAATAATAATAGAGTTTCATCGGAATGAACAAAGTTGAATTATGAGTTCTTTCATACCATACTACCAGACCACCATTGTAAATTAGAAGACAACTGAGCTCTCAGTGAGTAACTCAGTAAAAATAACACCTCAAATAATACTTTTAAATAATACCTCCTATAAAAATATCTCACAGTACAGTTGTAGTACCGTGTAATAGTTGTATGTAGTAGCGTACAACTTCTAGTTGTAGAAGTAATTATACTTTTCCTTTAAAGCTCTTCAACTAGAATTTATCATAAATGTGTGTATTATTCAATTTATGAAAGACATATTCATCTTTCCTGATGAATATTCATAATTGCTTGAACAAACATTTTGTTCTGAAACCGACTGATAGTGAAATTATTGTTTTAATAGTTGAATTATTTTTACAGCGAATTATTATAAAATAATTTTTATATAGAAGTGAATTATTATCTTAATTTGAAAACTAAATCAATAATAGAACATTTGGTCGCGTTCAGCATGGGAAGAAATAAGAATGATAACTTGGCGAGCCTAAAAGTGAAAGTAAGTAGATTGAAGGAAAGGACTTGGAAAGCGGAATACAGTACGATTAAAAACGTGCGTAGAAAGGGGTGTTTATTGAGGAGTTATCGTTGAGGGTTGGAAGTGTGCTAAAACATAAGAAGGAAGGATTATAAAACCTCCAGAATAATAGCTTGCCGGCTGTAAAGTGATATACGATTTCAAGAGGGGACTCGGTTCCACGGATGACAATCCACCCTTCGTCGAGAGTACTTCCCACTTATTGGATTTCCGTCAAGATGACGCATAAATAAAATTTTATTCCAAGCACATGCGATTAATTGGACGAAGAATAACGCTAACTGGGCGAAAAACGCGTAATCAAAATGGGTAAGAATTAATTTATAATTAATGAGAGTATCCTAGGACTAGGAGTAGATATAGTACGTGAATAAGTGGGAGATATGGTTTTATATTTGATTCTGTATGATCAGGTTATAGTTGCGCGATTACACGTTACCAGTGGTCAGTCCAGTTAACTGGCACCAGCAGACTGGGGACTAGACTAGCAAGACAATTTCCCCTTCTACAAGTGAACTGGAATGTTTTTCCACTGGACTTGTAAGTCAAATTGGGATTGTAGTGTTTACACGTCGCCAGTACCTCATGCCAGTCAACTGCAACATATCTTCAACTTCACTTCCAATATTCTGACAGTACATTATCTCCACTTCAAAATTGAAATCTTTCCTAATAACTAACTCAGAACATTATATTACAATAAGATGAAGAATTGACACCCTTTTTTTGCTAGGGATGATGCGCTAAGCTCTGTGCTCTGAGGATGATAAGCTCTAAGCTTGTGCGTGGGTAATGGGAAGGATGATGATGATGAGATATGAATGGACCTACAGCTTTAGGTGTGTTCCGAACCACCGGAAAGCGATTTTGAAGCTCATAAATGTTTGTATTTAGAGGAGCCGTTCACCATTACAACGGGAGTGGTAGGCGCTGTCTCTTGTCTAATCTCACCGATTAGACTCACCTCTGCCACTGGGACACCGCTTCCTTTTTGTTATTCATTAAGCAATATTCATGCTTATATTCAAATTTTATGAATAAAAATTAATAGAGAGGCTTAATCATAGATGTACAAGCTACTCTTAGGTAATAAGGTGAATTGGCAAAAGAATAATTTCTTTTAAACTCTTAGATAATCAAAAAATGAGTAAACTACGGTGTACAATACAACAATACAAGTTGAAAAACGCAAATAAAGGAGGATTATCTAGAAAGGTCACCTATATAATTATCATCTACAATTCCAAGAACGGATCCAATGCAACAATATCTCCAGCCCTTACTTTCCAGAAAAGGTACTACAATTGTTAAGCGAGAAAATTCGATTTCATTTTGATTAGTACGTACTTACGTAGGTAAAATCAAGTAGGTATAATTTAGAGAAAAATCTTACCTTTGTTCTTGCTGCAGTTTGTAGAAGGGCGCTCCACCTTCGGACATGTATCCATCCAGCATGTCATTTGTTTCAGTTGTCTGCAGAAGATCACCATCTGACATGTAACCTGAAATAAAAACGGGTTGAAATGTCTTTATTCATTGAAAAATACAAATAATATTTTTAGTTGAGAAAAAGTAACATACAGTACTATATTTCACATGTATCACATCACTAAAGTCACTACTAGTTACACTGAACACTGATAGAAAAACAAACTTATTACAAGAAAAACATTAAGGGCCGGTTCATGAGGTCGGGATTTAGCCAAGTCCTAGACTAAAACGGGTGGCTACCGTAGCATCGACAAACGTTTGTCACGACAGGTTAGTGGGTTAGCAGCATAGAGAGCCCTTAGTACATAGTGTCGAGGCTAACGTTTGTCGATGCTACGGTGGCCAACCGTTTTAGTCTAGGACTTGGCTAAATCCCGAGCTCATGAACCGGCCCTAAGAAAACTTACATAAAGATGGAAATATTTCAGAGGCTGTGCTTCCTTCCTCAGTCCAAGCCAGAGTTGGCTCTGATTTGAATTTTGGGCAGTTATAGATGTCTGTGGAGAGGTGGAGAAACAGTGGGGATCTTTATGTGGTGGAGAAACAGTTGAATCTTTTACATGTAGTAATATACAAGGAGAAAGTGCAGTACAGGTATATCGGCTTCTGTCAATAAATTGTAATCTACAATCTATACAGCTGAACTGTTGAACCTAAAAATTGAGTGCAGTATATCAGCACTGTAAGTTATAAGGTACCGATGTACTGCACCACAACCATATAAAAGTTTCAATCTTAAATCCAGATTCTAGACTATTTCCGTCAAATTTACATACTCCTTGCGAGGAGTATAGGGATAGTAATCTACTATTAACTTTTCCTTTAATTTTCTCTGAAGATATTCAACCTTATACTACAGTTTTACATTTCTCTTCATAAATTACTAGTAATAATTATACAAATTTGAATGAAATCGTTTCAATTTACTATATTTGAAACCAGAGAGACAAATTTTTGGCATTTTTATTCATTTTACAGTATTTTACACATTAGTGCGAATGGTCAACAGTAAGCTCTGTTTGCCAATGGATGCATTTGATTAGCTGATTCCTTAGCTTCACTCATTGAGCGCTAGTACCCACGATTCCTATATTTTTGACATTTTCACAACTGAAATTAATTTCAATTTTAATAAATTTTATGATAAAACATTCAGCAACAATATTATTTATATTTAGATTTCCTGCATTCAGTTCTAAACCAACTTGAACTCTGAAAGCGATGGATACTTTTTTCAAAATATTTCATTTCGTTTGAAAGACGTTATGATAACTTGAATAAAAGTTTTTCATCAACTTCAATCAAACACATCGGCTTCTGTCAATAAATTGTAATCTAAACTTACAACATCAAAAACATACGATTACTCACAAGATCTTGATTAACCTTTTAGAGGCAGATCTTTAAAATATTAATTTTCACGTTATATCTCGTTTTTCTACTAAATTGCTAAGTTATTACACAATCCAATAAGCCTAAACCCGGCTCCCGACATGGTAAAAACCAAATACGTTTGAAACGTTATCACGATTTGTGCAGATGGTTCGTTATTTGGAGAATAACGAATATTTCCAATAATTCATTTCTCAATCCAAAAACTCCGTGTTTTATAAACTCCGCATGTCTAAAGCTCGGCTTCTTGAATCTAAAATGAATTTGTCTGCTTACAAAATCAAAAACATACTATATGATTACTCACAAGATCTTTTAGAGGCAGGTCTTTAAAATATTCATTTTCACGTTATATCTCGGTTTTTTTTATTAAATTGCTAATTTATTACACAATGCAATCATATTTTATCATTATCAACCCCACTTTTCGAAAGATCATGTTTTGTTCATACCTTAGTGCTTTTTACATGAGTATAGGTGATTGATTTATTTTTAATTTTCAATCTTACTAACTAGTTGATTGATTGACTGATTTGAATGAATTTTCATCCACAAGCAGAAAATATTTTAATTAATAATTCAAGTGAAATATTACCTGATGCAATGTCGATGTTCATGTAGTCACCATCACCCATCCCCCTCTCCTCAACCATCCCTCTATGCGAGTAATAATCAGGCACTCGTGGCACGGTTCGGTAATCTGAAAACATTAAATCAAATAAAATTATTTTTCATTTCGGGAAAAAGACATTATAAGTGGCATTGAATATTATAAAAATACAAATTAATAGAACGAAATAATGTACTTCAATTTATAAGATGAATAATATAATCCAAAATAAGACACTGCTTGCTAAATTGCGAATGCGAGTACAATTTGTTTGCAGGCAGAAAAATGGAGGAAATGTTCCATTAATAAAATACAAAGACTTTCAAGGGAACATAGAGGCATTACTATGAGACTCATGATAGTTCAAGATGTTATTTTTAAAATAATCTTTTGTGTTTTGGCAGGTTTGACAAGGCTCAAGTCGTTGGAATCCTGCAACTCAGAAATAGTTCATTATCTATGATTCAATTAATTATCAGAAACTCGACTTACTTTGAGCACCAGCATTATGAAGCATGCGAGGAGAGATAGCGATACTCCTCTTGTATCCCCTCAACAGCGGCTGCATTGGTTTAACATTGACAGCGGTTTCCTCTTCTTCTTGTACTTGCTGCTTCTCATCTGAGCACTCAACCACCAGCTAAAAAAAAAGAGGAACAAGTTGATTTTCAATAACGGGTATGTTGTTAAGGAGAAATGGTTACATATCACAAACTACTACTCTTATGTTGGATTGCATCAAGTAAGATCAATTCTGATCCAGGATCAGTAGAATACTAATCAAATGGGATTAGCTGATTCATTTCATACACGACAAGTTAAAAGAAAATATCAAAACAGATTTTGTTTCTCGATATATAATTTATTCATTTCATGGTAGGCTAGTGTTTTTATAGAACTGCAGAATAGGAGAGCTGAAATTTTCTTGTCTCCTGAACCAAACGTGATTATAACAAGATCCAGAACGTTGGAATATTATCGATTACAACTTTGGATGACATGATTATGGTTATATGAGATTGAATTAAGAGTTTCTTGATTTATTCTTGTATTCAAATTAAATTTATTAGATTTATTCAAGTTTGTATGAGCGCTATTTTTCAGATTAGTGATAAAATGCAGTAGAAAAAAGTTGGTGCTGTAGATCCACTATATGCTGGCTTTGTAACCTAGAGGTCCCGGGTTCAAACCCAGGTAAGACCGTGAGATTTTAGCTCGAGCCACTACTCGTATTTCGGAGGACACGCTAAGCCGTCAGTCCCGGCTGCCTAAAAAGCAGTCGTTAAGTCACGTCAGAGACCCTGAACTGATCAGGAGTGACCTGAAAACTCTGACACCAGACCTGAGCCAGCCAGGTTACACGGAATTATTATTATTATTATTTCATGGCAATTAATTCAATTGTTTTGTTCACAGATAATCGTTTGAAAAATTTTGATTCGATTGACATTAATGGCATTCTCCACCTATTCTTATGATATTGCCAGAGTTTCATTAATTTTTGATGAATTGCACAAGAGTAACTATTTTGAAAATGAATTGGAAACACTATTTACGAATGAAGCCCGATTTAAAAAATCCAATTTATCTCTGGATTAATGTAAGAAGATATACGATAATTCGAGAATTTAGGAAATTGTAAAATGTTTTTGAACGTGTAATGTTGAACTCTTGTAGCCCTGTGCCGCTCTGCAATCCTACACACCGGGAACTGAACAAGCAATAAAAACGTTTGCTTCTGACACAGTGTCTGGTGAGATGTTGTGATATTTATAATACATAATGAAAACACTAGAATGTAACATGTTTGTGATTTTCTTCACTAAATACAGTGATATTTTTGACTACATCCTAGTGTTTTCATTATATAAAACCTTTGCTGAATACTTATATTATTCAATACTGATCTAGCGTATGGCTTTGGTTGGTGGGGAGACCAGAAGGTAGTTCCACCTCGCCGTGTATAACCTATAATTCCATTAGGTTGAATTTCTATTTCACTTTATAGCATGATACATTTAACTTGTCAGAAATCAGCTGTTTTGGTAATAATTAAACAGTGACTTCGACACAATAATCAAAAGACTTAAAGGTCTTAAAGACCTTTAAGTCTTTAAAAGACCTTTTTAAAGAAGACCTTTCAAAGAATAACTTTTTAAAAGACCTTTTCAATAATCTGCGAGATTCAGCATTTGTAGGTTAAGTATTGTGATCATATGCTCGTCGATCATATGTTTTCTGACAAGTTAAAAGGATCCTGCTATACAAAATGTTTACTAATTTTGAAAAAATTATTTTTGATATTATGAAGGTATAAAAGTTTAAAAAACAGTAACACATTACAAAACCACGAAATATTCAGGAAAATATTCAACACTTCTTACCTTTTTCTCATCGACAAACAACTTGTTCTCCGGTTTGACAAGATCATCGTCGCCTTTCTGACACTGCATGGGCGCCACCGGATGCATCGGTTTGGCCGTGCCCTTGACGGCAGCCGTCGGCTTCGGAATGCCACTTCCACCCGCAATCCGCACCGGCTCGCTGCTGGCTGAACTCGACATTTTCGTCTGCTCCTCCACACTTTTCTCAACTGGTTTCTGCTCTTTGGGAGACTGCACTGGACTACTCACATGATTACTGACCACAGGTTGCTGCTGATGATGATTTTCCACTGTTGAGGTAACTGGTACTTGATCGGCTTGTTGATAATGATGATTATTCACATGCGCCTGATTTACATTTTGCTGATACTGCAAGTTTGACTGTTGTTGATGATATTGTTGTTGTTGTATCCTCTGTTGTTGCTGTCTGTGCTGTAATTGCTGCTGTTGGTGGTGCAACAACTGCTGTTTCTGATGTATTTGTTGTTGTAGCAACAGTTTTTCCTGGTGTTTCTGCAGTTGGTTCTGGGTCTGATGTTGAATCTGCTGTTGTTGCGGTTGTTGTATGTACTGGATTTGGTTGTGTTGATGCATCTGTTGTTGATTTTGGTTATGCATTTGTTGTTGCTGCTGTTGTTGAAGGCCGTGCTGTATTGGGACAGCATGCTGTAATAAAATAATAATATAATTTTGTGACTGTTTTCACTACAATTGAGAATAGTAGGTAAAGTGTGTTGTCTAGTGAACAGATCTTACCTTAAAATGTCGATACGGAACTCTACTCTACTAGCTCGAGACTGTTTTCATTAGAATATTGGTGGTAGAGTAGAGTTAGAAGCGGTGGTGGGGGAAGGCAAGTGGTAGAGTAATATCCCACGGTGCTATCCCACTCTACTCTACTAAAAACAAGTACTCTACCATGACTCTACTCTACTATGAACGTTTTCATTGGAAGAGTTCAAAAGATAGTTAGTACTTGCCCAGAGAACTCTACCACTAACTCTACTAATGGAAACCAGGCTATAGCGATTGAAAATTGAGTTCAACCATATATTCAGTACCTATATTACAAATCTGTAAGAAGAAAAATGATTCAAGTGATACAACTACTGGGTGGCGCAGGGAAACGGGAAATTTTGGAATTACACTAACGAAGATAAGAAGAATTAACTTTCAACTTGTAATGGTAGAATCATTAGAAATGTTTGCCATCAAGTATTGTAACAAAGAAACTCCAATTTTTAAAGAGAGTATCCTTCAGATGATTCAAAAGCATTCTATATCT